>CM038141.1:31142508-31662612 GCA_021437245.1 Aegilops speltoides | reverse complement strand
CTAGCAAACGAACTATACGATCTTTTATGCTATGCTTATGATTGGGTCTTGTCCATCACATCATTCTCCTAATGATGTGATCCCGTTATCAACGACATCTAATGTCCATAGTCAGGAAACCATGACTATCTATTGATCACAACGAGCCAGTCAACTAGAGGCTCACTAGGGACTCATTGGGTCTAAGTGTTCACACGTGTATTACGATTTCCGGATAATACAGTTATAGCATGAACAAATGACAATTATCATGAACATTGAAATATAATAATCCTTTTATTATTGCCTCTAGGGCATATTTCCAACAAATGTCACTAGTATGCCTCTACTTGACTAGCTCATTAATCAAAGATGGTTATCTTTCCTAACCATAGACATGAGTTGTCATTTGATTAACGGGATCACATCATTAGGAGAATGATGTGATTGACTTGACCCATTCCGTTAGCTTAGCACTTGATCGTTTAGTATGTTGCCATTGCTTTCTTCATGACTTATACATGTTCCTACAAATATGAGATTATGCAACTCCCGTTTACCGGAGGAACACTTTGTGTGCTACCAAACGTCACAATGTAACTGGGTGATTATAAAGGAGCTCTACAGGTGTCTCCAAAGGTACATGTTGAGTTGCCGTATTTCGAGATTAGGTTTTGTCACTCCGATTATCGGAGAGGTATCTCTGGGCCCTCTCGGTAATGCACATCACTATAAGCCTTGCAAGCAATGTAGCTAATGAGTTAGTTACGGAATGATGCATTACATCACGAGTAAATAGACTTGCCGGTAAAGAGATTGAACTAGGTATTGAGATACCGACGATCGAATCTCGGGCAAGTAACATACCGATGACAAAGGGAACAACGTATGTTGTTATGCGGTTTGACCGATAAAGATCTTCGTAGAATATGTAGGAGCCAATATGAGCATCCAGGTTCCGCTATTGGTTATTGACCGGAAACGTGTCTCGGTCATGTCTACATAGTTCTCGAACCCGTAGGGTCCGCACGCTTAAAGTTTCGATGACAATTATATTATGAGTTTATGAGTTTTGATGTACCGAAGGTTGTTCGGAGTCCCGGATGTGATCACGGACATAACGAGGAGTCTCGAAATGGTCGAGACATGAAGATTGATATATTGGAAGCCTATATTTGGATATCGAAAGTGTTCCGGGTGAAATCAGGATTTTACTGGAGTACAGAGGGGTTACCGAAACCCCCCGGGGGCTTAATGGGCCATAGTGGGCCTTAGTGGAGAAGAGGAGAGGCGGCCAGGGCTGGGCCGCGCGCCCCTCCCCCGTAGTCCGAATAGGACAAGGAGAGGGGGGCGGCGCCCCCCCCCCTTTCCTTCCTCTCTCTCCCTCCTCTTTCCCCCTTCTCCAAGTCCAACAAGGAAAGGAGGGAGTCCTACTCCCGGTGGGAGTAGGACTCCCATTGGCGCGCCTCCTCCCTGGTCGGCTGCCCCATCCCCCTTGCTCCTTTATATACGGGGGCAAGGGCACCTCTAGAGACACAACAACAGATCATTGATCTCTTAGCCGTGTGAGGTGCCCCCCTCCACCATAGTCCTCCTCGATAATATTGTAGCGGTTTTTAGACGAAGCCCTGCGACGGTAGAACATCAACATCATCACCACACCGTCGTGCTGACGGAACTCTCCCTCGACACTCAGCTGGATTGGAGTTCGAGGGACGTCATTGAGCTGAACGTGTGCTAGAACTCGGAGGTGTCGTACTTTCGGTGCTTGATCGGTCGGGCCGTGAAGACGTACGACTACATCAACCGCGTTGTTCTAACGCTTCCGCTTTCGGTCTACGAGGGTACGTGGACAACACTCTCCCCTCTCATTGCTATGCATCACCATGATCTTGCGTGTGCGTAGGAATTTTTTTGAAATTACTACGTTCCCCAACAGTGGCATCCGAGCCTGGTTTTATGCATAGATGTTATATGCACGAGTAGAACATAAGTGAGTTGTGGGCGATCCAAGTCATACTGCTTACCAGCATGTCATACTTTGGTTCGGCGGTATTCTTGGATGAAGCGGCCCGGACCGACATTACGCATACGCTTACGCGAGACTGGTTCTTCCGACGTGCTTTGCACACAGGTGGCTGGCGGGGGTCAGTTTCTCCAACTTTAGTTGAACCGAGTGTGGCTACGCCCGGTCCTTGCGAAGTTTAAAACAGCACTAACTTGACGAACTATCGTTGTGGTTTTGATGCGTAGGTAAGAACGGTTCTTGCTCAGCCCGTAGCAGCCACGTAAAATTTGCAACAACAAAGTAGAGGACGTCTAACTTGTTTTTGCAGGGCATGTTGTGATGTGATATGGTCAAGACGTGATGCTATATTTTATTGTATGAGATGATCATGTTTTGTAACCGAGTTATCGGCAACTGGCAGGAGCCATATGGTTGTCGCTTTATTGTATGAAATGCAAGCGCCCTATAATTGCTTTACTTTATCACTAAGCTGTAGCGATAGTCGTAGAAGCAATAGGTGGAGAAACGACAACGATGCTATGATGGAGATCATGGTGTCGCGCCGGTGACGATGGTGATCACAACGATGCTTCGAAGATGGAGATCACAAGCACAAGATGATGATGGCCATATCATATCACTTATATTGATTGCATGTGATGTTTATCCTTTATGCATCTTATTTTGCTTTGATTGACGGTAGCATTATAAGATGATCTCTCACTAAATTTCAAGAAGTGTTCTCCCTGAGTATGCACCGTTGCGAAAGTTCTTTGTGCTGAGACACCACGTGATGATCGGGTGTGATAGGCTCTACGTTCAAATACAACGGGTGCAAAACAGTTGCACACGCGAAATACTCAGGTTAAACTTGACGAGCCTAGCATATACAGATATGGCTTCGGAACACTGAGACCGAAAGGTCGAGCGTGAATCATATAGTAGATATGATCAACATAGTGATGTTCACCATTGCAAACTACTCCATCTCACGTGATGATCGGACATGGTTTAGTTGATTTGGATCACGTGATCACTTAGATGATTAGAGGGATGTCTATCTAAGTGGGAGTTCTTTAGTAATATGATTAATTGAACTTAAATTTATCATGAACTTAGTACCTGATAGTATTTTGCTTGTCTATGTTTGTTGTAGATAGATGGCTCGTGGTGTTGTTCCGTTGAATATTAATGCGTTCCTTGAGAAAGCTAAGTTGAAATATGATGGTAGCAATTACACGGACTGGGTCCGTAACTTGAGGATTATCCTCATTGCTGCACAGAAGAATTATGTCCTGGAAGCACCGCTGGGTGCGAACTGCTGCAGATGCTGGCCGACGACGTTAAGAACGTCTGGCGAGCAAAGCTGATGACTACTCGATAGTTCGATGTGCCATGCTTTACGGCTTAGAACCGGGACTTCAACGACGTTTTGAACATCATGGAGCATATGAGATGTTCCAGAGTTGAAGTTAATATTTCAAGCAAATGCCCGATCGAGAGATGAAGTCTCCAATAAGTTCTATAGCTGCAAGATCAAAGAGAATAGTTACGTCAATGAACATATACTCAAATGTCCGGGTATAATAATCACTTGATTCAGCTGGGAGTTAATCTTCACGATGATAGTGTCATTGATGAATTCTTCAATCATCGCCACCAAGCTACAAGAGCTTCGTGATGAACTATAATATGCAAGGGATGGATAAGACTATTCCCGAGCTCTTCGCAATGGTAAAGGCTGCGGAGGTAGAAATCAAGAAGGAGCATCAAGTGTTGATGGTCAATAAGACCACCAGTTTCAAGAAAAAGGGTAAAGGGAAGAAGAAGGGGAACTTCAAGAAGAACGGCAAACAAGTTGCTGCTCAAGAGAAGAAACTCAAATCTGGACCTAAGCACGAGATCGAGTGCTTCTCTTGCAAGCGGTAGTCCATTGAAGCGGAACTACCCCAAGTATTTGGTGGATAAGAAGGATGGCAAGGTGAACAAAGGTATATGTGATATACATGTTATTGATGTGTACCTTACTAATGCTCGCAGATAGCACTGGTATTTGATCTGGTTCATTGCTAATATTTGCAACTCGAAACAGGGACTGCGTATTAAGCGAAGATTGGTTAAGGACGAGGTGACGATGCGCGTGGGAAATGGTTCCAAAGTCGATGTGATCGCGGTCGGCACACTACCTCTACATCTACCTTCAGGATTAGCTTTAGACATGAATAATTGTTATTTGGTGCCAGCGTTGAGCATGAACATTATATCTGGATCATATTTGATGCGAGATGATTATTCATTTAAATCATAGAATCATGGTTGTTCTATTTATATGAGTAATATCTTTTATGGTCATGCACCCTTGAAGAGTGGTCTATTTTTATTAAATCTCGATAGTAGTGATACACATATTCATAATGTTGAAACCAAAAGATGCAGAGTTGATAATGATAGTGCAACTTATTTGTGGCACTGCCGTTTGGGTCATATTGGTGTAAAGCGCATGAAGAAACTCCATACTGATGGACTTCTGGAATCACTTGATTATGAATCACTTGGTATTTGCGAACCGTGCCTCATTGGAAAGATGACTAAAATACCGTTCTCCGGAACTATGGAGCGAGCAACTGATTTGTTGGAAATCATACATACTGATGTGTGTGGTCCAATGAATATTGAGGCTCGAGGCGGGTATCATTATTTTCTCACTTTCATAGATGATTTGAGCAGATATGGGTATATCTACTTAATAAAACACAAGTCTGAAACATTTGAAAAGTTCAAAGAATTTTAGAGTGAAGTGGAAAATCATCGTAACAAGAAAATAAAGTTTCAACGATCTGATCTTGGAAGAGAATATTTGAGTTACGAGTTTGGTTTACATTTGAAACAATGCGGAATAGTTTCGCAACTCACGCCACCCGAAACACCATAACGAAATGGTGTGTCCGAACGGCGTAATCGTACTTTACTAGATATGGTGCGATCTATGATGTCTTACTGATTTACCGCTATCGTTTTGGGGTTATGCTTTAGAGACGTACGCATTCACGTTAAATAGGGCACCATCAAAATCCGTTGAGACGACGCCTTATGAACTATGGTTTGGCAAGAAACCAAAGTTATCGTTTCTTAAAGTTTGGGGCTGCGATGCTTATGTGAAGAAACTTCAACCACATAAGCTCGAACCCAAATCAGAGAAATGTGTCTTCATAGGATACCCAAAAGAGACTATTGGGTACACCTTCTATCACAGATCTAAAGGCGAGACTTTTGTTGCTAAATTCGGATCCTTTCTAGAGAAGGAGTTTCTCTCGAAAGAAGTGAGTGGGAGGATAGTAGAACTTGATGAGGTAACTATACCTGCTCCCTTATTGGAAAATAGTTCATCACAGAAACCGGTTCCTGTGACGACTACACCAATCAGTGAGGAAGCTAATGATATTGATCATGAAACTTCAGATCAAGTTACTACCAAACCTCGTGGGTCAACGAGTAAGATCCACACCGAGTGGTGCGGTAATCCTATTCTCGAAGTCATGTTACTTGACCATGGCGAACCTACGAACTATGAGGAAGCGATGATGAGCCCAGATTCCGCAAAATGGCTTGAGGCCATGAAATCTGAGATGGGATCCATGTATGAGAACAAACTATGGACTTTGGTTGACTTGCTCGATGATCGACAAGCCATCGAGAATAAATGGATCTTCAAGAAGAAGACTGACGCTGATGGTAATGTAACTGTCTACAAAGCTCGACTTGTTGTGAAAGGTTTTCGACAAGTTCAAGGAGTTGACTACAATGAGACTTTCTCACCCGTAGCGATGGTTAAGTCTGTCCGAATCATGTTAGCAATTGCCACATTTTATGATTATGAAATATGGCAAATGGATGTCAAAATTGCATTCCTGAATGGATTTCTGGAAGAAGAGTTGTATATGATGCAACCAGAAGGTTTTGTCGATCCAAAAGGTGCTAACAAAGTGTGCAAGCTCCATCGATCCATTTATGGACTGGTGTAAGGAGTTGGAATAAACGCTTTGATAGTGTGATCAAAGCATATGGTTTTATACAGACTTTTGGAGAAGCCTATATTTACAAGAAAGTGAGTGGGAGCTCTGTAGCATTTCTGATATTATATGTAGACGACATATTGTTAATTGGAAATGATATAGAATTTCTGGATAGCATAAAGGGATACTTGAATAAAAGTTTTTCTATGAAAGACCTCAGTGAAGCTGCTTACATATTGGGCATCAAGATCTATAGAGATAGATCAAGATGCCTAATTAAACTTTTACAAAGCACATACCTTGATAAAGTTTTGAAAAGGTTTAAAATGGATCAGGCAAAGAAAGGGTTCTTGCCTGTATTACAAGGTGTGAAGTTGAGTCAGAATCAATGCCTGACCACAGCAGAAGATAGAGAGAAAATAAAAGATGTTCCCTATGCTTCAGCTATAGGCTCTATCATGTATGCAATGCTGTGTATCATACCTGATGTATGCTTAGCAATAAGTTTAGCAAGGAGGTACCAAAGTAATCCAGGAGTGGATCACTGGACAACGGTCAAGAATATCCTGAAATACCTGAAAAGGACTAAGGATATGTTTCTCGTTTATGGAGGTGACAAAGAGCTAGTCGTACATGGTTATGTTGATGCAAGTTTGACACTGATCCGGACGATTCTAAATCGCAAACCGGATACGTGTTTATATTAAATGGTGGAGCTGTCAGTTGGTGCAGTTCTAAACAAAGCGTCGTGGCGGGATCTACATGTGAAGCGGAGTACATAGCTGCTTCGGAAGCAGCAAATGAAGGAGTCTGGATGAAGGAGTTCATTTCCGATCTAGGTGTCATACCTAGTGCATCGGGACCAATGAAGATCCTCTGTGACAATACTGGTGCAATTGCCTTGGCAAAGGAATCCAGATTTCACAAGAGGACCAAGCACATCAAGAGACGCTTCAATCCATTCGGGACCAAGTCCAGGTGGGAGACATAGAGATTTGCAAGATACATACGGATCTGAATGTTGCAGACCCGTTGACTAATCCTCTTCCAGGAGCAAAACATGATCAGCACCAAGGCTCCATGGGTGTCAGAATCATTACTGTGTAATCTAGATTATTGACTCTAGTGCAAGTGGGAGACTGAAGGAAATATGCCCTAGAGGAAATAATAAAGTTATTATTTATTTCCTTATATCATGATAAATGTTTATTATTCATGCTAGAATTGTATTAACCGGAAACATGATACATGTGTGAATACATAGACAAATATAATATCACTAGTATGCCTCTACTTGACTAGCTCATTAATCAAAGATGGTTATGTTTCCTAACCATAGACATGAGTTGTCATTTGATTAACGGGATCACATCATTAGGAGAATGATATGATTGACTTGACCCATTCCGTTAGCTTAGCACTTGATCGTTTAGTATGTTGCTATTGCTTTCTTCATGACTTATACATGTTCCCACAACTATGAGATTATGCAACTCCCGTTTACCGAAGGAACACTTTGTGTGCTACCAAACGTCACAATGTAACTGGGTGATTATAAAGGAGCTCTACAGGTGTCTCCAAAGGTACATGTTGAGTTGGCGTATTTTGAGATTCGGTTTTGTCACTCCGATTGTAGGAGAGGTATCTCTGGGCCATCTCGGTAATGCACATAACTATAAGCCTTGCAAGCAATGTAGCTAATGAGTTAGTTACAGAATGATGCATTACATAACGAGTAAAGAGACTTGCCGGTAACGAGATTGAACTAGGTATTGAGATACCAACGATCAAATCTCGGGCAAGTAACATACCGGTGACAAAGGGAACAACGTATGTTGTTATGCTGTTTGATCGATAAAGATCTTCGTAGAATATGTAGGAGCCAATATGAGCATCTAGGTTCCGCTATTGGTTATTGACCGGAAACGTGTCTCGGTCATGTCTACATAGTTCTCAAACCCATAGGGTCCGCACGCTTAAAGTTTCGATGACAATTATATTATGAGTTTATGAGTTTTGATGTACCGAGGGTTGTTCAGAGTCCCGGATGTGATCACGGACATAACAAGGAGTCTCGAAATGGTCCAGACATGAAGATTCATATATTGGAAGCCTATATTTGGATATCGGAAGTGTTCCTGGTGAAATCGGGATTTTACCGGAGTACCAAGGGGTTACCAGAACCCCCCGGGGGCTTAATGGGCCATAGTGGGCCTTAGTGGGGAAGAGGAGAGGCGGCCAGGGCTGGGCCGCGCGCCCCTCCCCCCTAGTTCGAATAGGACAAGGAGAGGGGGGACGGCGCCCCCTTTCCCTTCATCTCTCTCGCTCCTCTTTCCCCCTTCTCAAGGCCAACAAGGAAAGGGAGTCCTACTCCCGGTGGGAGTAGGACTTCCCATGGCGCACCTCCTCCCTGGCCGGCCGCCCCCTCCCCCCTTGCTCCTTTATATACGGGGGCAGGGGGCACCTCTAGAGACACAACAATAGATCATTGATCTCTTAGCCGTGTGCGGTGCCCCCCTCCACCACAGTCCTCCTCGATAATATTGTAGTGGTGCTTAGGCGAAGCCCTGCGACGGTAGAACATCAACATCATCACCATGCCGTCGTGCTGACGGAACTCTTCCTCGACACTCGGCTGGATCGGAGTTCGAGGGACGTCATCGAGCTTAACGTGTGCTAGAACTCGGAGTTGCCGTACTTTCGGTGCTTGATCGGTCGGATCGTGAAGACGTATGACTACATCAACCGCGTTGTTCTAACGCTTCCGCTTTCGGTCTACGAGGGTACGTGGACAACACTCTCCCCTCTCGTTGCTATGCATCACCATGATCTTGCGTGTGCGTAGGATTTTTTTTGAAATTACTACATTCCCCAACAAGAAGCACCTCCTTGGTGTGAAGATCCTCCACGGAAAAACCGAAGGGGTCAAACTCCACAGCAACAAGATTATCACGGGTAAATTTACACACACAGATAAGGTTTTAAACAATGATAGGAGACAACAAGATGTGAGTGAGAAAATGGATGTGGAGGAAGACGAGTGTCAGCGATGACGACGACGGGAAGATGAGCCCCATTACCGACAACAATGCTACGAGAATCATGCACTAAAGGGGAATGATAATCATGCAGTAAAGGTCCACGCCCGCCGCCAGAAGGGTCGCCGCAGACCCCGCCGCGGTCCCTACCATGGCCTCCATGGCCGTCAGCGGCACGGTCATCGTTGGAGCGCATGGCCAGAACCTGCGTCCCCTCGGTGCGCGCCTGTTTGTCGAGGGCCAGCTCGGCGAGCACGAGACAGGATCGGGCCTGGGCAAATGTCGGGAGAGGAACTGTGGACTGGATGGTGGTGGCTTGAAGCTCGAACTTTTTGCCGAGCCTATCTAGCACCTGCCGAGTGAGGGTCCTATCGGCAACGGGCTCCTTGATGTCGGCTAGGGCGGAGGTGATACCTTGGAGTCGGCGGCAATACTCATTGACGGAGAGTTTGACGCGCACGCACAAGCGGAACTCCTGTCCGAGATGCATCACGTGCTCCGCGTCGTTGGCCAGGAAGTACTCATGGAGCCGCGTCCAGATGGTGAGGGCGGTAGAACCGGGCGGTGCGAGGATGTACAGAAGGTCTCCGATGATGGTGGAGAAGAACCAGAAAAAGATCATGCTGTCGTTGTCTCTCCACGCTAGATTAGAGAGCCGGGCGGCCGTCCTGGCGTACACATGGGACTCGGGGTGGAACCAGGCGAAGAGGAGATTGAGGTAATTGCGCTAGCGAGTGAAGTTAGTCCCATCTAGGGCCAACTTGAAATCAATGAGCTCGGTGATGTGGGAGGGAAGGCCACCGGAGGGGATGTGGGCGTTGGGAGTGGAGAGAGGGACTTGGAAGGTGAGGTTGGGTGGGCTCGTGGCTAGAGGGAGGGTGCCAGACTGGAAGGGGCTGAGGGTGGGAGCTGCGCGCGGGCGCTCAGCGCTTGTGGCAGCAGCCGCGGTAGCGATGAGCTCGTTGGCCGAGGGCTCATGGCCATCACCGACGTCCGCGAGAGGAGTTGAACGGGCGCTGGTCCACATGAGAAGGAAGAACAACAATAATGCTACACTCACGGGCAACCAACGGGCTTTTACGGAGGCCTTAGTGCTAATTAACTTCTCCGACCCCTGATTTTCAGGGAGGGTGGGGCCCTTCCTCCCCTTAATCCCAATTAAATGATACCACGTGTGATAGTCCATGAAAGCCCGTTAAAATCAGTCCATGTGCCTAGCAAATCCCGAAGAACGACCTACGCTCAGATACCATGAAGAGAAGTGGATAGAATCATATATATTCCATATGCCCGTGGGTTAAACATATACATCAAGAGAGTATGTGGCTGGCTCCGTACATGCAGAGAGTGGAGGAGAGAATGGTGTGTGATTAGGGAGCTATGGTTACAATGGTCACACCACACAAACGTACAGGAGTACAACATGTACAACACATTACTGTACAACTCAACATAAGGATGCCAATAGCCCAATGTAATTTGCCCCTCATCAATTGCCACAAAATCACCTTTATCTAAAGAAAAGTGTAGTGCACCAAAGAAGCTTAGCGTGTGAGATCGAAGGGCTGCTATACAACTTGGAGTAAAGCAATTGAACAGAGAAGCGCCCCGACGATTCTAAATCCGAGAAAATGATGTTCTTATAACCGCAAAGCAAAATGTTCGCCAATTCATTGAGCAAAGATCCGTAGTGAATGGATTCGTGAGGAGATAGGGAGCTACTAACATTTTTTTTATGTCATTTTCAAGTGGATCAAAAGCCAGTTATACTCTGTACTGGACACTATGTATCACTAATGTTTGCAGCCAAGATATTGGTATATTGTTTGAGAAGATGTATCACAAATATTGAGTACTTGTCTGATCTGCTTGTGTTGTAGGCTTGTTATTGCATTTGCAGAAGTGCGTTCTTTGCAAATTCAGCTTTAATCAGCAGTTAGGTTTAGCTGTAATGCAACAGTAAATTTACAGGCTCTGCGTACTCCACATGGAGGGCCATGGTAGTCGGTAGATAGTAACTGTGCTGGTCCATTAAGGATTGGACACCGGCTGGCTGGTGGTGCCTTTGTTTGTATAACTTGATAAATGCATCGTGGTTGTGATTCATAGTTCAAAAGTAGGCAGATAATTAACCCATGGTTGCAGCACAAAACTAGATCGTGCTAATTAAACCCATGCTTAAAATGCAGGGTTGCTCGGTTTGTGATTATATTTCAGGACAAGAAAGTTTGGGGCTATAGTTGGCGTGTACAAGAAAGTCTTCGAACACAATTGTATAAAATTTGGTCAGATGGATTAAAAGTTTAAAACTAAGATGACGTGATGACTTGAGATGCCTAGAACGTCACTCAATTGGTGTCGAGGTCTGACCGCACCCCAGTTGGTGTTATACCCTTCAGTAGACATCCTAATTTCTTCAAGAAATAATGACCTTAATCACTCTTGCATACAAAATGTTGAACAAGTGTTTGAAAAATGTTAATCAAGCATTCAGAAAATGTTGAATGTTTATAGAAAACTTTTGATTATGTATCAAAAAATGATTTTTTTTATTTGATAATTTATATAAAAATATTAATCATGCATTTAACAAAATTGAACATGTATTTGAAAAATGTTAATCAAGATTTCCAAATTTTAAATTATGTAGAGAAAAAAGATTCACGATGTTTTGAAAAAATGACGATTTTTTATCAACTATAAAAAAATGTTAATCAAGCATTTGAAAAAATGTAACAAGTATTTGGAAATGTTAATCAAGCATTTAGAAAATGTTAAATGTGTATAGAAAAATGCTGACAATGTACTAAAAATGATGAAATTTTTTGACCATGTTGGGCGGAAAAAAGTTGAAAAAGTTTTTCAAAAATGTTAATCAAGCATTTGGAAAATGTTAAATGTGTACGAAAAATGTTGACCTTGTATTAAAAAATTCTTAATCTTTTTATTTCAAAACTCTTAGTCAAGTGTCTAAAAAATGTATTGACAAAATGTTGTCCATTTATTATAAATAGGTTAATCTTGTATTTGAAAATGGTGAACATATATTACAAAAATGTTTAATTTGTATTGGAAAAATGTTAGACTTGTATTAGACAAATGTTGTCGACATATACAAACATGTAGAATAGTAAGCAAGAACAACGGAAATAAAATAAAAAAGGAAACGAAAAAAAGAACAAACAAAATGTGAAAAAGAATGAAAAGACGGAGAAAAAAAGAAAAAAAAACACTTGAATCGCGTCAACTAGGACGTGCCCCTACTACTTAGCACGGATGGGAATTGGGCGGAGCGGCTATCAGCGCCCGTGATCTCCCTGGAGACTAGGGATCGGTCCCTGCTTCTCCCCTTTGCAGTACTATGCACGCATGAATAGGCCGGCTCAATATGACGTGGCAGTAGGACAAACCTTCAGTGAGAGCTGCTACTGTCTCACTTAATGCGAGACATAGCGCTCACACTCCTTAACTAGTGATTACGATAACTTGTGATTTTTTCCCCTTTCTTCTTAAGATATGGTTTTTCTATCTATTTTATTTTATTTTTCTATAGTTTTTTGTAGTACAACATTTCTCTAATATGCTGTGAACATTTTGTAAAATATACACTAAACATGTTTTAATACAGTAAACATTTTTTCACATACAGACTGGCTAAAAATTTAAAATACGATGACCATTTTTTTAGTATATGGTAAACATTTTTTCAAATAGACACTGAACAACTTTTTAATACAAGGTGAAAATTTTCTAATATACAATGAAAATTTCTTCGAATACACAGACTGAACAGAAATTTTTATGTACGGTGAATATCTTTTAGTGTACGGTGGAGAACTTTTCAAATACAAACTGATCAACTTTTTAATGTGTGGAGAATATTACTTCAAATGAACACACACTGAACAAAATGTGTATGTATGATGACCATTTTGTACATACATTTAAATTTTTTCGGTGTACGGTGAACTTTTTTTCAACATATATATGATTTACGTTTGCAAAAACAAAACCGGTGAAAAGACCCAGAAAACCCGGCAGAAGAAATCGGTGAAAGAAAGAAAAATAAATTTTCTGCGAAAAAGCCAAATGGATGGTTTCCATAAACAAACTGGAAATGTTCAAGAACAATATCAAACAGAAAACCAAAAACCCCCGCTAAGAAACATGTGAACAAATTTAGAAAAGAAAATAGATGAAAAGAAAAAAGAAGGTTCGAAGACACGTTTGCAGAGAAAGATTGTTTGCTTGAAATCTTTGCGAAAAACGTTCCGCACCTGACGTTCCTGAGCAATCAGCTCCTAGTGGGCCGGCATATTTTGGTTCGATAGTGGGCGATCGAACCTGACACGTATTGCTATAAGCGATATACTTATATATAGACTAAAGAAATGCTATAAGCCATATTAGTTGCGGTCAAACAGAGTTGTGTTCGGAGCATTTGCCGTGTCACTGTCCAACTCAACGCTAAACCCTGGCTCCGCGTCACCTCCAAGCAACGACACCGCCACGGATCTCGTCAAGCCCGGAAATACTGACCGTGCCTCCAAGCTTGCTTCACCATCACCCGAGCCGGCTTCCCATAAGGCACCCGTGCAAGCGCAAGCCCACGCTCGCGCAACTACCAAAGCAGACCCTCTGAGTCATTACATGGTCATGTGGCACATGTGGCAAGGACATCATGTCACGGGACTGCCTCAACCCCAACGTCGACACATCATCACGTCCTTACCCCATCCCTATGTATGTCTAGGGTGCTCTCAAAGACCCGAACTGGCTCGCGGGTTACTTAGCTATCATTACCAACAGTACATGAGATCTTGTGTCCCCCTACCAATGCAAATATCGTTTTCTGCAAATGGATTTTTTATCACAAATTCAAGAGGGACGGTACTCTCGATTGCCATAAGGCATGTTTGGTCTTCCGTGGTTTCTATCAAGAGCAAGTCATTGATTTCGATGAAACTTTCAGCACCATCGTTAGGCCAGCAACTATTCATGTCATTTTTTTTAGAACGAAGGCTCGCGAAGAGCCCGGCTTTGAATTAACAAAGCCATCAACCGGCCAGGAGTTACAACAAACAACCCAATTACAGCGGTCAGAACAATACAATGTGAACACTTGACTGAAACGCTAACTACAACCTCCACAAGCAGCTAATGCAAAGGAAATTAAGATTACAGCTTGCAGAAGCCGAGCACTCCAGACTAGGATCAAATGAGGAAAAGCAGAGCAGCAAAGCAGGGCATATCCGACCTTCAAAGATGGCCATGCTCCAGGAACACCTAGAGAAGAAGGGGAACAACATCTTCCATCTCAATCACCGAAGAGGGACCCTACCCCCTCGCCATGGCTCGTAGGCACCGCACCGTCGGGATTTCGAGGAGCTCACCCTAGAGCTCGAAGAATGCCACCCTCACATCGGAAGGTGGACATAGTGCGGCCACTTCGATTTGGGATATCCCTAGCCGGCCGCTCCGCCACGGTCCATGCCCAGCTAGGTGGAAATACGCTTCGTGGAAACGGACGATGAAGAGGAGGAAGCTCCATCCCTCCCCTGCAGCGCCTCCCGACCGCAGCCCGCCTCCCTAACGGCGCCTCCAGCAAGGTCACGACGCGCCAGGCGCCGCCGCCGCCAAATCCGAGAGGATACAAGGTTTTCACCCGGGCAGGGTGGGTCGGGGTGGAAGCAGGGGACCTCGGCTGCGCCCCCATGGAGGAAAGCAGCGCCCTTGGGCGTTGCCGCCGCTGACCGGCGGACCGGCCAAGGTTTCCCCGGTCCCTAGCTGACCACCAACTTCGCACCAATGCGGGGCGAGAGCAAATCACTAGCCACGCCGACGGCGAGAGAGAGTAGCCAGAAGGATAACGAACCTCGGATCGACGCGAAACTTGGCGCGCGGCGGATCCACCAACCACCGCCGCCCAGCGCTGCCGAGCACGCTGCCAAGCACCCTGCAACGCCGCCCGCCGCCCGCGGCGCCGCCTCTCGGTTGGGGCGCGCCCGAACCGCGAGCCTCCGAGAGGGGATGGAGCGCCGAGATCCCCGCCGCCACCTTCACCGGCGCCCGCGCAGGCTTCCCGGCGGCTGTCTCCGGTAGCGGCGAGGGGATGAAGGGAGTGGAGGGGGCGGCGGCGTCATGAACCTAATCGCCCGAGTCGCCCAGGGGCGGCGAGAGGGCCGTGGGGGCGGCAATGTTAAACGCCGACACCCACGGGCCACGGCGGATATTCATGTCATTCTCCATCGCACTCTCCCACAATGGAAATATATGACCACTCGACGTTGAGAATGCCATCTTGCATGACACATTAAATGAGGTCATCTCTACTGCCAACAAACCTACTGGCTTCATCGACTCATCCCGCCCTGACCATGGGTGTCGTCTCAACCGTGCTCTTTACGGCTTGAAGAAAGTCCCGCGCGCGTGGTACCAAGGGTTTGCTACGTACATAGCGACCCTCAGCTTCACATGGTCCAAGTCCAACATGCCATTATTCATGCTTCATGACATGTTCCATAAATCATTCTTCCAACTATACATCGACGAGATCATCCTAGCATCTTCCTTGAATACACTCCTCAAGCGTGTCATCACCGTCCTCAGCTTCAAGTTTGCAATGACTGATATATATGAACCGCACTACTTCCTTGCCATAGCCGTCACACGTAATCATCTGGGGTGTTCCTCTCCCATTCCAAGTATGTACCGACGATACTGGAGCTCACACCGGCATGTCATCTTGCAAGCCTTCAACGACCTCTGTGGACACGACTGCCAAATTGGCCACTGCCGCCAGTTTACATGCTGCCGATCTAACAGAGTACTGCAACCTTGCTAGTGATCTAAGGTACCTGACTTTTACTCGACCAAACATCGCATACGTCGTACAGTTTTTTTCTTGCATATGTCCGATCCTCGTGAATGACATTTGTCCCTAGTCAAAAGGGTATAATGGTATTTTAAAAGTACTCCCCATCACGGCTTTTCACTACTAGGAAAAACCTTATACACAGCATCTTAGCAGTAGCGCTGGACAAAACAGGACGCTACTGCTACTTAGTAGTAGCGAGTTTAAATAAACCGCGCTACTGCTAACTTTAGCAATAGCGCGTTCTGCTAAAGCGCGCTGCTGCTATACTGTACTGGGCGCAGATGGCTAGCCCACCTTAGCGATGAGCGCGTATGCACGACCAGCGCTATCACTCGTCCTTATGATGGCGCGTTTCTGCAAACGCTACTACTACTACCTTATCCTAGAGCGGTTCACTGCACCTCTCACTCACTCTCTTCCTCTCACTCGCTCTCGCCCACGACCGAACCGTCGTCCGCCGCCCACTGCTCCTCGTCGAGTACTCCTCCTCTCCTCCTCCTCCGGCCCCTCCTCCCCCCCCCTCCCTCCTCCTCCTCCGCCATCCCTCCTCCTCCTCCTCCGCCCGCCCCCCCCCACCCCCCCCCTCCTCCTCCTCCTCCGGCCGCCCCCCCCTCCACCCCCCCTCCTCCTCCTTCTCCTCCGGCCGCCCCCTCCCCTCCTCCCCGCCCCTCCCTCCTCCGATCCCACCGACCTCCTCCCCTCCTCCTCTCTCCTTCTTCCTCCTCCTCCTCCCTCCATCTCTTTTTCCTGTTTTTACTATTGTATAATGTAGTTTTTTTTACTATTTTTAGTAAGTGTTTAAAATAATTAGTAAGTAAATTAATAAACTAGTTGAACTAGTTTTGTTTTAGTAAGAACTAGTTGAATTAATAGAACTAATGTATTTTTAGTAAGAAAACTAATATAACTAGTTGAACTAGTTCATTTTTAGAAAGAACTAGTTTATTTCTATTTATTGTAAGTTTATTTTTAGTAAGAACTAGTTGAATTAATAGAACTAGTTGAACATGTCACATTTGTTGTTATTTTTTTAGTTTAAGCAATTATTCCCGCATCGACATCGACGATGCCTATACCGCATCCTCGTCGTCGATACACGTCGTTCGCTAGGGTTTTAGTTGTATTAGTGATGTTATATGTATGATACTATTCGAGATGTATTAGTGATAACTTATAGGGTTTTTGTTTTTGCAGAAATCAAGGAGCCCCTCCATCATCCCCGCCGTCGTCCCCGTCACCGACCCCCCTCCAACCTCGAGGTGAGACTAGCCAAATCTCCATGTCAATATGAGTCCTATAAGATATGATGTAGATAAAAACATGTATATCTTGTGTTGCTCAAATAGGATATGCGGTTGCCCAAGTGGCCGGTCATGTTTGCATGTTACACCTCCGAGTGGCCTATGTTTTGCCGGAGTGTTGATTAATTTCCGTTTCGGCAAATTTCAGGCGCTCGATATGTCCTGTTTTAGCAAAGGTCATGCTGGAATTTTCCGTGAATTTTGGCATGACTTGTGCTAGAATATGTAGGAAATATCGAGTGGCCTGGATTTTCTAGAAAGATAATTAAACGATATTTCGGGTTGACTTTAAGACTGTCGAGGCCGAAGAATCCCGACTGTTGTCGTGGGGGTCGTTTCTCCTTCTTCTCCGGGTGCTAGACCTTTGTTATGCACTAGGGCAAGGAGGAGTAACGACCATCACCGACGGTCACAAATGTCAGAGAAGAATCAATGAGGGAGAGTATCCACCATATATGAGAGGACGAGGAATCCCGACCGTTGTCGTGGGGGTATCTTCTCCTTCGTTCCCATGTGCTAGACAATTTGGTGTAATGCACTCGGGAACGAAAGGAGGAGCTACCATCACGGACGGTCAAATGTATACACCACGGAGCTGAGAGTTTTCAAGAAAAGACTCGACAGACCCATAATCAACCTGTGATGAATAATAATGATCTAATTTAGTTTTTGTAGTACATATATTTAATTGTACAAGTTTAATCTTTGAATTATGAACATAGGAAATGTCGTTGGATGAACAAGGTCCCGCGGAGTGCTCCTGGTGCGGTGACAACCGGGGTTTCTGCGACAGGCCTCACCTGGACGAAGGTCGGCGCTTCAGCATTAAGCTCGAGGAGGCCTTCGATTGTGAAATGGTACGCTACAACGCTAAGTGTTTTTTTCGTAATTAAGCTTGACTTCTACTACTTCAACGTGTAATTTTCGTCTTTTACAATTCGACTAGCTTATCCCATGCCATGCAAAACGCTATGTCTTGTAGAGGATGGGTTTTGAAGATCATGAGAGGAATGAAACAAAGAAAATTAACCTAAGGACCCATCATGGTATGGATTTTGAGGTAAATCTATACAATTCTGAGAGCGTATCCAATTTTGGTTGCCCGAGTTGGGAAGCACTTTGCAAGATGTATGATTTTCAAGAGGGTATGTTTGTCACCATGGATCTTGGTGATCCTGACATCGACCAAGACAATTTGGACATTTGGGTTCTTGTTGATACACTTTCAATTCTACCACTATGTGAGTTCCTCAAACATAGTTATTAAGTAATTTATATTGTTTATTTCAAAATAGTTGACAGCTTATTTCCATTGATAGCTTATTTTCATTCTTCAAAGAGTGTGCGGAAGATGGTAGACAGAACCAACTACACTGATGGCTCTGAGCTAACTTATCAGGAGAAAAATCATCTGGTCGCTTATTGTACTAAAATTGAAAATTACAATGCCTTTTATCGAACTGCTCCAAATTATGGTGAATATGTGCCACTAGTGCACGTGTTGATCCACGATAACTTCCATGGAGATATCTTGGTAAGACTTTTTACTATTACGACATCCATGCATCTTTTGCATACTTCTAAAACTGAACTACATTGCTAACTACGAAGTTATTACTATGTTTTTCAATAGAAAATCCCGATGGATTGTGTGCCTCATTTGATGTATCAAAATGGTCGCCTTGATGTTTTGAACATACAGCCAGGTCGTCCTACAAATCTCACCTGTGCATACCGGATTTCTTAAAACGGCAAACACATGATAATGAAAGAATGGAAGAAATGTATGGACAGTCGTAAGGAGGTTCTTGGAAGCAACATTGTGCGAAAGGCATGAAATGAAGACAGGATAATCTCCATTCTCCATAATGGAGAGTCAGGGGCTATCTTGTTTTATGCTATTTTACCTAAGATAATATAGTAGGTCCTAAGAGAATGTAGTAGGTCCTATGAGGTACAATATGTTTATGAGAGTTGATGATGATGAGTAGTTGTGATTATGTCTCGTGACCAACTTGTATGTGATGTCTCATTGATGAAAACGATGATCATGAGGAGGTGTTATATGACAATGATGTATTATGATGATAAATTGTTAATGATATGATGATGATGATGATGATGATGATGATGATGATGATGATGATGATGATATTTATTATATCATTGGGTGAAAGAACCGTGGATTAGTTTCAAGTGGATGTCCATCCACTTGAAACTAGTCCACGGTTCTTTCTCCCACTGATGTAATAACTCATTATGATGTAAAATCATTCTCTAAATTGCTGCGGTATGAAAACTTGTATAAAGGTGTATGAATACAACATGAAATAAAAAAGAAAAACAGAATAATAGTAGTAGCGCGTGCTAGGAGAAGCGCTACTACTAATTACCAGTAGCGCTCATAGTGGAACACGCTGCTACTAAGTCGATATAGCAGTAGCGTGGTCCAACCGACGCTACTGCTAACCTTTAGCTGTAGTGCCTTACTAGTAGCGTGGTTCCCCGCGCTACTAATAGGCTTTAAACACGCGCTACTGCTAGGGTTTTCCCTAGTAGTGTTTGTCTCGCCCCGTTGTCCACCGACACGTTGGTTGCCTACACCTACGCCGACTGGGCCTGCTGCCTCGACACTCATCGCTCTACATCTGGCTAGTGAGTCTTCTATGGTGACACCCTTGTGTCATGGCCCTCCAAAGTCCAACACACAGTTTCCTCTCCAATGCTGAAGCATAATACCGAGTTGATGCCAATGCCATTGTCTAGCCTAGCTAGATACGACAACTCCAGGAGGAGCTTCGGCACCACCTTCCTTGGGCCACTGTTGTCTTATGCAATAGTGTGATCGTTGTGTACATGTCAACAAACCCGGTACGACACTAGCATAAAAAGCACATCGAGGTTAATCTTCACTTTGTGCAGGACTTTGTCGGCTTGGGAAACATCCATGTCCTCCATGTACCTTCTTCTCGACAGTTTGCTAACATCTTCACCAAGGAGCTACCATTGCCATTGTGCTTGGATTTTCGCTCCGGTCTCACCGTCCTAGAATCTCCTGTTATGACCACGGGGAGTGTTAGGAAACCGAATATCTGATTGATATTGGTTGATTGTTTACCTGATCTTGTGCCTCACCTATAGCATGTAATCAGGCCATTCTGGCTAAGATATATTTGGATCTATTCCTTATATATCTATGTAACTCCTCTTTATATGAGATAACAAAAAAACCATCATTGTGTGGCAAATTATCCAAAACATAAAGAATGAATGCATTGATTTTATGATGCCATTAAGCTAAACCAAAAAAGGAAGAGCATACAGTTGGACATGATTTTGTTTTCTAATCAACAAAGTTCAACACATTGGAAAGGATATATTGTGCCAACCTTACAATTATCATGAGAAGGCGAAACAATTTGTCAATTATCAAAAATCAAAGCAATACCTAGAAGTCTATCTGCATTGCACATCTTGTCATACTCTAACCCAGTATGAATATTCAAGGCATGAGTTCTCCTATTTTTGTAAGGCCAAATAACAGGAGGTCAAATAAGCATATATTTTTACCCAAAGACTCCTTGAACACATAACTAGAGCATGCTAATCCCTAAAGACTATAAAGAAAACTATGATGTGACACCAACACAAATTTCCAAGTAATAATCTTATGCTTATAAAACAGACTATAAAGCTCTAAGTCACTCCTCTCCATCTTTCGTGACCTACATAATTCAGTCTCAACACATAGCTTTAGATACTGGTGGAAGTATTGTCCTACTCCTTTAGGCATCAGTCAAAATGCTCTAGGAAATACTTCATGCACTGACTCCTCATTTTCTTTGCCCTGCTGGCTCGCTCGCTAATTAACAACGATCAATGCGACAAAAACAGTAATGAACTGTTCAAGCAGGCATAATGTACTTAGAGTAAATCACGAGTTCTTTAACACCAACATACAGATATAATACTTTAGACATGCAACAACAGACCAAGGAGTGTTACTTCCAATATACATACACTTTCTCCATTCAATGTATTAAACAGAGAGAATGGCATAGTCCACATATAATGGACGCTTACATAAATTATCAAGCACACACTATGATAATACCTATGGATTATAATGCGAGTTACAATCCAATAAAATTCACTTTTCTTACGCTAGGCTTGTGCACTGGTTGATATGAATTAGCTTTGTATTCTTGAAGACTGGACTAGATGGTGCATACAGTTGGCATCAGTAGCTCTGCTCATCTCAGTGTTGTTGCAGTAGTTTGTACCATATTCTCTTTAATCTTGACAAGTTGTTCTGCTACTTCTTTCATACCAGGACGTCCATCTAAACGTTCTTTTAGACATTGCGTTGCTATCTTGCCAATTTCTTCAAGGATCAGAATATCTTTTTCAGCTACAATCTCCTCATCAAACAACGACCTTCCACTCTTTTTTGTCTCATATATATGGCGAAATTCGATGATGAGGCTACCGCTTTCACCATATTCCACTTTTTTCCTAGATATGAGCTCTAGGAGAACAACCCCAAAGCTATAGACATCGCTCTTTGAGGTTAATATACCAGTGTTCCTGAAAACTGGGTCCATGTAACCCTGGCACCCAATAACCTTCTTAGTAAATTTTTCCCCTGGGTTAAGGAGTTTAGATAGCCCAAAATCAGCTATTTTTGGTATTGACTTGTCACTGAGAAGTATGTTGTCTGGTTTCACATCTCCATGTCGTATGTCTTCAGAGTGCATATAGCTTAATCCGTTAGCAGACCCAATTGCAATGTCCAACCGTAACTCCGCCGAGAGCTTCTGGTTTTGTTTCCAGTGTAGAATGTCTCTGAGGCTCCCTTCGGCTGCGAACTCATACACCAACATTGGAACATCCAACTGGAGGCAACAACCCATCAGCTTGAGAATGTTAGGGTGTTTCATTTTCAATTGGATCTTCACTTCCTCCGTAAATTCCCCTATTCTGTCTTTATCTACCTTGATAAAGGATTTAACTGCCACGATTGCTTCATCGGGTAGAGTTCCTTTGTACACTTTACCAAAGTATCCATTACCCAGACACTCTGAATTATTCTTAGTGATTTTCTTTAGGTCCTTCTCTGTGAAAATGGGCAGGCCTATGACTGATTTTAGTATATTACCCCCATTCATTTCAAAATGCTCAGCAAGTTTTTTCTTTTGGTGCATTATGAATGCCAAGAGCAAGGCAAAAACCAAGATGGACACACCTAGGCCGATGCCTGCAATATATATCATATACAGTTACTTGTAAGAATTTTATGTTATATCTTGTTTCATTCCAAAAAAAAAAGTTAAGAGACACTTTTTTTATCCCATGAAGGTAATAATGAATATGCATACTACAAGAATACCTGTAAATTTACTGTATAGATTTTTTTACTTTCATCCAGTATGGGGATAATATGAACACAGGGGAAAATGTTAATTTGAAGTTTGTAACAGTTAGGAATTCAACCTTAACAAACAGAACACAGTTTTAACCTTATCATGGCATTAGTTAGGTATAGCTTGGAAATAATTTTGTTGTGCAACTAATATATACTCCCTCTGTTCCAGAATATAGGGTTTATTGATTTCCGTGCAAGTCAACAATTTCAATGTTTGACAAAGATTATAGACTAAAATAACAACATCTACAATACCTAATAGGTAAATATGAAACTACTTTTCATGATGGATCAAATGATATAAATTTTGTATTGTGGATATTGATATATTTTTCTAAAAACTCGGTTAAACATGCACTCATTTGACTTTTCAAAAAACAAATACACCTTATATAAAGGAATGGATGGAGTATATACCTAGAGCAATCCTTGCTGGAAGTGGGAATTTTGGATTGCATGGGTTTTCTTTTGGATCACCACTACTCTCGTAGCCTAGGTGACATTTGCAATCATATGAACCCTCAGTGTCATAACATACACCATTGCATGGATATTCCTCTCTTGGACGTGCACATTCATTTAAATCTGCAAATTAATCAATGAATCAACTATGAGGTATTCTCTGCATTTAAATATAACCAAGTCAATAATAAGATATGTATTTGTAACACATCTATTTCAAGTCTTCTGATAGCTTTGAGAGTGTGCTGTGGCATTCTCGCGGGTTCATGCATATCCTTGAATATTAACTCGAGCGCTACATATCAATTACTCCCTCCGTCCCATAATATAAGAACGCTTTTGAGAACTACATTAGTGTCAAAAGCGTTCTTATATTATGGGACGGGGGGAGTAGTCATGTATTCTCGTGTAAAGAAGCATGAGTGGTTTATTAATTTGATTATTAAATATACAATCTCAATGTATTTGTAGCACTGCATCCCAGGATATATAGCATGCATCAAAGTTTATGATCAATTTTCAGTTACGATTAGAAAACTATATAGAACTATGCTAACCATAAATATGAATACAATAGTTCCAATATTATGTGTTATAGCTCATAAATTATTATAGTAAATGTGCTCAGAATTGAGCATACAATTTTGTGCACGTCTTAGATTGTTGAATGAAATATTAGCTCGTATAAAAAAGAAATTTAAAGAATGAGACAAAACTATGTGAGTTTTTTTTTGCACACCCAACAAAAATAATTAAAAACAATGTCTTTTTTCGTCGGCTGGGACGTCTTTTTCTTTAGACATAGATTTAATATTTTCGTGGGCTGGGATGTCTTTTTCTTTAGATAAAAAGAAGTTTTTATTGAAGTCATATAATTGCACCAAGGTGATACAACCTTATTGAACTCAATCCCGGTCTCTGCCATGGTACAATCAATTGCCATGTCTAACACTACATAAAGAAGGTGCCACTCATAATTAGTTATAACTCTCAAACTACACCCTTCCTTCCAAAATATATGTTGTAGTTACTT
This sequence comes from Aegilops speltoides, assembly GCA_021437245.1. Taxonomy (NCBI): domain Eukaryota; kingdom Viridiplantae; phylum Streptophyta; class Magnoliopsida; order Poales; family Poaceae; genus Aegilops; species Aegilops speltoides. Next base: position 31,638,476 of record CM038141.1, on the reverse strand, counting down.
TCTGAAAGTCGATTTTATCTATGTTTCACAAAGTTTATTTAGAAAAATATCAATACGTTACCAAGTCGGTACCATTTGATTCATCATGAACTATATTTTCATGTTATAATAATTTGGTATTGTAGATGTTGATTTTTTTTCTCATAATCTTGGTCATACCATAGAGGGATTTAACTATTGAACAAATTAATACACCTTATAATCATATAACATTGAAAAGGAGGGAGTAAGAATTCAGCACTTTTAACATATTTCCCTAAAGATGGAACAGAAACTTACTTGTGCATCCCTTGTGAAGATACGGGTTGCCCTCGTAGCCTTTGGTGCAGTTGCACACATATACGGGACCGTTCGTGGAGTCGACACACTCGCTGTGTTGGCTGACGCATGCGTACGCCGGCATGCTGGGCGCCTCGGCGCACGACAGGGAGCTGCCGTTGTTGACGCGGATGGCCCAGTCTAGCCGCAGCGGTTTGCTGGTCTCGAGATCCATTTTGAGGTCAGCCTTCTGGAACGTGTAGTTGCCCTTCTCCACGATGAAGGCGTAGTCGCAAAGGCTGAACGGCATGCCCGGGTTCTTCCAATCCGGATCCTCCGAGAACCTCATCATGTTGTCGGAAAGGCCCGGTGGGATGTCGACGTGGCAGCAGCCGACTCCGGTACAGTAGCCATCACGCGCGCTCTGGGCGTTGTCGCAGTAAGCGGCGCAGCCCGTGTAGTAGGTGTAGGTGGAGCGGCCGCGTGGCCCGCCGTTGGTGTAGACGAAGGTGTTGCAGCCAAGGACGACGAGCTCGTTGTGAGTGTTGGAGATGCGGTACACGCCGGCCCGGTTGTAGTCTACGGTCCTGATGCCCTGGTCGATGACTTCGCCGGAGGAGTTGTAGCACCGCCACGTTATGGGCACCATCACCCGTGCCTCTGGTCGCGGGGTCACGGATAAGCTGAGCACGAACACCTGTATAGCATACTCGGTGTTCGCTAGGATAGGCCTGCTGTTGTCGCAGACGATCTCGAAGCCGGGGAGGAAGCAGCCTTGGCCGATGCCAAAAGGGTAGGGGACGTCGACGCCCCCGCAGCTTGGCCGGCAGCCTTGCTTCAAGGTGAGACTCTGCGTGGTAGTCGCAAGTGCCGCAAGAAGCAGCGTAGGCAGCAAGAATGTCTTCAACATTTCTGCTTTGTTCCTCAGCTACTTGATGTTGGTAGGTTCGGCCTTTATATAGAGTTATATACCATGGTGATAGCGGGTTCATAGTTGTTATTATTATTTTCGAGAAAGCTAATTTCCGAGAAGGAGATAACCAGACCTACCGTGTAAGAGGGGTGGTAGCATGGTAAGCTTAGAAAAATATTCTCTCTAAGGTTTGGAGAGGAGATAACCAGACCTGTATATGTTTTAGTCATTTTTAATAACAACAAATTTCCTACGGATGTGCCGTCTCCATCTCCACTATAATATGACACGTAATTCTTGACCTACTACTATGTTTTTATGTGCTTTGATATTTTCTCGTCTTTTGTAGCATACGCCAAGGAGGTCGGGCACAACAACAAAATACTCCGATCCCCTCCCATCTTCTTCCTGGAGGCTTCTTCTACCCACTCTTCCTAGATACACTATTGAGGGCAAGAGGCCCTCCCATATATTGTCAGTATTGGTCCTCCGACCGTGCAGCTCTGCAATTGGAGCCTATTTTACGGACGGCACTTATTGAGTCTGTCACAATATCAAAACATCAATTTCCAACATGATTGCAGAAATAATGGACCACATCTTACTTTAAGCACCATCGTCTTGTGTAACTAGTTGGGTAAACTTCAAAAGACTAGCACAATTAAAGCAATGTACGGCCTGCCCCCGCGTCGCTCCGCTCGGGGCGACACGGGAGGCGACAAAACCCGAGCCCCCGGTCCTCCCTCCTCGTCGCTGCCCGAGGAGGCCTCCGGAGAAGCCCGCGTGGTCGCCCGGGACGGCGGTGGCGAAGATCTGGCTGCTTCGCTCCGCGCGGAGGGCTTAGGGCGCCTAGGCGGCGGCCTCGTGTGCTGCGGCGGCGCCGTTTTCTACGGCGAGCAGCGTCGCGGGTTTGCCCCCGTCTCCTCGGTCGCGAGGGCGGCTAGTGACGGCGGGCGCTGTCGCTGGTCTCAGCGGTGGGCCGACCTCCTTCCTCAGATCTGACGGCTGCTTCCCTTCCCCTCCCAACGCTCCTTCCCACCTAATCTGGTCCCCGGCAGCCTCTGGACGCCATATCCGTTGAAGGTGGGATTCCTGGAGTTGCGGAACTGGACCGGGAGAAATCCTTGGCTGGTTCTCCGGCGACGGCAGCGACACCGCAGGTGTCGTTCTTCTCCTTGGAGGCGTCATTGAGGTCTATTCCCTCTCCCTCCCGCTCCATTACCCGGGTGAAAACCCTAGTCTTGTCAAGACTAGACGGCAACGGCACAACGTGCGTCGCCACCTTCTTGAAGGTGTCGTCTTGTGTATGGTAGGAGAGTGCAGAGGTGTTGCGAGGTGGTTGTTGGGTTGGGTGCGTCATCAGAGAGGGAGGTGTACACGGGCTCGAGGGACCAGTGGACGACATCATTGGTGGAGCGGTGCTTCATCTGACACATAGATGTCGGCGGATCTCGGCGGCATGGCGCAGTGGAGACCCGGCGTTCGATGCGTGGAAGATGAACTCGCGCAGGTGGAGGACGTTGTCTGGCGACATGGTGGCCTCGATGGCGGAGAGGGCTAGTAAGGTTGATGCGTCAGTATCAGCTCTAAAGATGGCTCGGTGGAAGACTTGTGGCGCCAACACAGGAGAGTGTGTCGGACCGGTTTGTGCCCCAAACCCAGTATGTGGCTTGGTTGGGGCCTCCGGCTTTTGATGTTAGGCTTAGGTGCGATCTCTGTTTGGTATTAGGCTCGGATATTTGGCCTTCGGGCTAACTGACGTATTACTTTGTAAGGTCTCCGTGAATAATTAATAAAATGGCTACATGCATCGTTCAGATGCAGAGGCCGAGGTATATCCTCCTTTTCCAAAAAAAAAACTAGTTGGGTAAACTTGCATACAGTATGTAGGTACACAAATTTTACATAGCAATACTTAGAATCATAATTATTTCCCCCAAGCGCTGGTGCTGGATCTGCTGATTTAACCATTAACAAATGAGCTGCAAGGATGCACGCTTGTTGGCACCAATGGTCAAGCATGCATTGTATGATCGCAAAAATAAAATAAAAAATGTGCTGCAATAGTGTATTGATAAGTTTAATTGGCAGTTTACGTGATCTGTATACCCGCTGCAGATTCCCTGAGCAAATGTGCTACCTTGTGCGGTACTTGAGTTTCGTCTTCGCTAAAGCAAGTTGTATAATCTACAGATGCTCAGGACCACGTTATCGATGATACTTAAATCTTCTTATGATTGCAACAAGTCACCAAACTATCTCCTGTGCCGTGTGAAATAACTGTGTAGCAAATTAATAATCAAGCGTAGGAGAAACATGGTTTTGTTAATGACCTGTACTTGCTCTGAAACATAAACTGAGTACTAACAAAGTTTCTCAAAATATGAATTGAGATAAGCCCATCAATAAGTACAGCCCTGAAGTCCTGAACCGAAAGGACGTTTTGCAGACTAGCAAACATGGAATGAAGAGTACATACGCAAACATTGCAAGATGACTTTGAGCGTCAAGGCAAAACCGTGTAGTAGGAATTCCTGCTTAGCTCACCAATCAATTAAAAAGCCCCAAAATACAAAAAGGGATAATATATATCATGTGTGATTATAATGTACAAAAAGTACAGGACAATATTCGCTTATTACGTCCTCTCTCGTTGTTTTGTGGGTCCTGCGATATCAACTGCTGGTGACGCGAAGGAAGACAAGTGGTATCCTCACACTTCTTGAAAAGGAAAAGAAATATGAAGCCCACATCACCCAACGTCACACTAATAACTATGTTGTGGCATCTCCAACATGGATCCACTACATGGAAGACATATGTAGCCAAGTGTTTCAAGGTACACCTCTAAGCCGAGTACCCTGAATAAAGCACGCGACATAAGTGGATCCTCGGCATATCATGGGCTAAGCCAAGCATAGCTAAAATTGCGTGTTAGTTCGGGCCAACCGCTTGAGTCGGTGAATCCCCGTCTGCCACACAACTTCAAGCTGGAGCAGGCACCGTCCCCTCCGCGGCCGCGCACCACCTATATCGGCAGGTCGTTGTCTTCGTCATAGGGCTCGTAACGGTTCGAAGAAACGGAGCGCCACCAAGCATGGCGCTCGGCGGCCTCTGCGAACAGGCACTCATGCCGCCACACATGCTTGTTGACCCGCCCCACGGCCTGGGTATTGCACCGGTCGGAGAGAACCAAGGAGTCCGACACTCCGTGCCGGCGCCAGCTCAATAAGGAGCTCCTCTAGCGCGCCATCGTTTAGTTCGAGTGTTATGCCCGACTCAAGAACAAGGAGGACCAGTGGAAGGCAGAGGCTGAAAGGTTATGCCGCGAGCACGATGGTGCAGCCAGGGATGTATGCCATGACGACGGCAATGTCGGAGATGTTGGTAGCAACGGCGTCAGAGGCTATGACTATGAGGTGACCATCCAGTTCGTGCATTTTAGTTTACATAAATTCTGTTAAGTTTGGATTAACGATCACGTTCGGACGTGTTCACGGACAAATGAGTGCGCTCTTTGTTGAAGTTTTGCGTTGGAGATTCCTTTAGGCGAGAGATTTCTTATAAACATGAGTCATTAACATTGAATGAACACTTGGGAGATACTAGTGTGTTTAACTATTAGCCTTCCATCAGCTAAACCGTTCACACACTAGCTGACTTTCCCATGGCTTATATGCAAGTTGTAGTTCAACAAATAACCTGTCATGTCCCTGCCTTTTACAAGTCTACATCCAACGGGGGAGAGGATTCGTGGGACATAGGGACGGGGCCAAATAAATTGTGGGTCGTCTGATGGCCTCGTGATTTCGAAATTGGCTTGGTCTTTGCATGTGCTTTGACCCTTCATTACCTTAAATGGGGTCCATGCATGACAGCTTCTGCAAGCTCCACCTATCCCATGCTTTTTTCTTTTGACTTTCAAATTTGAATAAATTATATCTTTCGAACCAGAAGTCCAACTTATCTTTTAAATTTTACATTCCATTTATATCTTTCAAATTGGAATCTATTATAACTCCGCCTATGTTGTCCCAACATAGCCGGTCCCAAGCCCCTGTAAAGGAGGAGGGTTGTGATAGGTTTGGCGAGCCAACGAAAAAATTTAGCCACTCTTATGGAGATGAAACCCAAAAAATTTTCGTTGGGGTGTAACCCTCTCAGGGACGCGCCACATCGGAACCCGGTTGTGATGTCAAATGCGCAAGGGTCGGGCCGTCACCCCCTGGTGGCGCGCCGTATCTTGATCCGGATACGGTGGCAAGTGAGCGAGGATCGGGTCGTCGCATCCTTACTGGCACGCTACATCGGCGCCCGGATGTAGTGGAAAATGAGCAAGGGTCTTCGCATTTAACTCAAAGAGTGTGAAGGGTAAGGAAGCTAACCAAACCTAGGAGGATTCGCTTAGATAGCTGGAATGCAGGGTCTCTGACAGGGAAGCTTCGGGAGCTAGTTGATGCAGTGGCGAGGAGAGGTGTTGATATCTTTTATGTCCAAGAAACTAAATGGAGGGGACAGAAGGCAGAGGAGGTGGAGGATAACGGCTTCAATTTGTGGTACATTGGGACGGCTGCAAACAGAAATGGCATAGACATCTTGATCAACAAGAGCCTCAAGTATGGAGTGCTAGACGTCGAGAGACGTAGGGATCGGATTATCCTCGTCAAGCTGGTAGTTGGAGACTTAGTTCTCAATGTTATCAGCGTGTATGCCCCGTAAGTAGGCCACGATGAGAACACCAAGAGGGAGTTCAGGCAAGGCCCGGAAGACATGGTTAGGAGTGTACCGGTTGGCGAGAAGCTCTTCATAGGAGGAGACCTCAATGGCCATGTGGGTACATCTAACATAGGTTTTGAAGGGATGCATGGGGGCTTTGGCTATGGCATCAGGAATCAAGAAGGAGAAAATGTCTTAAGCTTTGCTCTAGCCTACGACATGATTGTAGCTAACACCCTCTTTAGAAAAAGAGAACCACATCTAGTGACTTTTAGTAGTGGCCAACACTCTAGCCAGATTGATTTCATCCTCTCGAGAAGTGAAGATAGGCGTGTGTGCGTAGACTGTAAGGTGATACCTGGAGAGATGTTGTACCTCAACACAAGTTGGTGGTTGCTGACTTCCGCTTTCGCATTCATGCCCAGCGGGATAAGCGTGCCAAAGTTGCTAGGACGAAGTGGTGGAAACTCAAGGGGGAGGTAGCTCAAGCGTTCAAGGAGAGGGTCATTAAGGATGGCCCTTGGGATGAAGGAGGGGATGCGGACAATGTGTGGATGAAGAAGGCGACTTGCATTTGTAAGGTGGACTCAGAGGAGTTTGGAGTATCCAAGGGAAGGAGAAGCGAAGATAAGAATACCTGGTCATGGATTCGCCTGTACGCGTCGGTGCTATACAAACGGTTTTAAACCCCTTCCCGCGACGGCATTTGGAACCGCCGCCAAGTGAGTGTGGATGATAGGGGGGCCCTTCCCACACGACCCAGAAACCGTCGGGGATATGCCCTCCTGGCACACACGCTCGGCAAAATGAGGTCGTGTGCGACCGGCGAGCGAGCAAATACGGTTATACGTACAGTAGTGCTAAAAAACAATTATACAGGCGAAATCATTTCCGGTCGTAAGTACATCCCAATAAATGTTGAAACTAATATTATTGAAACCGTAACCCCAGAGGAATACATAAGGGGCACTTTCTAGAACGTTTCAGACTCCGAAAAGGAATAGGTATGTGGTATAGTAAGTAAACCGATTCCAAAACAGTTCCAATAGCAATTTTTCTCCGTTTCGGAATATTTAAGAAAATAGGAAAATAAGAAGTAGTCTGGGAAGGACACGGGGCGTCCACGAGGATGGAGGGCGCGCCCTACCCCCTGGGCGCGCCCCCTGCCTCGTGGGCACCTCGTGTGCTCTCCGGACTCCGTTTTCTTACACGATACTTCTTTTTAGTCGGTAAAAATTCATTATATAATCTCCCGAAGGTTTTGACCACCATATCACGCAAATATCTTCTGTCTTTGTTTTGAGCTGTTTTCTGTCAGGTTTGTCAAGGCCAGGCATCATGACGTCACCCTCCTCCAACAATGAAGACAAGGATGCTTGGCTATTGAAGATAGAGCTGAAGAGAGAAGAACCTGGGAAGATCAACAAGGATGATGGGATCAAGAAGATCATGGAGGAACAAGCTCCGATGGCAGAAGAAGAAGACATCCTTCAACCTCTTCCCAACCTCTTTACCCCAACTGAGATTGATGCCTTCAAGATGATTGAGTTAGCTCGCATACAAAACAAGTATCTCACAAGTGAAAATATTTTGTTGAAGGAACATATCGTTGCACTCAAGGGCATTATCCGCAAACTGGAGGAGCTTTTACGCTCGATGTGCGACAACCCATCATCATCCTCACCACCCTCTTCACCACCAAAGGAGACATAATCACATGGGTATGGGCACTCCCCTTGGCAACTGCCAAGCTTGGGGGAGGTGCCCCGGTATCGTATCACCATCACACTCCTATCTTTACAGTTTTTCTTAGTTCGATCCTTTTGGTAATATCTTGATTTAGTAGAATAAAGTTTTGGTATGATTTAGTTTTGAGTTTTGCTTTATGATCCCTGAGGGAGTCCTGGACTAGGGGGTGTCCGGATAGCCGAACTATCACCGTCGGCCGGACTCCAAGACTATGAAGATACAAGATTGAAGACTTCGTCCCGTGTCCGGATGGGACTTTCCTTGGCGTGGAAGGCAAGCTTGGCGATACGGATATGTAGATCTCCTACCATTGTAACCGACTCTGTGTAACCCTAACCCTCTCTGGTGTCTATATAAATCGGAGAGTTTTAGTCCATAGGACGAACAACAATCATACCATAGGCTAGCTTCTAGGGTTTAGCCTCCTTGATCTCGTGGTAGATCTACTCTTGTACTACCCATATCATCAATATTAATCAAGCAGGAGTAGGGTTTTACCTCCACCGAGAGGGCCCGAACCTGGGTAACAACATCGTGTCCCTTGTCTCCTGTTACCATCCGCCCAGACGCACAGTTCGGGACCCCCTACCCGAGATCCGCCAGTTTTGACACCGACATTGGTGCTTTCATTGAGAGTTCCTATGTGTCGTCACCTATTGGCCAGATGGCTCCTTCGATCGTCAACAACAACGCAGTCCAGGGTGAGACTTTTCTCCCCGGACAGATCTTTGTGTTCGGCGGCTTTGCACTGCGGGCCAATTGGCTAGGCCATCTGGAGCAGATCGAAAGCTACGCCCTTGGCCATCAGGTCAGATTTGGAAGTTTGAACTATACGGCTGGCATCCGCGGAGACTTCATCTTCGATGGATTCGGGCCACAGCCGAGCGCGCTGCACTATCAGGATGGGCATGATTTTGCTCTGCTGCCGGACAGTGCCCTGGAGGCCGCACAAGAGTCCGCTCGGACCCTTAGCTCGGAGCCGATTGTGCTGATCGAGGATGGGTGGTTGGACACCGCCTCGGGGACTGCTACCTCTACGGTGATAGAGCCGAATACCCACCCTGTCCCTTGTGAAGCTCGTGACTCCAAGGTGCCGGACTCCTCTCCGGACTCCGAATCTTCCGCGCCCCTGCGAATCGAACCCGATTGGGCGCCAATCATGGAGTTCACCGCTGCGGACATGTTTCAGCACTCGCCCTTTGGCGACATCCTGAATTCACTAAAGTCTCTCTCTTTATCAGGGGAGCCCTGGCCGGATTATGGTCAGGAAGGTTGGGATGCGGACGATGAAGAAATTCAATCCCCACCCACCACCCACTTTGTAGCCACTGTCGATGACTTAACCGACATGCTAGACTTCGACTCCAAAGACATCGACGGTATGGACGACGATGCCGGAGACGACCAAGAACCAGCGCCTACAGGGCACTGGAAGGCCACCTCAACTCACGACGTATATATGGTGGATACCCCTAAAGGAAGCGATAACGAGGAACAACGGAACGCCGCGAAGGATAATTCCCTCGAAAAAGCAGTCAAAACGGCAACGTAAGCACCGCGAAAAGCCCCGCCTCAACAAAGACAACACCCATACAGACCCAGCCATAGAGGAGGGCGAACCGGTGGACTACGAACATGCCCTCGAGCAACCATCTGAACAGGATAACTTAGATAAACAATTCGTCCCAGGCGAAGATAACAGTTCGGACGATCTCACACCGGACACATTGTTGGAGCAGAAGAACCCCCACAAAAGGCTTATTGCCACTGCACGTAGTCTGAAGAAGCAGAAGCGGAAGCTCAAAACAGCGGAAGACGCACTCAGAATGAGATGGAGCAAGGTACTCAACACCGCAGACAAATACGGCGATAGTCGACAAACAAAGAGCTACCCGAAGCGCAAACTACTGCCTGAATTCGACGAGGAGGCCGTAGAGCCCCCCACGATCAAAGAACAAAGAGGCCGCCCGGTCGGATAGACGACCACATGACAAACAAAGAGCGGAAGCGGCGCCGCACACAAATCGATACGCGATCCGCACAAGGATTCGCGCCAAAAGGATGGCCCAGGTATATTTATGGGCCAAGAAAACAAGCTCTAGAAAGCAATACAACACGTCGACTATTCGAACATCGTGGCACAGCCCAATACAGGGGCGCCGCACACCACCTATGTTTCACCGATGAGGTGCTGGATCATGAATTTCCAGCGGGATTCAAGCCCGTAAACATAGAGGCATACGACGGAACAACAGACCCTGGAGTCTGGATTGAGGATTACATCTTGCACATACATATGGCTAGAGGAGATGACCTCCACGCCATAAAATACTTACCCCTCAAGCTCAAAGGGCCAGCCCGACATTGGCTCAAAAGCCTCCCAGAAAACACCATTGGAAGTTGGGAAGAGCTCGAGGATGCGTTTCGGGCAAATTTTCAGGGGACTTATGTCCGCCCTCCGGATGCAGACGATTTAAGTCACATAACTCAACAGCCTGGAGAGTCAGCCCGCAAATTCTGGAACATGTTCCTCACCAAAAAGAACCAAATAGTCGATTGTCTGGACGCCGAAGCCTTAGCAGCCTTCAAACATAACGTCCGAGACGAATGGCTCGCCAGACACCTTGGCCAGGAAAAGCCAAGAACAATGGCCACACTAACAAGCCTCATGACCCTCTTTTGTGCGGGAGAAGATAGCTGGCTGGCAAGATGCAGCACCAGCGACCCAAGTACATCCAAGGTCAGGGATGGAAATGGGAAACCACGACGCAGCAAGGACCAGTGCCAGACTAAGGGAAATGGTCCAAAGAGCACGGCAGTCAACGCTGGATTCAAAGGCTCTCGGCAGAACAACAAAAAACTGCCTCTCAAGGACAATAGCGACGAGCTATCCAACCTAAACAAAACCTTGGACAAGATATGCCAAATCCACAGTACCTCCGGGAAGCCTGCAAACCACACCCACAAAGATTGTTGGGTCTTCAAACAGTCCGGCCGACTTAATGCCGAACACAAGGGGCTCGACACGCCAAGTGAGGACGATGACGAACCCCACAAGCAGAGCACCGGAAGACAAAGGAATTTCCCACAAGAGGTCAAAACAGTAAACTCACTTCAAGTGACAACAGGAAAAAAATAGAGCAGCGCCCACTAAAGTACGCGCCGCACGGTCCACCCCAGCGGAGTCCCGACACTGGATGTCAAAACCAATCGCTTTCGACCATCAAGATTACTCCGGAAGTATCCAGAACGCAGGATGGACTGCTTTGATACTAGATCCTATAATCGACGGACTACAATTTACACAAGTCCTCATGGACGGCGGCAGTGATCTAAACCTGTTATATCAGGACACAATCCACAGAATGGGGATAGACCCAACCAAAATTCGCCATAGCAACACTTCCTTTAAAGGAGTGATGCCAGGCCCATATGCCCATTGTACGGGCTCTCTACCACTGGAAGTTGTGTTCGGCTCATCCGACAACTCCCGTCGCGAAAAGATAGTCTTCCACATTGCCCCATTTTAAAGTAGCTATCAAGCACTATTGGGACGCGAAGCTTTCGCCCGCTTTAACGCAATACCGCATTATGCATCTCTTACACTTAAAATGCCAAGTCCACGCGGCATCATCTCATTAAAAGGAAACTTCGAGTGTTCCTCGAATACGGAAGAATGTGAGACTTCCCTGACAGCCACGCATTAATCCGGCCTTACTGATCGAAGCACCTAAACAGGTCATTGAGACCTCGGACACGGTTAGGCGAGTCCGGCATAGATAAACAAGGGGCTTACTAGACACGTACCCCCCCTACAAGGGGTTGCACGCATGTATAATAAGAGCCAATAAAGCTCAATTTTATTCATTTTTTGAATCATACTCCATTTATTTTAAAAATACATTTTTTCGCACGATATTTTTTCAAACTAAGTTCTTCTCTTTTACAGATGAACAACATGCTACACCCGTCCAGGATACGGCACAACGAAGACACAGGCGCAGACGTGCAGTAGGGACCCGTTGCAAGGATTCTTTCAGATTAAGACCCTGCGTAAACCTTTTTTACTATCTCTTATTGATACACATCCCCGGTTTCTTACCATAACCGAGGAGGAGGCTGGCGTTTTGGCACCGGCCGCGTCAGAAGTTTCCGCGCGTACCTGGACACTAGGGGCTTAGGGCTTTGTTCTGCCCATTTTCATGAAGACCGAATACCTTAGGAAGTGTTCGGCGTCTCGAGTTAGGCCTTATATGCATCAGCTCCGAGTCATGTCTTTGGTCAAATGTTGGGTTTGCCCGGCTCCTGTGTTTTGCTGCCTTACATTCCGTTCTATCGGCTAACGCGGCACCAGGAGAACTACTGCGATTGTGCCCCGGTTCGTCCTGGTGAGCACCTCAGTAGAGAAAGCCGAAAACTGACTATCATGATATAGCGAGAGACTGGTCAACCACTCAATCGACCACCGGAATGTTTAGAATTCCTCCGCTTTGACGAAGGACCGTTTCCCGGTCAGGCACATACGCGCCCCGAATTTAGAGAGCGCGGTGCCCCTAGGGGCTATATAATAGCCCCACCATCGAACTCCTATGGCTAAGTGGAACTGATAAAGCATTATAGTCCGGTTGCCTAGTTTGCTACGCTATCACCTCCTTCACAGGACCAAGACGTTGGATTAAGTGTGAAAACGCGCTCTTTTTGCAAACACCCCCGCACTATGTGCGTGGGGGCTGAAGCCGAAGACTGCCATCTTTCAGGTTATATACACATATACATTAATGGTTGCACAGGAGGTATTTCAATACTTGAACGCACAAGTATAAAAAACCCTTATATTATATTTGAAACATGGTTTCACAAATCATACATGTCATTTGAACATAACATTTTTCGAGCACTGCGCCCCTATTAAACGAGCGCCCTGCAGGACTTCCTCAAAATAGTGCTCGGCAGGTAATCGGCCTCTGTCCGAATCCTGGGATGTAACCTCGGTGGCCTTCATCTATGCCCAGTATGTTTTGACACGGGCAAAAGCCATCCGCGCACCCTCTATGCAGGCCGACCGTTTCATCGCATCAATTTTCGGCACCGCATCAAGGAACTGCTGCACCAAGCCAAAATAACTCTTCGGCTCGGGCCTTTTCGGCCACAAATGAGTCACGACATCCTTCATGGCAAGTCCGGACAACCTATTCTGCTCAGCCCATTCGGCTAACCGATCGGTTAATGGAAGGGGACGCTCTGGACTACGGAACTGCGACCAAAAAGCTCTTCCATTCCGTGATCCTTTTGGCCTCGGAAGTGTGCGACCGCGTCTGCGGCACTCGCCGCCAAATCCAGATAAGCATCCTCCGTACCCCACAGCTGACCCAACCGGGCATACTTCAGATCCGTGAACTTCCTCCGTAGCAGAAAGGGCTTTCCAGCCGCGATATCCCCGGCTTGACGTAGCTCCTCCTTTATCGCTCTCATCGCGGAGCGGGCATCCTTGGCTTCGGCGGTGGCCTTCTTCAGGTCCTCTTGCTCCGCTCGGCGTTCTTTTTCAAGAAACTCGCAGCGTTCGGTAGCATTCTTCAACTTCACAGCCATCTCGGCCATTTCCTCCCTGCTTCGGCAGTGAGCAGCCTGTTCGGCTTTTAACTCTTTGGCCGCCTTCAAGGCAGCCGCATTACTTTTCATGGCTTGCTCCTTGGCCCGGGCGAGCTCCGCCCGAAGGTCCTCCATAGCAGCGGCACCATCTGCATTAAGCATACATGTTGTTAGGCACGGGCGTCAAGCTCCCTTACCAGGTGTCCGCGGAAAAGCCGCATACCTTGTGACTCGTCAAGTCGCTTATTGACCAGCGTGATGTCCGCATCCACAACGTCAAGTTGCCGCTTCAGTTCGGCAAATCCATCAGTCCGGCTGGCCACTGAATGCTCCGCCACCGATATAGGAAAGGCGACATCTTACACCTGAGATTATGATCCTCGGCACGCTGTCACTTTTGACAATGTACCGAGTCTCAGGGGCTACTATCTATACAGGGCGCATTCTATATGCAAAACTGTCAGAAGGTATATCATTTTCGTGTACCTCAAACCCCGTCAATAAACTTCTGGCGGCTTCATGCAATCCGCTCTCAGCGGATGAAATCCTTTCAATCACCGCACTCATTAACGCATGGTGATCTTCTGAGATAGACGCTTGCCCGAGCAGATCCTTCAGCTCCACCGACCGTACACCAGTTGGTGACGGACCGTCCGGCCCCGCCGGGCTCGGGGAAACCCTCCGCGATGACAGGGATCCCCCGAAGACGAGCTCTGCTGAGAAGGGCTGAGATCCGAACTACAAGGTAAAACTTCGGTTAGCTTCAAAAATAAAAACAGGGATGTCCCTTAGTACAATACTCCCCTTTCTACTTACGGCTCGCTGGAGGGCTGGTTCCCTTGGGGAAGTAGTGCGGCCGGGGTTTCTCCTGGCATAGGACCCTCTGGGGAAGATTTCTTCCCCCGCTCTGAGGCTTTGGCCTCCGGATCTTCAGAAGCGGTCCTCTTCTCCCCCTGGAAGGAGGGATTCTCGATCCCCCCTTTCTTGAAAACCTCCTTAGCGGAGGCAGTAGCTTTCTTGTTCCCCTCTTCGCCCTTTTCCGAAGGCTCGGCCCCCAGCATCTTGGTTAACACAGGATCTGGCGCGATCTCAGGGAGGGGGGACGGACACCTTATTACTTTTGCTTTTGCTATCCACTGCTGCTCAAGGGACAGTTCTTTAAAGGGCAAGTTTATGATAAACGTACGGATAGCATGTCCGGGCACAGGACTACTTACTTGAGTATCCGGGCGATTGCAGCTCAGAACTGCGTCCTCGGTCAAGTCCGGACACATCTCTTGTGATCCGAAGAACAATTTATACATCTCCACAGGCGTCGAGCCCATGAAGTGTTGGAGAGCTCGTGGTCCCTCTGGATTGAATTCCCACAGGCGGAGGGGGCGACGTTTGCAGGGCAGAAGGCGCCGAATCAGCATGACCTGCGCCACTACAACTAGATTGATCTCCCTCTCTTAGAGGTCTCGATTACGGCCCAGCAACAGAGGTACGTCCTTGGACGGCCCCCAGTTAAGCCCTTTGTTGACCCATGACGCCAGCCGTTGTGGAGGGCCCGAGCGAAAGGCAGGTGGCGCCACCCATCTGGTGCCCCTGGGAGCAGTGATGTAGAACCACTCCTGTTGCCACAAACCCAGCTCCTCTTGAAAAGAGCCCTCGGGCCATGGAACGTCAGCACTCTTGCTTATAACAGCCCCTCCGCACTCTACCTGCTGCCCCTCGATCATCTTCGACTCCACATTGAAGGTCTTGAGCCACAATCCGAAGTGAGGGGTAATGCGGAGGAAGGCTTCGCATACGACGATGAATGATGAGACGTGGAGGATGGACTCCGGATCCAACTCGTGGAATTCCAGCCCATAATAAAACATGAGCCCTCTCACGAAGGGGTCCGTCGGGAAGCCTAAACCCCGACGGAAGTGAGACACAAACACCACGCTCTCACCAGGCTCGGGAGTAGGAATAACTTGCCCTTGGGCAGGCAGCCTATGCAAAATTTCGCCGGTTAGATACCTGGCGTCTCTCAGCTTTAGCACGTCTTCTTCCGTGACGGAGGAGGGCATCCACCGGCCTTGCAGGTCGGAGCCGGACATTGTCGAAGGTCCGAAGCGCCTGAATCTGAAGCCTTGGGTGTTGGAACTCGAGGCGAGGGGCGGGTTCGATTGAGATTAAAAGAAAGGAGCAGGCCTTGGTCTCGCTATAAAGAGGTTGAATACCAAGAGCCCTCCCCGTGACCGTTTGGGACTCGCCTTCGATAGAGGGGGCATGCCGACGGGCACGGTTGGGTTACCCACGCCCGTATTGATGAGAATCCCGGAATAAGGGGACACGATCTCTGCTTTGACAAGACATGCCAAGGAAACCGCTTCGCTAAACGCGCTGAGGTGGAACAATAAAAACAATTCGAATAAAGGCTTGGCCGTGGTGTGACGTCACACCACAAAATATGTCAGCAGCTTGAACTTGCGTAAATATTATTCTCTCTACGGTAGTATGTGGAACTTATTTTGCAGAGCCGGACACTATCCTGGTGTTCAAAATCTTCTATGAATTATTCGGAGAAGTAATCCTCCTTGCAATGTCGAAGACAATATGCGCGCCGGACTCATCGTTGAAGCCTGGTTCAGGGGCTACTGAGGGAGTCCTGGACTAGGGGGTGTCCGGATAGCCGAACTATCACCGTCGGCCGGACTCCAAGACTATGAAGGTACAAGATTGAAGACTTCGTCCCGTGTCCGGATGGGACTTTCCTTGGCGTGGAAGGGAAGCTTGGCGATACGGATATGTAGATCTCCTACCATTGTAACCAACTCTGTGTAACCCTAACCCTCTCCGGTGTCTATATAATCCGGAGGGTTTTAGTCCGTAGGACGAACAACAATCATACCATAGGCTAGCTTCTAGGGTTTAGCCTCCTTGATCTCGTGGTAGATCTACTCTTGTACTACCCATATCATCAATATTAATCAAGCAGGAGTAGGGTTTTACCTCCACCGAGAGGGCCCGAACCTGGGTAAAAACACCGTGTCCCTTGTCTCATGTTACCATCCGCCCAGACGCACAGTTCGGGACCGCCTACCCAAGATCCTCCGGTTTTGACACCGACAATCCCTCTATGTAATCGAGTCCGTGAGCTATATAATAAAGATTAGTGTTGAGTCAAGGGCTTTGCTATCTTGCTATGATCTTGAGGGAATAAAAGAATAAAAAATAAAGAGATCATATTGATCTTATGGAGAGTAATGACTTCACATATAAAGAGTATGATGAATAAAAGTTGTTGAGAGTTGACAAACATGGTTTTGGTCATCGTTGCAATTAATAGGAAGTAATAAAGAAAGAGAGGTTCTCACATATAAATATACTATCTTGGACATCTTTTATGATTGTGAGCACTCATTAAAGTATGACATGCTAAAGAGTTGATGTTGGACAAGGAAGACAACATAATGGGTTATGTTTTCTCACATATTAATTAAAGTATCTTGTCATGGATCGTCCAACATGTTGAGCTTGCCTTTCCCCCTCATGCTAGCCAAATTCCTTGCACGAAGTGGAGATACTACTCGTGCTTCCAAATACCCTTAAACCCAGTTTTGCCATGAGAGTCCACCATATCTACCTATGGATTGAGTAAGATCCTTCAAGTAAGTTGTCATGTTGCATGCAATAAAAATTGCTCTCTAAATATGTATGACTTATTAGTGTGGAGCAAATAAGCTTTATACGATCTTGTGATGTCGAAGAAATAAAAGCGACGGACTGCATAATAAAGGATCATATCACAAGTGGCAATATAAAGTGACGTTCTTTTGCATTAAGATTTCGTGCATCCAACCAAAAAGCACATGACAACATCTGCTTCCCTCTGCGAAGGGCCTATCTTTTACTTTTACCTTATGTAAAGAGTCATGGTGATCTTCACGTTTCCTTTTTATTTTATCCTTTAGCAAGCATTATTATTGTTGACATTACCCTTGAGGTAAAAGGTTGGGAGGCAACACTATAAGCCCCTATCTTTCTCTGTGTCCGATTAAAACTCCATAACCATAAGTATTGCGTGAGTGTTAGCAATTGTGAAAGACTAAATGATAGTTGAGTATGTGGACTTGCTGAAAAGCTCTTATATTGACTCTTTCGGATGCTATGATAAATTGCAATTGCTTCAATGACCGAGATCACAGTTTGTTGGTTCTCAATGAAGTTTCTGATTCATACTTGACATTGTGAATAGATTGTTACTTGAGCATAAGAAATCATATGACAAAATATAAAAATGTTGCTGTTATAAGAATGATCATGATGCCCTCATGTCCGTATTTTATTTTATCGACACCTCTATCTCTAAACATGTGGACATATTTTTTGATATCGGCTTCCGCTTGAGGACAAGCGAGGTCTAAGCTTGGGGGAGTTGATACGTCCATTTTGCATCATGCTTTTATATTGATATTTATTGCATTATGGGCTGTTATTACACGTTATGTCACAATACTTATGGCTATTCTCTCTTACTTTACAAGGTTTACATGAAGAGGGAGAATGCCGGCAGCTGGGATTCTGGGCTAGAAAAGGAGAAAATATTAGAGACCTATTCTGCAGATCCAAAAGTCCTAAAACTGCATGAAAGTCATTTTGGAAATTAATAAAAAATATTGAACGGAAGAAGTACCAGAGGGGGCCCACACCCTGGCCACGAGGGTGGGGGGCACGCCCTACCCCCTGGGCGTGCCCCCCTACCTTGTGAGCCACCTGGCAGCCCTCCGGTGCCCATATTCTGCTATATGAAGTCAATTACCCTGGAAAAAATCATAAGCAAGCTTTCGGGACGAAACTCTACCGCCACGAGGCGGAATCTTGGCAGAACCAATCTAGGGCTCCGGCGGAGCTGTTCTGCCGGGGAAACTTCCCTCCGGGAGGGGGAAATCATAACCTTCGTCATCACCAACGATCCTCTCATCGGGAGGGGGTCAATCTCCATCAACATCTTCACCAGCACCATCTCCTCTCAAACCCTAGTTTATCTCTTGTATCCAATCTTTGTCCCAAAACCTCAGGTTGGTACCTGTGGGTTGCTAGTAGTGTTGATTACTCCTTGTAGTTGATGCTAGTTGGTTTATTTGGTGGAAGATCATTTGTTCAGATCCTTAATGCATATTAATACCCCTCTGATTATGAACATGAATATGCTTTGTGAGTAGTTACGTTTGTTCCTGAGGACATGGGTGAAGTCTTGCTACTAGTAGTCATGTGAATTTGGTATTCGTTCGATATTTTGATGAGAAGTATGTTGTTTCTCCTCTAGTGGTGTTATGTGAACGTCGACTATGTGACACTTCACCGGCCTAGAGGAAGGCATTGGGAAGTAATAAGTAGATGATGGGTTGCTAGAGTGACAGAAGCTTAAACCCTAGTTTATGCGTTGCTTCGTAAGGGGCTGATTTGGATCCACATGTTTCATGCTATGGTTAGGTTTACCTTAATACTTCTTTTGTAGTTGTGGATGCTTGCAATAGGGGTTAATCATAAGTGGGATGCTTGTCGAAGAAAGGGCAGTACCCAAGCACCGGTCCACCCACATATCAAATTACCAAAGTAACGAGCGCGAATCATATGAACGTGATGAAAACTAGCTTGACGATAATTCCCATGTGTCCTCGGGAGCGCTTTTCTCTATATAACAATTTGTCCAGGCTTGTCCTTTGCTACAAAAAGGATTGGGCCACCTTGCTGCACCTTATTTACTTTCATTGCTTGTTACCCGTTACAAATTATCCTATCACAAAACTATCTGTTACCGATAATTTCAGTGCTTGCAGAGAATACCTTACTGAAAACCGCTTGTCATTTCCTTCTGCTCCTCGATGGGTTCGACACTCTTACTTGTCGAAAGGACTACGATAGATCCCCTACACTTGTGGGTCATCACTTACCAGCCGCTATCTGTCCGGCCTGTCGGATCTCCTCGTGAGCCGCTTGGGATTCGGACCTCACCTCTTGGGCTTCCTGAAGGGCCTTGGCGAGTTCGGTTGCCTTAGCTTTATTCTCCTCTTCGAGGAGCTCGCCCTTATGAGTGGCGTCCTTGAGCTCTTGCTCAATCTTGGATACCCGTTCCTCGAACTGGCATCGGGTGGCATGTTCGGCCTTTAAATTTGCAGCCGTTTTCTCAGCGGCCGCATTACTCACCCTTGCCTGCTCCTTCGCCCGGGCAAGGTCACCCCTGAGGGTCTCGACCTCAGCAGCGCCATCTGCAATTATGCATATAGCAGCGCGTAAGCTTCAACTTAGCATTTGCAAACTAATACAATCATGTACGGACTACTTGAAACATACCCTGTGCCTCGTCGAGCTGCTTGTTAATACGGATATTGTCCTCATCGACCAGCTGCAGTTTCCGCTTCAGTTCAGAAACTTTGGTGGCCTGAGCGGTCGCTGCTAATAGTGAAGCCTGTTTTTTATCAAAAAGATAAGTATGTTATTTCCTGCGGATGTCTATAGATCCTCTGTTTCATGGGCCAAACAAAGTCTCAGGGGCTACTATCTATATACAGGTAGATTTTTCATATGGAAAGAGGCTAAAAGATATTACATAGCATACCTTGAAGCCTATTAGTAGGCTCGTGAAGGCTTCATTTAGCCCGCTTTTAGCAGACTGAAGCTTCTCAACTACCGTACCCATCAAGGTACGGTGCTCCTCCAAGACGGACGCACTTTGCATAGCGTCCATCAGCATGTTCGGTGCCTCCGCATTAGTAGAGGTCGCCGTTGGAATAGCCGTCTCCCCCTCCTTCGGAGGGGGCTGCTGATTCGATTCCGGAGCCGTTTGTGTCTCCGGAAAAGTATCCGGCCGGGGGTCGGATGATCCAAGACCCCAGTTGCCGGTCTCCATGAGGGTTGCGCCCCTCATGTTCTCAACAGCAAAGGCGTTATCCTCTGGCGCCGTCTTGGTCCCCTCCCGCACTTCTCCGGGGCCCGGAGAGATCCTTTGGGACGACAACTTGGTGTCGTCCCGCCTCCTAAGCTTGTGGAGGCGTCTCGCTCTCCATCATCTCCGGCCGAAGATCCCTCGATGACGACGATTCTTGAGGGAGATCACGGGCCGGACTGAAACATGTGATTTGATATTATTCTCACAATTTATAAAAAGATTGGATGTATGTAAGGCATCCTAAGGTACTTACGATTCGGCAAGGGGCTTGGCTCGGGGGCGGTGCTTGAGGACGGCTTCGGTGCCCGAATCTAAATCATCCGAGAGGTATATATTTCCCCTCTTGGACGCACCCTCCTCCGGATCTACAGAGGCCGCCATCTTTTTCCCTTTCAGAGGAGGGTTCTCTTCTTCCTCATCCTCCTCCTTGTCCTCGTCTTCGTCTCCCTCGTGAGAGGAAGGAGCCTCGGTTCCTCCGGACATAGTGATACGTCTCCAACATTTCTATAATTTATGAAGTATTCATGCTGTTATTTTATCATTCTTGGGTGTTTTACAATCATTTTATAGCAACTTTATATCATTCTTTGGGACTAACCTATTGACCCAGTGCCAGTTGTTGTTTTTTGCTTCTTTTTTACATCGCAGGAAATCAATATCAAACGGAGTCCAAACACTGCGTAACTTTTTGGAGATCTTTTATGGACCAGAAGGAACCCAATGGGCTTGAGCTGCACCTGGGGGGTGCCCCGAGGGGGGCATAACCCACCAGGGCGCACTAGGGCCCCCTGGCGCGCCCGGGTGGGTTGTGCCCACCTCGGTGGCCTCCTGCACCCCCTCTTTGCACTATAAATTCTCAAATATTTGGAAACCCTTAGGGGTTAACCTAGATCAGAAGTTCCTCCACCGCAAGGTCTCTGTATCTGCGAAAACCAATCTAGACCCCGTTCTGGCACCCTACCGGGGGGGAATCATCTCTGGTGGCCATCTTCATCATCCCGGCAGCCACGACGATGAGGAGGGAGTAGTCCACCCTCGGGGCTAAGGGTTTGTACGAGTAGCTATGTGTTCGATCTCTCTCTCTCTTGTGATCTATATCATGTGCTTTGTTAATATAGTCGGATCATATGATGTTTCTCCCCTCTATACTCTTGTTATGACGAATTGAATCTTTACCCTTCAAAGTTTTGTCTTGTCGGATTGAATATACAGAGATGAGAACACATGATATATGTCATGCAATATGAATACTTGAGGTGACAATGAGGTATCTTATTGATTCACTTGATATGTGTTATGGCATTCAACTCGCGGACTCCCACGGTGATATTGGCGTAATCTATGCATAGCGGTTGATGCACATTTTTCTCCGACGGAAACTTTGGGGTCTCTTTATAGTTCTTTGTGTGGATTGAGTATTATGAATATGAATTTGCTTTGGTGTTATTTTAGTACGAACTCTAGGATAGATCGAACGGGAAAAATAGCTTTGTGTTATTTTAGTACGAACTCTTGAATAGATCGAACGGAAAGATTAGCTTTGAGGTGGTTTCGGGACCTACAAACAATTCCTATCTTTTTTTTCTCCACTAATAGGAACTCGGGAGTGATTCTTTATTGCACTTTGAGGGATAATCATATGATCCAACTATGTTAGCATTGTTGAGAGGTTGCACTGGCAAAAGTACGGACCCTAGGCCTAATTTTTAAGCATTGCAATACCATTTTTATGCCCGTTTACTATTTGTTACCTTCCTGTTTTTATTTATTCAGATTATAAAAATATATTTCTACCATCAATATTACACTTTTATCACCATCTCTTCGCCGAACGAGTGCACCTATACAATTTGCCATTGTATTGGGTGTGTTCGGGACACAAGAGACATTTTGTTATTTGGTTGCAGGTTTGCTCGAGAGAGACCATATTCATCCTACACCTCCCATGGATTGATAAGCCTTAGGTCATCCACTTGAGGGAAAATTGCTACTGTCCTACAAAACTCTGTGCTTGGAGGCCCAACACGAGTCTACAAGAATAAAGTTGTGTAGTAGACATCACATAGCGCCTGAAGTATCTTCGTGATGGAGGCCACCTTCGGCCTCCTTGCTCTTCTTCTTCTTGTCCTTCTTCGCCGGCACCTGGTAGGGCGCCGGTACCAGCATCATCATCAACAGAGGCTCGGCTGGGTTTTCGGGGAGCGGGGCCGGACACTTAATCCGCTCCGCCTTCTTTATCCATCCCTATTCAGGAGATGGAATTTTCAGTACCCCTCCCTAAGACTGACGAGCTAAGTAATGTTCAGAAATATGATACTTACTAGGGATGCCGGATTGTTGCAGTCGAGGCCGGTGTCGTCAGACGTCCTTGGCCACGTCTTCTGCTTCTTGAAGAGCAGCTTCTAGATCCCTTTGTGCACTATGCCAAAGAATCGCTGCAGGGTCCATGGCCCTTCTAGATTAAACTCCCACATTTTTAGAGGCCATCGTTTGCAGGGAAGATCTCGCGGATAAGCATCACCTGGATCACATCAGCAAGGGTGATGTCCCTTGCTATCATGCTCTTGATGCGCTTTTGCAGCATCGATACTTCGTTAGGGGATCCCCAGTCTAGACCCTTGCTGGTCCAAGACGCGAGTCGTAGTGGAGGTCCTAATATGAAAGCAGGAGCGGACGCCCACTTGGTGCCGCTGGGTTCGGTGATATAGAACCACTCCTGCTGCCATACCTTGACGGTGTCCACGAATTTCCCTTTAGGCCAGGTGACATGGTTGAGCTTTCTCACCATGGCACCGCCACACTCGGCGTGTTGACCGTCGACCACCTTTGGCTTCACATTAAAAACCTTGAGCCACAAGCCAAAGTGTGGGGGGACGCAAAGAAATGCCTTGCACACGACGATGAACGCCGAGATGTGGAGGAAGGAATTCAGGGCCAGATCATGGAAATCTAGCCCGTAGTAGAACATCAGGCCTCGGACGAAGGGATGGAGGGCGAACCCAAGTCCTCGGAGGAAGTGGGGGATAAATACCACCCTCTCAGGGTAGGAAGCCTGTGTTTAATCTCCGCCCTCAGGCACCTCGCCTCGTGTAGATCTTTGATGTCCTTCTCTATTACGAAGGAGGCCATCCACTTGCCCTGGAAACCGGATTCAGCCATTGCTAGACAAGTTGGGGCGAAGGGAAAGTTTAGAACTTGGGCGTTGGAGCTCGGGGATGGAAGGGTAGAGGAAGAAGAAGGCTTAAGGTGAATAGATGGGTCTTGTCCTCTTATAGAGGTAGTGAATATCAAGCGCCCCCTCATAAGCCTTAAACCTTGCCTATTCCCAAGGAGACGTGCGAACAGCACGGTTGGATTACCCAATCCCGCATTGATGAGGATCCCGTGATAAGGGGACATGATCTCTGCTTTGACAAGATGTGTTGATGGTCGTGCCTCGAAACGCGAAGCGGGGGCTGTAAAACGGTTCAGAATAATAATGAGGCCAGAACATAACGTCTCGCCGAAAAAGTTGCCCGTGGACGTGACATATTTTAAGTGTTGTTGCCTTTACAGCTTAGGGTTGTAAGTGTTAAGCAGGGCCGGATACAGCTCTTATGTGCAGAAGACTGCTTTGGATTATTCGGAGAAGGAACCGGCCTTGCAATGCCGAAGACAATCTGCGCGCCGGATACATCGTCATTGAAGCCCGATTCAGGGGCTACTGAGGGAGTCTTGGACTAGGGGGTCCTCGGGCGTCCGGGCTATGTGATATGGGTCGGACTAATGGGCCATGAAGATATGAGATCAAAGACCTTCCCCCGTGTCCGGATGGGACTCTCCTTTGCGTGGATGGCAAGCTTGGCGTTTGGATCATGCATCTTCCATTCTCTGCAAACCGACTATGTACAACCCTAGGTCCCTTTGGTGCCTATATAAACCGGAGGGTTTAGTCCGTAGAGAAGATCATAACCATACAAGCTAGACATATAGGGTATAGCTATTACGATCTTGAGGTAGATCAACTCTTGTAACCCCTATACTCATCAAAGTCAATCAAGCAGGAAGTAGGGTATTACCTCCATCAAGAGGGCCCGAACCTGGGTAAACATTGTGTCCCCTGCCTCCTGTTACCTTAGATCCTCAGACGCATAGTTTGGGACCCCCTACCCGAGATCTGCCAGTTTTGACACCGACAGCCACCGCCCCGCGCCCTGTCCTCCACTCGTCGCTGCCCTGTTGCTGCTTTGCGTCGTGCAGCAGCAACCCTGCCCCCTGCAAGGCTTCTTTGCCGCTTTGCCACAGTGGCCTGGCGCCAGCCCGTCCCCTTCCTGTCGACACAGGCGGGTGCCCGGCGCTTTGCTCTAGGAGCCGTAATCAAGACGCCCACTAAGGCCTCTGTGCCACTGGATAGCGGGACCCCATGCCCAGAACAAAAAAGATTTTAAAAAATAATAATTATTAAATTAATTAATTAAAGAATTAATTAACTTAGTTAATTGTGATTAATTAATCTAATCATTTAATTAAACTAATTAACTATGTTTAGTTATTCTGTTAATAAACAGTCAGTGACAGCGGGACCCACACGTCAGCTTAACCCAGTCAACACCCTTGTTGACTGCTGACGTCATGCTGATGCAATATGCTAATTTTCGATTTTATTTAATAATAATAATTTAGAAATTGATTAAAACTTTGAAAATTAATATAAAATAATCCGTAGCTTGGATGAAAATACTTTGTACATGAAAGTTTCTCAGAACGGTGAGAGGAATCCGAATACGCGATCCGTTTGTCAGTCACATGTTCCTAGCATAGCGAACCTGCAACAATCCACCTCCGGTTCATCTATTCGAAAACGTCAAACACCGGGAATACTTTCCCGGATGTTTCCCCCCTTCGCCGATATCACCTACTATCGCGTTAGGGCACACCTAGCACCGCTCATTTTCATGTAATGCATTGTCATGCTTATGTTTGCATTATATTTGTTGTTTCTTCCCCCTCTTCTCTCCAGTAGACTACGAGACTGACGCCGGTGCTGCCTTGGTCGACTACGGAGTTGACGACCCCTCCTTCTTGCCAGAGCAACCAGGCAAGCCCCCCCCACCCTTGATCAACTCGATATCGCCTGTTCCTTCTCTCTACTGCTTGCATTAGAGTAGTGTAGCATGTTACTGCTTTTGGTTAATCCTATTCGGCTCCATAGCATGTCATTGTTGCTACCATTGTTGATACCTTTACCTGTAATCCTATAGGTTGCTAGTTTATCATCAGTGGCCCTATATTCTTGTTCGTCTGCCATGTTATACTATCGGGCCTTGATCACTTGGGAGGTGATCATGGGTATATACTATAGATATTATCCAGGATATAGGTGGTGACTAAAGTCGGGTCGGCTCGTAGAGTACCCGAAAGTGATTCGGATATGGGGGTTGAAAGGACAGGTGGTTCCATCCAGGTAGTGGTGGATCTAGGTTCTCGACGGCCCCCGAATGTTACTTTGAGGCGAAGTGACAGGGTAGGTTGTGACTGAGGGAGTCCTGGATTAGGGGGTATCCGGACAGCCGGACTGTGTACAAACGTCCGGACTATTGAAGCGTGAAGATACAAGACTCAAGACTTCGGCCCGTGTCCGGATGGGACTCTCCTTTGCGTGGAAGGCAAGCTTGGCGATCCGGATATTGTGTTTCCTTCCTTGTAACCAACTCCATGTAAACCCTAGCCCTCTTTGGTGTCTATATAAACCGGAGGGGTTGGTCCTTAGAAGGCCGATCACAATTACAATCATACCATCATAGGCTAGCTTCTAGGGTTTAGCCTCTACGATCTCGTGGTAGATCTACTCTTGTACTTCCCATATCTTCAATATTAATCAAGCAGGAAGTAGGGTTTTACCTCCATCGAGAGGGCCCGAACCTAGGTAAACAATGTGTCCCTTGCTTCCTATTACCATCAGCTTAGACGTATAGATCGGGACCCCCTACCCGAGATCTGCCAGTTTGGACACTGACATTGGTGCTTTCATTGAGAGTTCCTCCGTGTCGTCGCTGCGAGGCTTGCTGGCGCCTTCAATCATCGTCAACAACACGGTTTGGGGTGAGGTTTTTCTCCCCGGACAGATCTTCGTGTTCGGCGGCTTCGCACTGTGGGCCAATTCGCTTGGCCACCTGGAGCAAATCGACATCTACGCCCCTGGCCACCAGATCAGGTTCAGAAACCTGAACTACACGGTGGATATCTGCGGAGACTTGATCTTCGACGGATTTGGGCCCACTCCAGTGGCACCGGACAGTCACCACGAGCACGGCTTAAACCTGTTGTCTGACGATGCTCGGGGTATCACTCCTGCAGTAGCCCCGGACTTAAATTTGGAGCAGGCTGCATTGCCTAAGGACGGAGGGATGGACCCCGCCCCACAGGCCGTACACTCATCGGCGGTGAAGCCAAACACAGGCCTCACTTCTGAGGAAGCCTGTGACTCCGGACCCCCGGATTCGTATCCGGTTGTAGGTTCTGGTCCGCGCGCTCCTGAGCCCGCCGAGCCTGGTTGGGCTCTGGTAATGGAGTTTACCGCTGCGGACACCTTCCAGCGCTCGCCCTTTGCCAACGTACTAAACTCGCTAAAGTCTCTATCTTTATTAGGAGACTCTATGTCTGGCTCGAGTGGGAAGCAGGCGACGAACGAATTCGTTGCCCACCCACCACCCACTTCATTGCCACGATCGATGATCTAACCGACGTGCTTGACTTCGACTCTGAAGACATCGACGGTATGTACGACGATGCAGGAGAAGAACATGAACCACCGCTCACTGGGCGGTGGATAGCCACCTCTTCCTACAATACATATATGGTGGACACTCAGAAGGAAACCGGTGGCGATGAGACAACGGAAGATGATCCCTCAGGGAGAAAAGCAAAGCATAGGCGTCGGCGGCGCCGCGCCAAGCCCCACCACAACAATACCGGCCCAGGAGACGAAAACAATCCGGATGGCGCCGAAGAGGAATACAACCCTAGTCAGCCTGCCTTTAAGCAGGTCGGACCGGCCACAGTTGGATACTTGGAGAGGGACAACTATACGCCCCCCTCCGAGGACAAAGCAAGCCTCGGCAATGACGAATTCGGCGTGCCTGAAGATCCAGTGGAACAAGTTTGCTTCAAGCGATGGCTCATGGCCACGGCAAGGAGCCTGCAAAGGAAGCAACAGCAGCTTAATGCTGACCAAGATTTGCTCGTGGACAGGTGGACCAATGTCCTAGCCACCGAAAAATACGGACTCGACCGCCCCGACAAAGGGCACACACGGCATAACTGGCTACCTCAACCTAAGCAGGAGAACCCAAGGCACATACCCCGGCGTCAACACACCACTACGGTCCAAGACAATATGAAGGATACACAAAGAGGCATCCTCAAGCCCCGGCGCAATGGTCATAAACGTCAAGTCAAGGAAGCTGGTGCCAAGTCCAGCAAATCCCAGTCCAGTCAACGGACAGAGAATAGCTCAAGCCTATTCAGCCCGAGCCACACACTCGATCAACCGTGTGAAATTCATGGTACTCCTAGAAGGGTGGCAAAGCATACCAATAGAGAATGCTGAATCCTCAAAACAAAATGACCGGTCGTGTGCCGGAAACAATGAGGGAGGCGTCTGAAGGAAATATGCCCTAGAGGCAATAATAAAGTTATTATTTATTTCCTTATATCATGATAAATGTTTATTATTCATGCTAGAATTGTATTAACCGGAAACATAATACATGTGTGAATATATAGACAAACAGAGTGTCACTAGTATGCCTCTACTTGACTAGCTTGTTAATCAAAGATGGTTATGTTTCCTAACCATGGACAAAGAGTTGTTATTTGATTAACGGGATCACATCATTAGTTGAATGATCTGATTGACATGACCCATTCCGTTAGCTTAGCACCCGATCGTTTAGTATGTTGCTATTGCTTTCTTGATGACTTATACATGTTCCTATGACTATGAGATTATGCAACTCCCGTTTACCAGAGGAACACTTTGTGTGCTACCAAACGTCACAATGTAACTGGGTGATTATAAAGGTGCTCTACAGGTGTCTCCAAAGGTACTTGTTGGGTTGGCGTATTTCGAGATTAGGATTTGTCACTCCGAATGTCAGAGAGGTATCTCTGGGCCCTCTCGGTAATACACATCACTTAAGCCTTGCCAGCATTGCAACTAATGAGTTAGTTGCAAGATGATGTATTACGGAACGAGTAAAGAGACTTGCCGGTAACGAGATTGAACTAGGTATTGGATACCGACGATCGAATCTCGGGCAAGTAACATACCGATGACAAAGGGAACAACGAATGTTGTTATGCGGTCTGACCGATAAAGATCTTCGTAGAATATGTAGGAACCAATATGGGCATCCAGGTCCCGCTATTGGTTATTGACCGGAGACATGCCTCGGTCATGTCTACATTATTCTCGAACCGTAGGGTCCGCACGCTTAAGGTTTCGATGACAATTATATTATGAGTTTATGTATTTTGATGTACCGAAGGTTGTTCGGAGTCCCGGATATGATCACGGACATGACGAGGAGTCTCGAAATGGTCGAGACATAAAGATTGATATATTGGACGGATATATTTGGACACCGGAATGGTTCCGGAGAAGTTTGGAGCTCCGGGAGGTTACCGGAACCCCCCGGGAGTTATATGGGCCTTATTGGGCCCATGTAGGAGGAAGGGAGAAGGAACAAGGGAGGGGGGCGCGCCCCCGCAGCCCAATCCGAATTGGGGAGGGGGGCCGGCCCCCCCTTTCCTTTCTCCTTCCCCCTCTTCCTATTACTACTACTAGTACTACTTCCTAATACTAGTACTCTTTCCTTCCCCCTCCAAATAAAGATAAGGAAAAAGGGGGGAAACCTACTTGGAGTAGGTTTCCCCCCACGGGCGCCCCTTGGGCAGCCACCTCCTCCCTCCTCCTTTATACGGGGTAGGGGCACCCTAGAACACACAAGTTGATCATTGATCGCCTTAGCCGTGTGCGGTGCCCCCTCCACGATATTACACCTCGGTCATATCAGTGGCGGTGCTTAGGCGAAGCCTGCGACGGAGAACATCAAGATCGCCACCATGCCGTCGTCTTGACGGAACTCCCCTCGGCGCCTCTCTGGATTGGAGAACGAGGGTGGCGTCATCGAGCTGTACGCGTGTCAAGAACTCGGAGGTGCCGGAGTAACGGTGCTTGGATCGGTCGGACCGGGAGGACGTACGACTACTTCCTCTACGTTGCGTCAACGCTTCCGCTTCGGTCTTCGAGGGTACGTAGACAACACTCTCCCCTCATTGCTATATCATCACCATGATCTTGCGTGTGCGTAGGAAATTTTTTGAAATTACTACGTTCCCCAACAGTGGCATCCGAGCCTAGGTTTTTATGGTTTGATGTTATATGCACGAGTAGAACACAAGTGAGTTGTGAGCGATATAAGTCATACTGCTTACCAGCATGTCATACTTTGGTTCGGCGGTATTGTTGGATGAAGCGGCCCGGACCGACATTACGCGTCACGCTTACGCGAGACTGGTTTTACCGCCGTGCTTAGCACACAGTGACTAGCGGTGTCGGTTTCTCCAACTTTAGTTGAACCGAGTGTGACTATGCCCGGTCCTTGCGAAGGTTAAAACAGCATCAACTTGACAAACTATCGCTGTGGTTTTGATGCGTAGGTGAGATTGGTTCTTGCTTAAGCCCGTAGCAGCCACGTAAAATTTGCAACAACAAAGTAGAGGACGCCTAACTTGTTTTTGCAGGGGCATGTTGTGATGTGATATGGCCAAGACATGATGCTATATTTTATTGTATGAGATGATCATGTTTTGTAACCGGGTTATCGGCAACTGGTAGGAGCCATATGGTTGTCGCTTATTGTATGAAATGCAAACGCCTGTAATTGCTTTACTTTATCACTAAGCGGTAGCGATAGTCATAGAAGCAATAGATGGCGAACGACAACAATGCTACGATGGAGATCAAGGTGTCGCTACCGGTGACGATGGTGATCATGATGGTGCTTCGAGATGGAGATCACAAGCACAAGAAGATGATGGCCATATCATATCACTTATATTGATTGCATGTGATGTTTATCCTTTATGCATCTTATCTTGCTTTGATTGACGGTAGCATTTTAAGATGATCTCTCACTAAAATTATCAAGTAGTGTTCTCCTGAGTATGCACCGCTGCCAAAGTTCGTCGTGCCTGCACACCACGTGATGATCGGGTGTGATAAGCTCTCGTCCATCTACAACGGGTGCAAGCCAGTTTTGCACACGCAGAATACTCGAGTTATACTTGACGAGCCTGGCATATGCAGATATGGCCTCGGAACACGGAGACCGAAAGGTCGAGCGTGAATCATATAGTACATATGATCAACATAAGATGTTCACCATTGAAAACTACTCCATCTCACGTGATGATAGGTTATGGTTTAGTTGATTTGGATCACGTGATCACTTAGATGACTAGAGAGATGTCTGTCTAAGTGGGAGTTCTTAAGTAATATGATTAATTGAACTTGAATTTATCATGAACTTAGTCCTGGTAGTATTTTGCAAATTATGTTGTAAGATCAATAGCTTGAGTTGTTGCTTTCATATGTTTATTTTGATATGTTCCTAGAGAAAAATATATTGAAAGATGTTAGTAGCAATGATGCGGATTGGATCCGTGATCCGAGGTTTATCCTCAATCTGCCTGAAGAATTATGTCCTTGATGCACCGCTAGGTGACAGACCTATTGCAGGAGCGGATGCGCACGTTATGAACGTTTGGCTAGCTCAATATGATGACTACTTGATAGTTTAAGTGCACCATGCTTAACAGCTTAGAATCGGGACTTCAAAGACGTTTTGAACGTCATGGACCATATGAGATGTTCCAGAGTTGAAGTTAATATTTCAAGCAAATACCGAGTTGAGAGATATGAAGTCTCCAACAAGTTCTATAGCTAAAAGATGGAGGAGAATCGCTCAACTAGTGAGCATGTGCTTAGATTGTCCAGGTACTTCAATTGCTTGAATCAAGTGGGAGTTAATCTTCCGATAAGATAGTGATTGACGAATTCTCTAGTCACCATCACCAAGTTAGTAGAACTTCGTGATGAACTATAGTATGCAAGGGATGATGAAAATGATTCCCAGTTTTTCATGATGATGAAATCGTTGAAGGTAGAAATCAAGAAAGAACACCAAGTGTTGATGGTTAACAAGACCACTAGTTTCAAGAAAAGGGCAAAGGGATAGAAGGAACTTCAAGAAGAACGGCAAGCAAGTTGTTGCTCAAGTGAAGAAGCCCAAGTCTGGACCTAAGCACGAGACTAAGTGCTTCTACCGCAAAGGGACTGGTCATTTGAAGCGAACTACCCCAAGTATTTGGTGGATAAGAAGGATGGCAAAGTGAACAAAGGTATATTTGATATACATGTTATTGATGTGTACTTTACTAGTGTTTATAGCAACCCCTCGGTATTTGGTAATGGTTCAGTTGCTGAGAGTAGTAACTCGAAATGGGAGTTGCAGAATAAACAGAAACTAGTTAAGGGTGAAGTGACGATGTGTGTTGAAAGTAGTTTCAAGATTGATATGATCATCATCGCACACTCCCTATACTTTCGCGATTAGTGTTGAACCTAAATAAATGTTATTTGGTGTTTGCGTTGAGCATGAATATGATTTGATCGTGTTTATTGCAATACGGTTATTCATTTAAGTAAGAGAATAAACTGTTGTTCTGTTTACATGAATAAAACCTTATATGGTTACACACCCAATGAAAATGGTTCATTGGATCTCGATCGTAGTGATACACATATTCATAATATTGAAACCAAAAGATGCAAAGTTAATAATGATAGTGCAACTTATTTGTGGCACTCGCCGTTTAGGTCATTTGGTTGTAAAACGATGAAGAAACTCCATGCTGATGGGATTTTGGAATCACTTGATGCTTGCGAACCATGCCTCATGGGCAAGATGACTAAAAACTCCGTTCTCCGGAACAATGGAACAAGCTACTGACTTATTGGAAATAATACATACCGATGTATGCGATCCAATGAGTGTTGATGCTCGTGGCAAGTATCGTTATTTCTGACCTTCACAGATAATTTGAGTAGATATGGGTACATCTACTTGATGAAACATAAGTCTGAAATAGTTGAAAGGTTCAAAGAATTTCAGAGTGAAGTGGAAAAATCATCGTGACAAGAAAATAAGGTTTCTAAGATCTGATCACGGAGACAAATATTTGAGTTACGAGTTTGGTCTTCAATTGGAACAATGTGGAATAGTTTCACAAATTCATGCCACCTGGAACACCATATCATAATGGTGTGTCCGAACGTCATAACCGTACTTTATTGGATATAGTACAATCTATGATTTTTCTTACTGATTTACCAATATCGTTTTGGGATCATGCATTAGAGACAGCTGCATTCACGTTAAATAGGGCACCATCTAAATCTGTTGAGACGACACTATATGAACTGTGGTTTAGCAAGAAACCAAAGTTGTCGTTTCTTAAAGTTTGGGGCTGCGATGCTTATGTGAAAAAGTTTCATCCTGATAAGCTCAAACCCAAATCGGAGAAGTGCGTCTTCATAGAATACCCAAAGGAAATTGTTGGGTACACCTTCTATCACAGATCCGAAGGCAAGATATTCGTTGCTTAAGATGGATCCTTTCTAGAGAAGGAGTTTCTCTCGAAAGAAGTGAGTGGGAGGAAAGTAAAACTTGATGAGGTAATTCTACCTTCTCCCTTATTGGAAAGTAGTTCATCACAGAAATCTGCTCCTGTGACTACTACACCAATTAGTGAGGAAGCTAATGATGATGATCATGTAACTTCAGATCAAGTTACTACCGAATCTCGTAGGTAAACCAGAGTGAGATCCGACCAGAGTGGTACGGTAATCCTGTTCTGGAAGTCATGTAACTAGATCATGATGAACCTACGAACTATGAGGAAGCGATGATGAGCCCAGATTCCGCGAAATGGCTTGAGCCCATGAAATCTGAGATGAGATCCATGTATGAGAACAAAGTGTGGACTTTGGTTGAGTTGCCCGATGATCGGCAAGCCATAGAAAATAAATGGATCTTCAAAAGGAAGACGGACGCTGATAGTAGTGTTACTATCTACAAAGCTAGACTTGTCGAAAAAGGTTTTTGACAAAGTTCAAGATGTTGAATACAATGAGATTTTCTCACTCGTATCGATGCTTAAAAGTCTGTCCGAATCATGTTAGCAATTGCCGCATTTTATGAAATCTGGCAAATGGATAAACAAAACTGCATTCCTTAATGGAGTTATTAAAGAAGAGTTGTATGTGATGCAACCAACAGGTTTTGTCGATCCTAAAGGTGTTAACAAAATGTGCATCTATGGACTGGTGCAAGCATCTCAGAGTTGGAATATACGCTTTGATAAGTTGATCAAAGCATATAGTTTATCTGAGACTTGCGAAGAAGCATGTATTTACTAGAAAGTGAGTGGGAGCATTACAACATTTCTGATAAGTATATGTGAATGACAAATTGTAGATCGGAAATAATGTAGAATTATTCTCCAAAGCATAAAGGAGTGTTTGAAAGAAGTTTTTCAAAGAAAGACCTCGGTGAAGCTGCTTACATATTGAGCATCAAGATCTATAGAGATAGATCAAGACGCTTGATAAGTTTTTTCAATGAGTACATACCTTGACAAGATTTTGAAGTAGTTCAAAATGGAACAGTCAAAGAAAGAGTTCTTGCATGTGTTACAAGGTGTGAAATTGAGTAAGACTCAAAACCCGACCACGGCAGAAGATAGAAAGAGAATGAAAGTCATTCCCTATGCCTTGGCCATAGGTTCTATAAAGTATGCCATGCTGTGTACCAGATCTATTGTATACCCTGCACTGAGTTTGGCAAGGGAGTACAATAGTGATCTAGGAGTAGATCACTGGACAGCGGTCAAAATTATCCTTAGTGGAATAAGGATATGTTTCTCGATTATGGAAGTGACAAAAGGTTCATCGTAAAGGGTTACGTCGATGCAAGGGTTACGTCGATGCAAGTTTTGACACCGATCTGGATGACTCTAAGTCTCGATCTAGATACATATTGAAAGTGGGAGCAATTAGCTAGAGTAGCTCCGTGCAGAGCATTGTAGACATAAAAAATTGCAAAATACATAACGGATTTGAATGTGAAAGACCCGTTGACTAAGATTCTCTCACAAGCAAAACATGATCACACCTAAGTACTCTTTAGGTGTTAACCACATAGTGATGTGAACTAGATTACTGAATCTAGTAAACCCTTTGGATGTTGGTCACATGGCGATGTGAACTATGGGTGTTAATCACATGATGATGTGAACTATCGATGTGAATCACATGGTGATGTGATCTAGATTATTGACTCTAGTGCAAGTGGGAGACTGAAGGAAATATGCCCTAGAGGCAATAATAAAGTTATTATTTATTTCCTTATATCATGATAAATGTTTATTATTCATGCTAGAATTGTATTAACGGAAACATAATACATGTGTGAATATATAGACAAGCAGTGTCACTAGTATGCCTCTACTTGACTAGCTTGTTAATCAAAGATGGTTATGTTTCCTAACCATGGACAAAGAGTTGTTATTTGATTAACGGGATCACATCATTAGTTGAATGATCTGATTGACATGACCCATTCCGTTAGCTTAGCACCCGATCGTTTAGTATGTTGCTATTGCTTTCTTGATGACTTATACATGTTCCTACGACTATGAGATTATGCAACTCCGTTTACGGAGGAACACTTTGTGTGCTACCAAGCGTCGTAGCAACGAATCGGGTGATTATAAAGGTGCTCTACAGGTGTCTCCAAAGGTACTTGTTGGGTTGGCGTATTTCGAGATTAGGATTTGTCACTCCGAATGTCGAAGAGGTATCTCTGGGCCCTCTCGGTAATGCACATCACTTAAGCCTTGCAAGCATTGCAACTAATGAGTTAGTTGCGAGATGATGTATTACGAACGAGTAAAGAGACTTGCGGTAACAAGATTGAACTAGGTATTGGATACCGACGATCGAATCTCGGCAAGTAACATACCGATGACAAAGGGAACAACATATGTTGTTATGCGGTCTCGACCGATAAAGATCTTCGTAGAATATGTAGGAACCAATATGGGCATCCAGGTCCCGCTATTGGTTATTGACCGAGACATGTCTCGGTCATGTCTACATTATTCTCGAACCGTAGGGTCCGCACGCTTAAGGTTTCGATGATGCTTATATTATGAGTTTATGTATTTTGATGTACGAAGGTTGTTCGAGTCCGGATATGATCACGGACATGACGAGGAGTCTCGAAATGGTCGAGACATAAAGATTGATATATTGGACGGATATATTTGGACACCGGAAAGGTTCCAGAGAAGTTTGGAGCTCCGGAGGTTACCGGACCCCCGGAGGTATATGGGCCTTATTGGGCCCATGTAGGAGGAAGGAGAAGGAACAAGGGAGGCGCGCCCCAGCCCAATCCGACTGGGGAGGGGCCGCCCCTTTCCTTTCTCCTTCCCTCTTCCTATTACTACTACTAGTACTAGTTCCTAATACTAGTACTCTTTCCTCCCCCCTCCAAATAAAGATAAGGAAAAAGGGGGGAAACCTACTTGGAGTAGGTTTCCCCCTCCCCTATGGCGCGCCCTCCTTGGGTCGGCCACCTCCTCCCTCCCTCCTTTATATACGGGGGTAGGGGGCACCCTAGAACACACAAGTTGTTCATTGATCATTCCTTAGCCGTGTGCGGTGCCCCCCTCCACGATATTACACCTCGGTCATATTGTAGCGGTGCTTAGACGAAGCCCTGCGACAGGAGAACATCAAGATCGTCACCACGCCGTCGTGCTGACGGAGCTCCCCCTCGGCGCCTCTACTATATTGGAGAACGAGGGTGCGTCATCGAGTTGTACGCGTGTCAAGAACTCGGAGGTGCCGGAGTAACGGTGCTTGGATCGGTCGGACCGGGAGGACGTACGACTACTTCCTATACGTTGCGTCAACGCTTCCGCTTCGGTCTACGAGGGTACGTAGACAACACTCTCCCCTCGTTGCTATATCATCACCATGATCTTGCGTGTGCGTAGGAAATTTTTTGAAATTACTACGTTCCCCAACAGCGTCTAGTCAAGAGAACCCCCAGAACATAAAAGTACGGCCGATCTTCCCAGATCACACTTACCATAACAATTCAATTGATGTACCCCTAGACCTAGTAGTCTGGGGGCTCCATAACACACAAAGCCCCCACGGGTACGAAACCACAAATAACATCTTCTAAAGGATGCCAGGTGCAAAGGCCAAGTTTATTGGCCCACCACCCTAACGGTTGTTTTCGAATCACCAAAAAATGCCACGCCAAAGAGTAAATCTTCGGCACCTTCCCCCCATACGGTAATTTACCGTATGCTAACGGGACGAACCACGTTGACTAGATTCCACGTGATAAATCATTAGGCCAACACCGTGTGATATAATCACGCCCACGGGCAAGGCCGGACCCCGCCCTTAGAGCGGAAATCATACAATTGCCGGAGTAGCGAGTCACGCATGCCTATCAAAATTTTGATATGACAGCCAACTATCCGGACACCAACTGAGGAGTCCGCGCTACTTCATGGTATAACGGCTGGGTTTACCAGGGTCCGATCAGGAACTCTTAGACCAACCACAAGAGGATTTTCAGCTGCCTCCAAGCATTCGCCTTTACAAACTAACTTTGACGCAGAACAGGATTGGCGGCGTGGAATCAGCCCGAACACACAATGGCAGGAACATGCAGGTAGAAGGCAGTTCGGATTCACTCTTGATCCACTCACAACCCCCTCCAGTCCGGCCATCACAGGTTCCGCCAAAAAACACCTCTTTTCATAATCATACATCGTACTCATATGCATAGACATATCATCCTACTACAATGCGTAGACTTAAATAACACTTACCGGCCGTCGTTTATCGCCGACGCCTCATTGCCAAAAAAAGGCAGCCACGCTTCGTGTTACACTCGGTTATGCTAGGGGCTTCACAGTACGGCAATAAAGTCCGACCACCTTTTCGGTCGCTCGGCACCCCGAACTTATAGCATTATATGCATCAGCTCCGAATCATGTCTTGGGTCATTGGTTGGGTTTGCCCGGCTCCCATGTTTTGGTACCTTATGTTCCATTCTATCGGCTAAGGTAGAGCTGGGAGAACTACTGCGATTGTGTCCCGGTTCTGCCGGACGAGCACCTCAGTAGAGAAAGCCAAAAACCTACTGTCATGATGCAGCGAGAGCTGGTCAGCTGTTCGAGAGGTTGTAAAATCCTTAAAGATTTATTCCACACAATGCCATTATAAATGTAGAGTGCGACGGATCGGTCTTCTGATCAGGCGCGAATAGAGCCCCTAGTTCGGCCTTCCGAACACTAGGGGATGCGCCGACCATACTTGAATTCCTATGGCTAAGTGAGAGTAATAAAGCCTTATAGTCCGATTGCCTGGTTTGTGGTGAGAAACACCTCCTTAAAAGGACCCAACAATGGGATAAAGAGCGTTCAGATATATCCCGAACACCCCCGTATTCTTTTTACGTGGGGTCAGAAGTTGACGACGGGCCAACTCTCAGGATATACATACAATAAACAGCCGCACAGGAAGAACATATGTTCAAACAAAACAGGCAATATAAAATAAAAATGCCATTATCCCATATTACAAAAAGCGGCACGAATGCCCTTAGGGAAATATAATGTCTTTGGAACACTTATCCGCCGCAAGGCGGGCCCCTTTCAGTACACCTTCATAGTACAGCTCGGTCTTGCGGTGCTCCTTACCCTCCGGCGGCCCCTCAGTCATCAGCTTCTCCGCGTCAAGCTTCCCCCAATGCACTTTTGCACGGGCAAACGCCATGCGCGCACCTTCTATACAGACTGATCGCTTGATAGCATCAAGCCGAGGACAGGCGCCCACAATCTGCTTCACGAGTCCGAAGAAACTGCCTGGAATTGGCTCCGCAGGCCACAGTCGGACAACTAAGTCCTTCATGGCTAGTTCGGCTGCCTGGTGCAGTTCAACCAGCTGCTTCATCTGATCGAGAAAAGGCACCGGATAGTTTGGTGCCAAATACTGGGACCAGAAATTGCTCTCCGCAGACTTCCTCTCCTCGGCCCGGTAAAATTGGGCGGCATCTGATATGCTGCGAGGCAGATCCGCAAATGCCCCTGGAAAAATAAGAATTCAGCTTGCCGCTTGGAATTCTTCCCATTATGATGTACAAATGGCTAAGAATAGAGAAGGCCTTACCAGCCGCAACTTGATACGTCTCCAACGTATCTATAATTTTTTATTGTTCCATGCTATTATATTACCCCTTTTGGATGTTTATGGGCTTTATTTTACACATTTATACCATTTTTGGGACTAACCTACTAATCGGAGGCCCATCCCATATTGCTGGTTTTTTTGGCCTATTTCAGTATTTCGAAGAAAAGGAATATCAAACGGAGTCCAAACGGAATGAAACCTTCGGGAGCGTGATTTTTGGAATGAACATGATCCGGAGAGCTTGGAGTGCAAGTCAAGAAGCTTCCGAGGGCCCCACGAGATAGCCCCCCCCCCTGTAGGGCGCGCCCCCTGTCTCGTGGGCCCCTCGGGGGGCCACCGACGTACTTCTTCCTCCTATATATACCTACGTACCCCGAAAACATCCAGGAGCACCACGAAACACAATTTCCACCGCCGTAACCTTCTGTATCCACGAGATCCCATCTTGGAGCCTTCGCCGGCACTCTGCCGGAGGGGGAATCAACCATGGAGGGCCTCTACATAAACATCCTTGCCCCTCCGATGAGTTGTGAGTAGTTTACCACAGACCTACGGGTCCATAGTTATTAGCTAGATGACTTCTTCTCTCTTTTTGGATCTCAATACAATGTTCTCCCCCTCTCTTGTGGAGATCTATTTGATGTAAACTCTTCTTGCGGTGTGTTTGTCGAGATCCGATGAATTGTGGGTTTATGATCAAGTTTATCTATGAATAATATTTGAATCTTCTCTGAATTCTTTTATGTATGATTGAGTTATCTTTGCAAGTATCTTCGAATTATCAGTTTGGTTTGGACTACTAGATTGGTCTTTCTTGCCATGGGAGAAGTGCTGAGCTTTGGGTTCAATCTTGCGGTGTTCTTACCCAGTGACAGAAATGGTTGCAAGACACGTATTGTATTGTTGCCATCGAGGATAACAAGATGGGGTTTATATCATATTGCATGTGTTTATCCCTCTACATCATGTCATCTTGCTTAATGCGTTACTCTGTTCTTATGAACTTAATACTCTAGATGCAGGCGGAGTCGGTCAATGTGTGGAGTAATAGTAGTAGATGCAGGCAGAGTCGGTCTACTTGTTATGGACGTGATGCCTATATACATGATCATGCCTAGATAATCTCATAATCGTAAGCTTTTCTATCAATTGCTCGACAATAATTTGTTCACCCACCGTAATACTTATGCTATCTTGAGAGAAGCCTCTAGTGAAACCTATGGCCCCGGTCTATCTCTTATCATATTTGCTTTCAATCTACCTTTATTTGCATCTTCACTTTTTGCATCTATCTTATAAAATACCAAAATATATTTATCTTCTCATACTATCTTTATTAGATCTCACTTTCGCAAGTGGCCGTGAAGGGATTGACAACCCCTTTATTGCGTTGGTTGCGAGTTCTCAGTTTGTTTGTGTAGGTGCGTGGGACTTTTGAGCAGCCTCCTACTGGATTGATACCTTGGTTCTCAAAACTGAGGGAAATACTTACGCTACACTTTGCTGCATCACCCTCTCCTCTTCGAGGAAAACCAACGCAAGCTCAAGACATAGCACAACTCTCCGGGCCTCCTGAATGTCCCGCACAGCACCTCGGGCTTCTTCCTGAGCACCTTCGGCAGCCTCGAGAGCTTGGGCGGGTTCGGATTCTTTCCCTACTAGACTCTGCTCCAAGCCCTCGCTTTTCTTCACAGCCTCCTGGAGCTCTCGCTCAGCTGCGATGACCCTGGCTTCGTGTTTTTCACGAAGCGCCTGTTCGGCGGCAGCCTTCTTGTTGGCATCAGCCACAGCCTTCTTTAGTGCCTCGTATTCGTCACTCACTCCTAGAGCACACAACACAAATACTTTTCACTAGGAACAATTACTCATTCGTGCCAACTTCAATACAAATGTTTTCAACGTACCTTGCTTGTCTTCCAATTGCTTCTTCACACGGCCAAGTTCCTCCTCGGCCCGTGCAAGGCTCTGCTTCAGTCCAGACACTTTCGCATTATGAGCGGCGGTCCTGCGAGGCTCTGCTGTAGACGCCTGTTTTCACATAAAGGGGTATACGTCATTCACATAGGCTCCTGC
This sequence comes from Aegilops speltoides, assembly GCA_021437245.1. Taxonomy (NCBI): domain Eukaryota; kingdom Viridiplantae; phylum Streptophyta; class Magnoliopsida; order Poales; family Poaceae; genus Aegilops; species Aegilops speltoides. The sequence continues at coordinate 31,597,871 of CM038141.1, read as the reverse complement.
GAAAGCATTGGATTTGATCCCCTGCCCGGCTCCCTCTCCTTCGCCGAACAGTGTATCAGGGGCTACTACTCATAGTACGACGATTCCTCAAAGGTTTCTTAGGAAACATACCTCAAAAGCCTTTATAAGGCCAAGGCAGGACTCGTTAAGCCCGCTCTCGGCGGACTGAATCTTTTCAACCACCACACCCATGAGGGTCCGATGTTCACCGACGATAGACGCGTTCTTTAACGTTGTCGACAGACCGTCTGGCAACTCTGCTTGGACAGAGGTTACCGGCGGAGTAGGCAAGCCTCCCACCATCGAAGGTGGCTGCTCGCACGATCCGGGAGCCTTAGAGGTCTCCTGGACCTTGTCCGGCTGTGGGCCGAACCCAAGATCGCCCCCGCTGTCGGCACGCTTAGGGGCCATCACCCCCGTGTGTCCGGCTCCAGTGATATGCCCCCCGGTCCGGGTCCCATTGAGACGACACCTCAGTGTCGCGCCTGGACTTTGGGGAAGGGGCCTCTGGAGGTGTCTCGCTCGCCAAGGCGTCCGAGCTCAGCGAATCCTCCGACGAGGACTGTCCGGCGCGAGACCTTGCCGGACTGTTCAAAATATGGCAACAGTTAAAACCACTATACCCAAAAACAATCCCGGACGCATATGCGTGTTCGGATTCCGTATACTTACGACTTATCCAGGGGCTGGGCCCTGGGATCCCACTCCGGGCTGTATCGGCAGCCGTGGTGGATGCCTCTGGGAGGGAACCTTTCCTCCTCTTGAGCGATCCGGCCTCCAGGGATGTGGAGGCCGTCCTTTTCTTCCCACCACCAGAGTGGGGCCCGTCCTCCTTTGCTTCCTCCTCTTCGTCTTCAGAAGAAGGGTCGTCGCTGGAGTCTTCGGATTTGGCGTCCGAAGCCTCGCGACGACGGAGACCACTCCAGGTCTTTTTGACCTTCTTGGAGGCCTCTTTCTTTGGCGCCTCGTAAGGTGCGGGGACCAGCATCTTCATCAGAAGAGCTCCGGCCGGTTCCTCTGGCAGCGGAGCCGGACAATGTATCCGCTCCACCTTTTTTATCCATCCCTAGGGTCGTGACAAAGCATGATTAAAATGGCTCCCTCAGGACATGTCGGCCGAAGCATGGATGGACAGAGCATAACAATAACTTACCGGGCTTGCAGAATGGGATAATTTATACCCACGGTCCTTGGAGGAGCCCGGCCATGACTTGCCGGACTTAAAAAGCACCTTCCAGATATCCTCGTGGGAGGAATCATAGAGCTCCCGAAGGGTCGGGTGCTCGGTTGGGGTTGTATTCCCACAAATTGCAGGCTCGACGCTGGCAAGGGAGAACCAGGCGAACTAGCATCACCTAGACTATGTCGACGAGTTTGACGTCCTTGTCAACCACGCTCTCAATGCGTGTCTGGAGCAGCGACAGCTCATCGGATGAGGACCCATTCGGGCCCTTCTTGGGCCAGGAAGTGAGCTGCAGTGGGGCTCCGGATCTGAACTCTAGGGATGTAGCCCACTTTTTGCCACATGGTTCGGTGATATAGAACCACTGCTGTTGCCACTCCTTGACGAAGTCGTTGAAGGCACCCTTCGGCCAAACGGCCTTGGGCATCTTGCTTACCATGGCGCCACCGCACTCGGCGTGTTCGCCGCTCACCACCTTGGGCTTCACATTGAAAATCTTCAGCCACTGGCCGAAGTGAGGTGAAATCCGGAGAAAGGCCTCGCACACGACATTGAACGTCGAGATGTTGAGGAAAGAATTAGGGGAAAGATCATGAAAATCGATCCCGTAGTAATACATGACTCCACGGACAAAAGGGTGAAGGGGAAACCCGAGCCCGAGGACGAAATGGGGAAGGACCACGACTCTCTCGTGGGGCTCCGGAGTAGGGACGACCTGTCCCGCCGGTGGGAGACGATGGCCGATCTTCTTGGCCAGATACCCGGTGTCGTGGAATAGTCACGTCAGATGTCCTCATGAAAGGACTTAGTTGTGGAGCCATTGCAACTAGGAAGCTTGAAGGGGTTAAATCGGGACAAGGGACACGAGAGGGTTTATACTAGTTCGGCCCCTTCCGGTGAAGGTAAGGCCTATGTCTAGTTGGGTTGGTATTGATGTTTCGATAACCAGGGAGCGAGATAGGCTATGACCGGTTCTCGATGAGTTGTTTCTTGCCCTAAGTCGCCAGCAGGTCATCCCCTTATATACACGGGTTGACGCCCTGTGGCTTACAGAGTCCCGGCCGGCTTATAAACAGAGTCCGCCTCGGTGACCAGTTAAATCTACCTTACGTTACAAGTCATGCCATCATGGCGGCTTACTACAATGAGCTTAAGCCACCCGTGGGCTTTAAGCTCTTTATTGAACCGCCATCTTCATGCTTGGTCTTGGGCTTTGTCGGTGTCAAAACCGGCGGATCTCGGGTAGGGGGTCCCGAACTGTGCGTCTAGGCGGATGGTAACAGGAGACAAGGGACACGATGTTTTTACCCAGGTTCGGGCCCTCTCGATGGAGGTAAAACCCTACTCCTGCTTGATTGATATTGATGATATGGGTAGTACAAGAGTGGATCTACCACGAGATCAAGGAGGCTAAACCCTAGAAGCTAGCCTATGGTATGATTGTTGTAATCGTTGTGTGTCCTACGGACTAAAACCCTCCGGTTTATATAGACACCGGAGAGGGCTAGGGTTACACAGAGTCGGTTACAATGGTAGGAGATCTACATATCCGTATCGCCAAGCTTCCCTTCCACGCCAAGGAAAGTCCCATCCGGACACGGGACGAAGTCTTCAATCTTGTATCTTCATAGTCTTGGAGTCTGGCTGACGATGATAGTCCGGCTGTCCGGACACCCCCTAGTCCCGGACTCCCTCAGGCTTCCTCTGATGAGTACTCTTTGCGTAACCCGGCCCCTCCTGGGCGGCTTACACAAATAGTCATATCCCCAACATTAGGCCCAGTTGATTTGAACCTATTCATGTCAATCTAAAAATATTTTAAAGAATTAAATCTTGATCTTACGACTATATAGAGGGTTTTGTTAACCCGCCATGACGTCATCTTCTGGATCCGTCTTAACTCGGCGTGACGTCATTCTTCCTTTAACTCATTTTTTATTCCACTGAATCCTTCAACGGATCTCTTCTTTACTGACTACTCCAAAAATCGAGGCGTCAGGGCTGCTGGATAATAATTGTTATCTCCACATTTCCCGCGCTATCTCAGTTATCTTCTCCCTATAAATAGCCACGACTTGGGTACTTTCCTTTTTACCCTTTCAGTCGTCTTCTTCCTCTCCTCTCTGCCGCTCAAGCTCCGTCGCGTCACCATCGACCCCCTCGTCTTCATCGACTCAGGCCACTGCATCGACCTGACTTTAACCAGAGATCGACGGCGAGCCTCCGCAGTTCATCCTCATCCGTGAGTTCCTTTCTCCCCCTTTCTTAGATCTATCTTGAAGCTCTGCCAAGTTCATCGGGTTCATCACCGCCCGATGCGAATCCTTGCTAGTTTGCACTTCCATAGCCTGTTTAGATCGTAAAAAACTTGCAGAACTGTTGCGGTAGTTGTTTGTGTTGATCTTGCATAGAAATAGATCTCATTTCTCTTATTTGGAAACCTCCTTTGAATGCACGAACTTCTCTGCCCTGTTTTTAGGTCTAGAAAATTTCTCCTTTAGAGCAATAGTTTGATCCGTAATAATAGCTGTTATCCATGAAACTTGTTTCTATCACCCGGAAAGCTTCTTCTGGAAAACTTACTTTTATCACCACTGTCTAGGTGTCCGGTTTAAATAAGTGACACTGAATTGTAAGCCTTGCCTTCCGCTTATGACCTTAAAAATCTTTGAATGATTGTTGATCCTGATAGCGGCTTAAACTTTACTGCACAATCACCCTTATATCATTAGGCCCCTTGCTTAAGCCGCTACTTTAAATAATTTTGAATATTTCTCCCGGGTTAAACTTGAACCGGAGCTTTCTTACTTTGTCGTAGGCCACTGCTGTTATGGCTCCTAAGGCGGCCAAGGCCCCTGTGACTTGCAATTGGGTTCCATCCACAGTAACCAAAAGCAAACTTGCCGAGTTTGTAAAGTCTGGCCATATGCCAAAAAAGGAGGCCATGTCCTATCGTGCTCCTCATCCGTCTGAGGAGATACCTCAACCCAAAGATGGGGAGGTAGTAGTTTTCACAGACCATATGAACCGGGGATTTGCCCCTCCCGGCTCAAAATTCTTCAGGGAAGTTTTGGATTTCTTTGACCTGAAGCCTCAAGACATTGGACCCAATTCCGTGTCAAATCTGTGTAACTTCCAAGTCTTCTGCGAGGTATACTTAGGAGAGGAACCAAGTCTGCTGCTGTTCAGAAAACTTTTTTACTTGAACCGGCAGAATGAACGCGCCAACGGGCCTAGTCGTGAGCTTGGCGGCATCTCAATCCAGCGGCGGAGAGATTGCCTTTTTCTTACGCTGAGCTACCGAGTCACCCAAAAGACTGGAACCAGACGTGGTTCTATTGTCAAGACACCTCTCCGGCTAATGAGAAGCCTCTGCCCGGCTTTCGTGCCCTGCGACTTGAGTCCAACCATCACCTGGCGGACAAGTTAACTGTTGTTGAGTGCCTGCCTCTTAATCCCACCATCTGGAAGATCAAAGCCCTTTTAGGCAACGGGTTAAGTGGCATCGATTTGGTCCGAGTCTGGGTCACCTGGCGGATACTACCATTAAGCCGCTGTTCCGGCTTAATGTGTACTTACACAGGCGAAAAGGAAGACCCAATGCGTCATATCCCTGAGGATTTACCAGATGATGTGGTAGATGCTACAGTCCAATCACTATTGAAGGAGGGCACTGTAACCAGCAACACCTTTGGTTTACTTCCCTTCTGCAAGAAGAACCCAGCTCCTGCGGTAAGTTACTAATCCTCACAAATACTCTTTAATATGTTACCTTCTGGTACTTATGATTCCTTATTTTTTTCCATAGGCCGATGATAATTTCTGGAAGGTCAAATATGACCATGAGGCTTCCAAACAGGCCCGGGCGGCCAAGAAGACTGAAAGAAAAGCCGCCAGGACGGGCACCTCTAAGAAGAAAAAACCCAGCGCCTCTGACATGCTTAAATTGGACGACTCTTCTTCGGATGAGGAAGAGGTAATCTTTTTTGATTTTCTTTAACCCCTTTGCCGTTACTTTACTGATATTTGATTCTTTCAGGAGGATACTGGGAACAGTCAAGCAGCTGGCGAAGAGGTAACTATAATTTCCTCTGACTCAGAGCCTTTGCCAACACAAAGAATCCGAAGGGTGACCCAGAAAGTAAGGTTTTCACACCCTCTTGCTTACCAAGATCCTCAATTTCTTTTGAAGCAACAGCAGCTTGAGAACCGGCGACAGACTTGGGCCTACCAGGACGCAGAGCTTTCCTCCGGCTTACCCGACGTAACCAGGAAGCGTCGGACCGAGGTTATCTCCGACTTATGTTTTGTTTTACCCTTGAAGGGTTTGATTCGCCAACCTCTCAATTTATCTGACTCCAATTATCAGGATACCTCCCCTTCTTCTGATGAGTCGATGCAATCGAACATGCCGACTTTCAAAACGGCTCCCGGGTAATATAACCTTTCTTACTTTTAGTTTATCCATACTTATACTTTGATACTTATCCTTCCACTTTGATTGACAGCTTGCAAGTAAAGCCCAGCAAAAGGGCAAAGAAGAATAAGCCGTCCCAAGACCCGGTGGTTACTGAACCGGTGCTTGACTCATCCGTTCCTGACAGCTCCACTCCTCAGCCACCGCCTGGACCGGTTTCTGATATTCTGGTGCCAATTTGTGATCTGCCTGCAGAAGACGTTATTCACAACTCGGATGACCCGGAAACTCCTAGCCCGGCCAAGACGACTGACCCGGAGGTTGAAATTGTGAAGAGCCAATATGTTGAACCGGGCCGGCCTACTGCCCTTGCCCAATGCACTGCCAAAGAGGAGTTTGCCCAGCGTCGGAAGTCCAAACAAGACATCACTGATTACTCTCACCTAAGTATTGGTGATATAGTCTCGGGCTATCTGAACCAAGTACACAGTAGTCGTGACCTGGAAATTGACATGGTGAAGCAAATACAGCATAAATCTGAGGTAAAATTTAAGCTTTTACTCTGAATCTTACTTACTGTACCAGCCCCCAAGTCTATTGCTTATGGATGAATATGCTGTAGACTTAATAACCTGCTTGCTATTAGTTTTGTCCGGTTTAAATTGAATATGTTTAACCCGGAGATAACATGAAACTTTGAATTTGGGTTACACATTAGCCCCCAAGTGTCAAGTACCTTTACCTGTAAAGTGCTTGAGACTTAATATGTGTGACTTGGTAAAATAGATCAAAAATCTATTTACCTATAAAAAGTGCTTTACGGGTTTACCAGAAAAAAGAGAATTAGTCTAGAAAATCCTAAAAAATTAGAAACATCTAGCCATTAATTAGGTGGCCCTCCATCTCTAAATACGTAATTAACCGACAAGATATAGCTTCGAAAAAAAAACTAAGGAGAAAAATCAGACTAGCGATGGGCCTCCGCACGTCTCTGTATCCCTTCTCTCCCATTGTATCCTAACGAACCAAGGAGATATATCCTTATAAAAAAAGAACAAAGGAGCACTCTATGTAAAAAAACAAGATGGAAACCCTAAGCAAGGAGGCAAAAAAAGACGAAGGTTCACGCCGTTGGCCATGTCACCAGCCATGCCCTTCGACGGCCCTTCGGCCGTTCATCCAGAAGTTCCAAGCTACATGTTTTCCTCTCATCGTGGTATACAGGCGCTAATGCTACATGTTTTTCTCGGATCTTCGTATATGGGCGCCGATGCTATAGGATTTCCATCGATCTTGGTATATGGGCGCACATGGAGGGACTCAGGGACGTAAGTACAGCTGCAGAATTTTGATAATTCAATTGCAAAGTACGTGTATTATAGGTTCACCTGCACTGAATCAGTATGATTTCAGTCGAAGAACATTGTCATTAGATCTCCTCTCGCTGGTATGGATGCAAGATGAAATCACGTACACAGCCGGCTAATTAGAAACTGGTGTGTATGCTTCTTTCTTAGATTGGGTCCTTATTTATTTGTCTCTATATTGTCTATTATGCTGGTGATTAATCCTTTTCCCCGTTATGCACTTTTGGGACCAACTAAAAAAGAGATTGATATTCACCGTGGCTACAGTATATACTAAATTTTAGGAAAAGAAGGAGGCGAATCATCTTCGCCGATGCCAAGAAATTCCTCATCGCCTCCATCCACAGGGACGGCTAGCTGCACCCTGTTCCTTCCTCTCCGTGCTGAGGAGATTGCAACAGTTGGGAGCATCTAGATGCGGACGTCAGCCAGTTGAGCAGCAGCCCCGTCCAGACCTCTAGATACGAAGTTGCACTACAAGGGATAGTATATGTTCAAAGTATTGTGATTCGAGGTTCAATTAGAACTGGCGGGCGTACGTATCAGAAGCAGGCATCAATGCGCCACACATACATGCTGGCTAGGAGGTAATTGGTTACCTGTGATGACTGATGACAAAGAATCAAAGATTCATGATGAATCTCAATTAGTTATGGCGGCACAAGGAGCTGCAGCAGCTAGAACAATCAAGGTGTGGCTCGTGAATTCAACTAGCCCATACATGCCTTTTGACGAGTTGCAGCTGTCCATACGACCAATGGCAATGTCCTTGCTGTGTCCGATAATATATATATATGAGTCCAGCAACAGTGCCACCCTCATCATCTACGTGATCTCCTACTGTTATTTTGTTTCTAAAATTTCCATATGGATCAGACAAACTGTAGCCTTCTGACTCATGATCAAAATTTTGATTTTCTCTATGAATAGTGCAATAATTCATAGGTTTCTCCCAAATTAAGCATTACATATAAAAGATGTTTTACTAGCCTGAAGAATATTTGTTCGATAAATGGTTTTCTACCACTTAGACGATATTGTTAGAAGGCACCCAATAGATAATAAAAACATATTCAATCATAGAGGTTTATTTGCCTTCTTCTGCAGATAAATTCGACGTAAGTACGACTATTTAGCATATCAAAGAATTTTGGTGGGATAAAATTTTGTGGTGGGATCCGAACACTGCTTTAAAAAAAAACATTGGCTTTCAATGCCTCTTAATATGGTATGAAGAGTATTGATGCTAATTTTACTGACATATGATGTGTTTGGTTATAGTTAACGAGGAACGCCAAAAATTTGAAGTTGCTAGAGACGTACCATGTCTTCTTCCTTGCACGATAAAATGCCATAGCTCGGCTACTCTCCATGCTATATCTTTTCCTTATTTTCATATTACTTTCTACAACTCAATGGGCACTATAATAATGGTTATATTTTATTATTATCAAATCAATGCCTTTGCATTGATGGGCCAATCGGCTGCCTTATTTCCCGGCTAACTGTTATTCCTCCAATGTTTCAAGGTATATCCTGATTTTAGTCTACTTGCATTGTGCATTCGGTAAACTGGCTGAAACAATTCCACTTCCAATTCCGTGTTTTTTTAACTACAAGACAAAATCTGTACACAAAAACAAGTATGTTCAGTATAATAGTGTTGTCGACCAAATGATGCATAACCTTCAGGACTACTAAGTACCTAGCTGATCTTTGAATTTGTACTCCAAGCAATGGCCACTTATGTTTTATGTGACTCCTAATATATCTTATTTATTCTCATCCCGGCCCTCAACTTTATCATCTCCATAAAATTCCTACATTAGCACGTACTTATACTGAACAAATGCTATAATATTTTATTTTCAGTTATACGATCCATTTTAGTGGGAATAGTGCACAGACTTGCAAGCATGGGAGGCAGGCAAATTTGACAAATCGGCACAAAGGATTGCTTATTAAACTTTTCAGTTGATTTTTTTCAGAATGGAACACTGTTGTAGAAATATTGCCTTGCCTATGGGTGAATAAGTTATATTCATGTATCATTGATTCCGGCCTCAACTGCATGCATATATTTTATACGAGTCTAACTATGGAAATAAGTTACTCCTCTGATCCATATTAATTGTCACTGCTTTAGTATGTAGTAGGTTTTTGCCTTCCAATGCTAAATGTTGGGAAGAACACAGAAGGAATATATGCATATATTTTATTCGCTTCACAATCTAACAAAGCTGATGAAATAAATGCTTTCTCTCGCTCAAAGGAGTGTTTCTGCACTTCTTTTTAGGTTATCTTAGTCGAATTTTCTTGGCTGCAGATATAAATGGAGTTTCTTTCAGAGAAATATTAGCTATATCTTTTGAGACAAACTGGGATCGTATATTTAGTCCAGCGAAATCAACATTGGCTCTAGCTGTTAAGTTCTTCCAACATTAAATGTTTTATTTCCTATAGTATGTGTTTTTTGAACTCTATTGTTCCTCCATATTCCATTATAGCACTTCTCCAAAATCTTGAGTTTCCATGTCCAGTCATAGAGCCATACTAATGGCCATGTACGTGTACAATCGGCCTTGGTGTACATTTTGATTTTATCTTCAACCATTTTATCCCTTATCTAAAACAAACTGCGAATCATTTAAATCAACCTTCTCTATATAGTAGAAGTGGAGGTGGACATAGTTGTGCCAATCTGGACAATTTATCATCTGAATGAGATGCATAATTACAAATAGAAAATCACTGATATTGAACAGAAAATGATCTTCATATTACTCTCTATTCTAAATATGAACATTCAAATTGAGGTGTATATTATTTGTTCTGTAGTGTCTCTTACATACTGCTTGATAAGATGTTAAGTTTAAAATGTCCACTTCGGACAGCTCAAATGGCATATTACATCTTCCAGAGGAAGCAAACCCATGGGTAGGCCAAATTTATCTAATCGGTGCATTTAGAAATATATATATATATATATATATATATATATATATATATATATATATATATATATATATATATATATATATATATGCAAGTTAGTGAATTTTAAGGTTTAAAATGTCATGTATAACTTTTTTGTTTCTTGAAGAGTTGCTAAAATTTGGATTTCAATACACAGCCAATTCCTCGCAAAAGAAAGTTACGAGCAACGAGGGAAAAGAAGATACACAGCGGGCGAGGTACATATTGGACATGTAGTACAAGACATCATCTAACATGGCTTTAGTATTAGAGCAATGCCATTTGGCAAACTATGTTCGATCGATTTTTTCTTAAAGTTTGTACGAACTGTAGCGGATATGCAAAACATAGCATATTAGCATGGTAACACAGGAAACATGTGATTGGAACAATGTTATGATTGGAGGAAATGGTTGTACACTCAAAGGAAGTAGATGTGATTGTTAGACAGTGACACAACCTATTCTTACCATAAGTCAACACTATTTCTGATAAAAGAAAGTCAACACTACTTTTACTTGCATAACACCCATGCTACCAGTAATTGTAGTTTACCAAATCATGTCTGCAAAGGATCAGTTGTTGAACCGCACATGCAATCATTGTTTTCTATCAACGGGGCATACTGTTATTTGGTGGATCATCCTAAAGAAGATACTTATTGTACTAGAAGTTTAGAGAAATTCATTTCAATATATTTTTATAGCAAGAACAACATTTACAAATTAGAGAATTTTTTTGACCAAAGAACAGTAGGGTAAACTCCCTACTGTGAGTCATTTTTCATTTATAAAGAGAAGTATCCAAAATACATAATCTATTGGTTGTTGGGGGGACAACCAAGAAGGGTACATTCTAGGTGGGGGAAAGTAAGGAAATTATTGAAAAATTAAATATTGTCTATCCATGAGGACATGCCCTCTTTTAGAGTGGGTTTAGCCCTCAGCATGGTCATCTTGAAATATCTAATGAAGTCATTCTTGCAATCATTTATTGAGCAAGGTATCCCCTCAAAAATCAACCCATTCCTTTGGTTCCATATGCTCCAGCATCCAAGAATCATGACTTCCATGAAGTGGTCAATTTTATATCTGTGTTTAGCATCAATGATCATAGTGTTGATCTCCAAATCAGAATTCCATTCAAAACCAATGTTCCACCAGAACCCTTGACTAAATGGGCAAGTGAATAGAAGATGAGTCCTGTCTTCATATTCTTCATTATTGCATAGAACACATACAGTGGAATCTAGGTGCATGCTTTTTCTGATCAAAAGGTCACATATATTTATTCTGTCATTTAGCATGAGCCAACAAAAATTTGTGGCGCTGTTGAAGATTATTTTATTAGGATTTCCCTATTGATATTTTTTTCCTGTAGAGTTCAGTCAGTTCTTGATGATATTTTTTATTTAAATTATTTAAGCATTGGTTTTCGTGATATATTGGAAAGATCATCTAAACATCGATCATCTAGCACTGCTTAGGTAGATCCTATTTATTACCTGCGCAAAACACATATGTATTTGTATTGCTCATCTGGCCAATGGTAGTCAATCTTAATGTTAACTTCTAAAATCATCGTTCCTTTGATCATAGTTTAAATTCAGTAAGCATTGGTTTTTGCGATATATCTGAAAGATCATCTAAACATCAGCTGTAATTGCTCAGGTAGATCTTAATTATTATCTCGGCACAACACATATATATTTGTATTGCTCAATCGACCCATGACTGTCAATCTTAATGCCAACTCCTAGAATAATTATCTAAGATACTGTAAATACAATTAGCTAGCTCGCATACGAACTTTTTAGTTCCAAGTGCTGATCTAATATTGCGTGCAAGCTGGACATATGGTCAATAATATGGTATCTTTAAAATGAAGTAATCATTGTTCACTTACACGGGATATTTCATTTGGCATTATTTACGATGACTCATGAAAATAATATTTATTGTTGCATATGCAAATATCCAGAAACCTAAATTTCCTTCTTTTCCAACACATTAAAGTTGATCCCCTCACAAATACTTGTATTTGTAAATGTCATCAGATACGCCTCCAATTTTTCTTTAGATAAACCAAACCAAATAGTATTGGTTCTCATTATTAAACTTTATAAATGCTAGCCCGCGCATCGAGCGGGCCACTCTGCTAGTTCTTTAAACATACATTAGCCCCCAAGTGCCAAGTATCTTTACTTGTAAAATGCTTGGGACTTGAATGCTATCTTACCAAGATTCTTACCATAGCCTGATGTCAATGCAGGCCACCATAAGTCAATTTGAGGCGAAGATTGCCGATCTGAAGAGTCAGTTGAAAACCCAAGAGCTCGAAACTCAGAAAGCCAATTCCAAATTTGAATTCAGTGTCTCTGAACAAGAGAAGCTGAAGAAAAATTTTGAATCAGAAAAGAAGACTTGGGTTGATGAGAGGGCTTCACTGGTGACTTGGGCTGAAACAGCGGAGGCATCTCTTGCCGAGGCAATGAATGAGTTGTCCAACTTAAAGCGGCAGATATCCCAAATGGTCTCAGCTATCTTTGGTAAGCCGCCCGTAAATATTGTAATCCTTCAAGAGTTATCGTAATAGTTGCCTCCGGCTTACTGTTATACCTATGAATATGCAGGCCCCAGGAGTACCAATCTGAAGGAAAATATGCTGGTCAAGCTTAAGGCAGTGTATACCTTGGTAGAGCAGCTGTACTCCGGGTCACAGCGTGCGTTGGCCGATGTGGCCTTATCAAATACCTCTCCCCGGCTCCTGCAAGACATGTTGAGACATCTTTCGGTGCTACCTCAACGCATTCAAGACTTAAGACAGGCATCCATGAGAGCCGGAGCCGTGGCTGCGTTGAGTCGGGCAAGAGCATGGGTGCCAGAACTTGACCTTGCTGATCTCTCTCTTGGATATCCAAGCCTTAAGGAGGACGGCACTGCTTTTGGCGAACAAGACTTCACTGCCTGTGTCAAAGTCGTACGCCCCCTGGCGACTCTCATCGGGGAGGATACTGATCTCACTAAGTATTCGCCGGGTTATGATAGTGAGAACCGGAGAATCCCAAACTCCCCATATGACCAAGTCGGCCTGATCCCTCCAACGCGTAAGCATACCTTTGCCCCAGAAGTGGACCCGGCCAGTTTAATAGATGATGAAGCTGAATTTGAAGCTTTGAGCGGCATTTACTGGGCCTCGTCCACCTTCCAGGACAAAACAACTGAAGGAGAGGCGGGGAAGGATAACCTGGAGTCATCAAGCCAGCCGGAGGAATGAGCCGCCAGCCGGGTTGTAACTTTGCAAAGAACAATGCTTCACTTGTTTAGACTCGGGGAGTCTTGTAATAGGATAGAAAAAACTCCTTGATGCTTGTCATGCCTTATGGTACTTATTGCTTTTGTTAAGCCACCATCACTAAATTCTTCTTGCTTATGGTAATCATGTGTTTCCTTGATATTTTACCTTGCTCCGTTTTATCCTGCATATAAAATAGGCAAGGTTTCCTGGACGGCTTACTGCGCCAGTGGGTTATAAAATATTGATAACCCGGACATGATCAAAAAACCACATGTATAAGCCGGTTCATGATTAGTTAAAACATAACCATAACAGCATAGCTTCGACCCTTTTGATAACCTCTACGGCTCATATAAATTTTTACCTGGTACTTTTTAGAACCTGAGGTAACCAATATAAAACTGGAGGGATCAAGAACCATCTCCTCAAGAAGGTTTCAATGATAGTTAAAATAATTATACTAGCAATGTTCATAGGCTCCTGATTCGAATACGATCATAGAACCATTCCAAAGGGGTTAAGCTAAGATTCAGATACGATCATACAGCCCCCAGTGGCTTTGGCGATGCCGATCAAGTGGGTATAGACAGCTATGTTCTCTTGAAGGAAATATGCCCTAGAGGCAATAATAAAGTTATTATTTATTTCCTTGTTTCATGATAAATGTTTATCATTCATGCTAGAATTGTATTAACCGGAAACATAATACATGTGTGAATGTATAAACAAACAGAGTGTCACTAGTATGCCTCTACTAGACTAGCTTGTTAATCAAAGATGGTTATGTTTCCTAACCATGAACAAAGGGTTGTTATTTGATTAACAAGGTCACATCATTAGTTGAATGATCTGATTGACATGACCCATTCCATTAGCTTAGCACTCGATCGTTTAGTATGTTGCTACTGCTTTTATCCATGACTTATACATGTTCCTATAACTATGAGATTATGCAACTCCGTTTACGGAGGAACACTTTGGGTGCTACCAAGCGTCACAACGTGAATCGGGTGATTATAAAGGAGTACTACAGGTGTCTCCAAAGGCGGATGTTGGGTTGACATATTTGAGATTAGGTTTTGTCACTCCGATTGTCGGAGAGGTATCTCTGGCCCTCTCGGTAATACACATCACTTAAGCCTTGCAAGCATTACAACTAATGAGTTAGCTGTGAGATGATGTATTGCGGAACGAGTAAAGAGACTTGCCGGTAACGAGATTGAACTAGGTATTGGATACCGACGATCGAATCTTGGGCAAGTAACATACCGATGACAAAGGGAACAACGTATGTTGTTATGCGGTCTGACCGATAAAGATCTTCGTAGAATATGTAGGAACCAATATGGGCATCCAGGTCCCGCTATTGGTCATTGACCGGAGACGTGTCTCGGTCATGTCTACATTGTTCTCGAACCGTAGGGTCTGCACGCTTAAGGTTTCGATGACGGTTATATTATGAGTTTATGTATTTTGATGTACCGAAGGAGTTCAAAGTCTCGGATGTGATCACGGACATGACGAGGAGTCTCGAAATGGTCGAGACATAAAGATTGATATATTGGGCGGCTATATTCGGACACGGAAAGGTTCGGAAGTTTCGGAGAAAACGGAGTGCCGGAGGGTTACGGAACCCCGGGAATTTATGGGCCTTAGTGGGCCAAGAGGGAGAGAGGGGCCGCACCAGGAGGTGGCGCCCCCAGGGAGTCCGAATAGGACAGGAGGGGGCGCGCCCCTTCCCTCTCCCTCTCCTCTCCTTCCTTCCCCTTCCTCCTTCCTAGTTGGACTAGGAAAGGGAGTCCTACTCCCACTAGGAGGAGGACTCCCCCCCTTGGCGCGCCTCCTAGGGCCGGCCGGCCCTCCCCTTGCTCCTTTATATACGGGGCAGGGGGCACCCTAGAACACACAAGTTGATCCTTGAGATCGTTCCTTAGCCGTGTCGGTGCCCCCTCCACCATAATCCACCTCGGTCATATCGTGGCGGTGCTTAGGCGAAGCAGCCTGCGTCGGTAGAACATCAAGATCGTCCACCACGCCGTCGTCTTGACGAAACTCTCCTCCCCGGCTCTCTGGATTGGAGCCGAGGAGCGTCACCGAGCTGTACGTGTGTCAAGAACTCGGGCGCCGAGTAACGGCGCTGGATCGGTTGGATCGTGAGGAGAACGTCGACTACTTCCTCTACGTTGTGATCGCTTCGCTTGGTCTCACGAGGGCGTAGACAACACTCTCCCCTCTCGTTGCTATGCATCACCATGATCTTGTGTGTGCATAGGAAATTTTTTGAAATTACTACGTTCCCCAACAGTGGCATCCGAGCAAGGTTTTTATGGTTTGATGTTTTGCACGAGTAGAACACAAGTGAGTTGTGGGCGATACAAGTCATACTACCTACCAGCATGTCATATTTTGGTTCAGCGGTATTGTGAGATGAAGCGGCCCGGACCGACATTACGCGTACGCTTACGTGAGACTGGTTTCACCGTTACGAGCACTCGTGCTTAAAGGTGACTGGCGGGTGTCTGTCTCTCTCACTTTAGTTGAACCAAGTATGGCTACGCCCGGTCCTTGAGAAGGTTATAACAGAGTCTATTTGACGAAGTATCGTTGTGGTTTTGATGCGTAGGTGAGATTGGTTCTTGCTTAAGCCCGTAGCAGCCACGTAAAATTTGCAACAACAAAGTAGAGGACGTCTAACTTGTTTTTGCAGGGAATGTTGTGATGTGATATGGTCAAGGCGTGATGCTATATTTTATTGTATGAGATTATCATGTTTTGTAACCGAAGTTATCGGCAATCGGCTGGAGCCATATGGTTGTCGCTTTATTGTATGAAATGCAAGCGCTCTGTAATTGCTTTACTTTATCACTAAGCGGTAGCGATAGTCGTAGAAGCAATAGATGGCGTAACGACAACGATGCTACGATGGAGATCAAGGTGTCGCGCGGTGGCGATGGTGATCACGACGGTGCTTGGAGATGGAGATCACAAGCACAAGATGATGATGGCCATATCATATCACTTATATTGATTGCATGTGATGTTTATCCTTTATGCATCTTATCTTGCTTTGATTGACGGTAGCATTTTAAGATGATCTCTCACTAAAATTATCAAGTAGTGTTCTCCACGAGTATGCACCGTTGCCAAAGTTAAATCGTGCCGAGACACCACGTGATGATCGGGTGTGATAAGCTCTACGTCCATCTACAACAGGTGCAAGCCAGTTTTTGCACACGCAGAATACTCAGGTTATACTTGACGAGCCTAGCATATGCAGATATGGCCTCGGAACACGAAGACCGAAAGGTCGAGCGTGAATCATATAGTAGATATGATCAACATAAGATGTTCACCATTGAAAACTACTCCATCTCACGTGATGATCGGTTATGGTTTAGTTGATTTGGATCACGTGATCACTTAGATGACTAGAGAGATGTCTGTCTAAGTGGGAGTTCTTAAGTAATATGATTAATTGAACTTAAATTTATCATGAACTTAGTACCTGATAGTATCTTGCTTTTCTATGTTTGTTTGTAGATAGATGGCTCGTCTTTGTTGTTCCGTTGAATTTTAATGCGTTCCTTGAGAAAGCAAAGTTGAAAGATGATGGTAGCAATTACGGATTGGGTCCGTAACTTTGAGGATTATCCTCATTGCTGCATGAAGAGTTACGTCCCGGATGCACCGCTAGGTGCCGAACCTCTTCTGATGTAACCGCGGCGTTAAGAACGTCTGGCGAGCAAAGCGATGACTACTCTATAGTTCGATGTGCCATGCTTTACGGCTTAGAACCAGGACTTCAACGACGTTTTGAGCGTCATGGAGCATATGAGATGTTCCAGAGTTGAAGTTGATATTCCAACAGAATGCCCGGATTGAGAGATATGAAGTCTCCAATAAGTTCTATAGCTGCAAGATGGAGGAGAATAGTTACGTCGGTGAGCACATACTCGAAATGTCCGGGTATTATAATCACTTGACTCAACCGGGAGTTAATCTTCCGGATGATTGTGTCATTGATGAATTCTTCAATCACTGCCACCAAGCTACAAAAGCTTCGTGATGAACTATAATATGCAAGGGTTAGTAAAGACTATACCGAGCTCTTACATGCAATGCTAAAGGCTGCGGAGGTAGAAATCAGAAGGAGCATCAAGTGTTGATGGTCAATAAGACCACTAGTTTCAAGAAGAAAGGCAAAGGGAAGAAGAAGGAACTTCAAGAAGAACAGCAAGCAAGTTGCTGCTCAGGAGAAGAAACCCAAGTCTGGACCTAAACCTGAAATCGAGTGCTTCTCTTACAAGCGACTGGTCCTTTGGAAGCGGAACTGCCCCAAGTATTTGGCGGATAAGAAGGATGGCAAGGTGAACAAAGGTATATGTGATATACATGTTATTGATGTGTACCTTACTAGAGCTCGCAGAGCACTGGTATTTGATCTTGGTTACATTGCTAATATTTGCAACTTGAAGCAGGGACTACGGATTGCGAACAACGGCAAAGGACGAGGTGATGATGCGGCGTGGGAAATGGCTCCAAAGTCGATGTGATCGCGGTCGACACGCTACCTCTACATCTAGCTTCGGATTAGTTTTAGACCTAAATAATTGTTATTTGGTGCTGCGTTGAGCATGAACATTATATCTGGATCTTGTTTGATGCGAGACGGTTATTCATTTAAATCAGAGAATAATGGTTGTTCTATTTATATGAGTAATATCTTTTATGGTCATGCACCCTTGAAGAGTGGTCTATTTTTGATGAATCTCAATAGTAGTGATACACATATTCATAATGTTGAAGCCAAAAGATGCAGAGTTGATAATGATAGTGCAACTTATTTGTGGCACTGCCGTTTAGGTCATATCGGTATAAAGCGCATGAAGAAACTCCATCTTGATGGACTTTTGGAGTCACTTGATTATGAATCACTTGGCACTTATGAACCGTGCCTCATGGGCAAGATGACTAAAACCCGTTCTCGGTACTATGGAGAGAGCAACAGATTTATTGGAAATCATACATACGATGTATGTGGTCCGATGAATGTTGAGGCTCATGGCGGATATCGTTATTTTCTCACCTTCACAGATGATTTAAGCAGATATGGGTATATCTACTTAATGAAACATAAGTCTGAAACATTTGAAAAGTTCAAAGAATTTCAGAGTGAAGTTGAAAATCATTGTAATAAGAAAATTAAATTTCTACGATCTGATTGTGGAGGTGAATATTTGAGTTACGAGTTTGGTCTACATTTGAAACAATGCGGAATAGTTTAGCAACTCACGCCACCGGAACACCACAGCGTAATGGTGTGTCCGAACGTCAATGTCGCACTTTACTAGATATGGTGCGATCTATGATGTCTCTTACAGATTTACCGCTATCGTTTTGGGGTTATGCTCTTGAGACGGCCGCATTCACACTGAATAGAACACCATCAAAATCCGTTGAGACGACACATTATGAACTATGGTTTAGCAAGAAACCAAAGTTGTCATTTCTCAAAGTTTGGGGATGCGATGCTTATGTGAAAAAGCTTCAACCTGATAAGCTCGAACCCAAATCGGAGAAATGTGTCTTCATAGGATACCCAAAGGAGACAGTTGGGTACACCTTCTATCACAGATCCGAAGGCAAGACATTTGTTGCCAAGAATGGATCCTTTCTAGAGAAGGAGTTTCTCTCGAAAGAAGTGAGTGGGAGGAAAGTAGAACTTGATGAGGTAATTGTACCTTCTCCCTTATTTGAAAGTCGTTTGTCACAGAAACCGGTTTCTGAGACATCTACACCAAATAGTGAGGAAGTTGATGATGTTGATCATGAAACTTCAGATCAAGTCACTCTGAAACCTCGTAGATCAACGAGTAAGATCCGCACTGAGTGGTACGGTAATCCTGTTCGGAAGTCATGCTACTAGATCATGATGAACCTACGAACTATGAAGAAGCGATGGTGAGCCCAGATTCCATAAAATGGCTTGAGGCCATGAAATCTGAGATGGGATCCATGTATGAAAACAAAGTATGGACTTTGGTTGACTTGCCGAAGGTCGGCAAGCAATAGAAAACAAGTGGATCTTCAAGAAGAAGACCGACGCCGACGGTAATGTAATCTGTCTACAAAGCTCGACTTGTCGCAAAAGGTTTCCGACAAGTTCAAGGGATTGACTACGATGAGACCTTCTCACCCGTGGCGATGCTTAAGTCTGTCCGAATCATGTTAGCAATTGCGCATTTTATGATTATGAAATTTGGCAAATGGATGTAAAGACTACATTCTGAATGGATTTCTGGAAGAAGAGTTGTATATGATGCAACCAGAAGGTTTTATCGATCCAAAGGGAGCTAACAAAGTGTGCAAGCTCCAGCGATCCATTTATGGACTGGTGCAAGCATCTCGGAGTTGGAATAAACACTTTGATAGTGTGATCAAAGCATTTGGGTTCATCTGAGACTTTTGGAGAAGCTTTGTATTTACAAGAAAGTGAGTGGGAGCTCAGTAGCATTTCGATATTATATGTAGATGACATATTACTAATCGGAAATGATATAAAATTCTGGATAGCATAAAGGGATACTTGAATAAGAGTTTTTCAATGAAAGACCTCGGTGAAGCTGCATACATATTGGGCATCAAAATCTATAGAGATAGATCAAGACGCTTAATTGGACTTTCACAAAGCACATACCTTGACAAAATTTTGAAGAAGTTCAAAATGGATCAAGCAAAGAAAGGGTTCTTGCCTGTGTTGCAAGGTGTGAAGTTGAGTAAGACTCAATGCCCGACCACTACAGAAGATAGAGAGAAAATGAAAGATGTTCCCTATGCTTCAGCCATAGGCTCTATCATGTATGCAATTTGTGTACCAGACCTGATGTGTGCCTTGCTATAAGCTTAGCATGGAGGTACCAAAGTAATCCAGGAGTGGATCACTGGACAGCGGTCAAGAACATCCTAAAATACCTGAAAAGGACTAAGGATATGTTTCTCGTATATGGAGGTGACAAAGAGCTCATCGTGAACAGTTACGTTGATGCAAGCTTTGACACTGATCCGACGATTCTAAATCGCAGACCGGATCGTATTTACACTAAGCGGAGGAGCTGTCGGTTGGTGCAGTTCTAAACAAAGCGTCGTGGCGGGATCTACATGTGAAGCGGAGTACATAGCAGCCGGAAGCAGCTAATGAAGGAGTCGGATGAAGGAGTTCATATCCGATCTAGGTGTCATACCTAGTGCATCGGGTCAATGAAAATCTTCGTGACAATCTTGGAGCAATTGCCTTAGCGAAGGAATCCAGATTTCACAAGAAGACCAAGCACATCAAGAGACGCTTCAATTCCATCCGGATTTAGTCCGGTGGGAGACATAGAGATTTGCAAGATACATACGGATCTGAATGTAGCAGACCGTTGACTAAGCCTCTTCCACGAGCAAAACATGATCAACACCAAGACTCCATGGGTGTTAGAATCATTACTATGTAATCTAGATTATTGACTCTAGTGCAAGTGGGAGACTGAAGGAAATATGCCCTAGAGGCAATAATAAAGTTATTATTTATTTCCTTGTTTCATGATAAATGTTTATCATTCATGCTAGAATTGTATTAACCGAAAACATAATACATGTGTGAATGTATAAACAAACAGAGTGTCACTAGTATGCCTCTACTAGACTAGCTTGTTAATCAAAGATGGTTATGTTTCCTAACCATGAACAAAGGGTTTTTATTTGATTAACAAGGTCACATCATTAGTTGAATGATCTGATTGACATGACCCATTCCATTAGCTTAGCACTCGATCGTTTAGTATGTTGCTACTGCTTTTATCCATGACTTATACATGTTCCTATAACTATGAGATTATGCAACTCCCGTTTACCGGAGGAACACTTTGGGTGCTACCAAACGTCACAACGAATGGGTGATTATAAAGGAGTACTACAGTGTCTCCAAAGGCAGATGTTGGGTTGGCGTATTTGAGATTAGGTTTTGTCACTCCGATTGTCGGAGAGGTATCTCTGGGCCCTCTCGGTAATACACATCACTTAAGCCTTGCAAGCATTACAACTAATGAGTTAGCTGTGAGATGATGTATTACGGAGCGAGTAAAGAGACTTGCGATAACGAGATTGAACTAGGTATTGGATACCGGCGATCGAATCTCGGGCAAGTAACATACCGATGACAAAGGGAACAACGTATGTTGTTATGCGGTCTGACCGATAAAGATCTTCGTAGAATATGTAGGAACCAATATGGGCATCCAGGTCCGCTATTGGTCATTGACGGAGACGTGTCTCGGTCATGTCTACATTGTTCTCGAACCGTAGGGTCCGCACGCTTAAGGTTTCGATGGCGGTTATATTATGAGTTTATGTATTTTGATGTACCAAGGAGTTCGAGTCCGGATGTGATCACGGACATGACGAGGAGTCTCGAAATGGTCGAGACATAAAGATTGACATATTGGACGGCTATATTCGGACACGAAAGGTTCCGGAAGTTTCGGAGAAAACGGAGTGCCGGAGGGTTACGGAACCCCGGGAAGTTATGGGCCTTAGTGGGCCAAGAGGGAGAGAGAGGGACGCACCAGGAGGTGGCGCCCCAGTCCGAATAGGACAAGGAGGCGCGGCCCGCCTTCCTCTCCTCTCCCTCTCCTTCCTTCCCCTTCCTCCTTCCTAGTTGGACTAGGAAAGGGAGTCCTACTCCCACTAGGAGGAGGACTCCCGCTCCTGGCCGCGCCTCCTAGGGCCGGCCGGCCCTCCCCTTGCTCCTTTATATACGGGGCAGGGGGCACCCTAGAACACACAAGTTGATCCTTGAGATAGTTCCTTAGCTGTGCGGTGCCCCCTCCACCATAATCCACCTCGGTCATATCGTGGCGGTGCTTAGGCGAAGCCTGCGTCGATAGAACATCAAGATCGTCCTGCCACGTCGTCTTGTGAAACTCTCCTCCCAAGCTCTCTTGGATTGGAGCCGAGGAGCGTCACCGAGCTGTACGTGTGTCAAGAACTAGGAGGTGCCGAGTAACGGCGCTGGGATCGGTTGGATCGCGAGGAGAACGTCGACTACTTCCTCTATGTTGTGATCGCTTCGCTTCGTTCTCACGAGGGTACGTGAGACAACACTCTCCCTCTCGTTGCTATGCATCACCATGATCTTGCGTGTGCGTAGGAATTTTTTTGAAATTACTACGTTCCCCAACATCTCTTTGGTTCGAATACGACCTATGTTTGAACAGGAAGCCCCCAAGTGAACATAAGAGTTGTTTAATGACGCTGATTCGAATACGATCCACGTCAGACCCAAAGGGTTTAAGCTATGATTCAAATATAATCAGGAAGCCCCCAAGTGGGTTTGGCAGTATGCCGATCAAGTGGGTATCGACAGCTATGTTCTCTTTGGTTTGAATACGACCTATGTTTGAACAGGAAGCCCCCAAGTGACCATGGCTAGATTCAGATATGATCATAAGCCGGACCAAAGGGAAAGCTAGATTCAGATATGATCCGTCCCCAGTTGGCAGTGTCCATCACCTGATAATGAAAACATGAAACATTCTTTATGGGGAAAAAGGACAGAGGTCCTGCTTTATTGCTTTATATAATATGTACATCATAAAAAGGTATCTTTAAAAACTGGTAACTTAGGTATAGTAAGGCCGGAGATGAGCTATATTCCACGGCCGGCGGGTCTCTTCCTCTGATTTAAATGAGTCCTTGTGCTCTCGAATATCGATGAGATAATATGACCCGTTGTGCAGATTCTTGCTGACCACAAAGGGCCCTTCCCAAGGCGGGGATAGCTTGTGCATATCAGACTGATCCTGGATGAGCCGGAGCACCAAGTCGCCTTCCTGAAAGGTTCTGCTCCTAACCCGGCGGCTGTGATAGTGGCGCAGGTCTTGCTGGTAAATCGCCGAGCGGGCTATTGCCAAGTCTAGCTCCTCGTCCAACAAGTCTAGTGCATGCTGACGAGCCTTTTCATTATCCGCCTCAACATAAGCCGCCACACAGGGTGAGTCGTGCCGGATGTCACTTGGCAGGACCGCCTCTGCTCCATAAACCATGAAGAAAGGTGTGTATCCCATAGATCTGTTAGGCGTAGTGTTGATGCTCCATAACACGGAGGGTAACTCCTCCACCCAATAACCCGGAGTCCGTTGTAAGGGGACTAAGAGCCGGGGCTTGATACCTTTCAGGATCTCTTGATTAGCTCTCTCTGCTTGACCATTGGATTGAGGATGAGCAACAGGCCGAACATCAAGCGGATATGTTCTCTTTGATGAACTCTTCCATGGCACCCTTAGAGAGATTAGTGCCATTATCAGTTATGATGCTATGTGGAAAACCAAAATGAAAGATCACCTTTTTCATGAACTGAACCGCCGTGGCTGCATCACATTTACTGACCAGCTCTGCCTCAACCCACTTGGTAAACTTATCCACTGCCACCAGTAGATGTGTCTTTTTGTCTTTAGACCTTTTGAAAGGTCCAACCATGTCAAGCCCCCAGACTGCAAACGGCCAAGTAATTGGGATCATCCTTAATTCTTGAGCCGGCACATGAGCTCGTCGTGAGAACTTTTGACACCCATCACATTTACTGACCAGGTCCTCCGCATCAGCATGAGCCATCAACCAATAGAAACCATGAAGAAAAGCCTTGGCTACGAGGGATTTTGACCCGGCATGATGGCCACAATCTCCTTCATGGATCTCACGGAGTATTTTTGGCCTTCTATAGGTGATACGCAGCGTTGAAACGCCCCCGTGATGCTGAGGTGATGTAACTCGCCGTTAACGATCGTCATGGATTTAGAGCGCCTGACGATTTGTCTCGCCAATGTCTCATCCTCCGGCAATTCACCCCGGGTCATATAAGCCAAGTAAGGCACCGTCCAATCCGGGATACCATGAAGAGCCGCCACCAGCTGTGCCTCCGGTTCTGGCACTGCTAATTCTTCCTCGGTAGGCACCTTGACAGAAGGGTTATGTAACACATCGAGAAAGGTATTGGGCGGCACCGGCTTACGTTGGGATCCCAACCGGCTTAAAGCATCAGCCGCCTCGTTCTTCCTTCGATCGATGTGCTCCACTTGATAACCCGTGAAGTGACCAGTCACAGCATCTACCTCACGAGGATAAGCCGCCATAAGGGGGTCCTTGGAATCCCATTTGCCTGACACTTGTTGAGCCACCAGATCTGAGTCGCCCAAGCATCGTACCCGGCTTAAGTTCATCTCCTTAGCCATCCGGAGACCATGGAGTAATGCCTCATATTCAGCTACATTCTTAGTACATGGAAATATAAGCCGGAGTACATAACAAAATTTATCACCTCGAGGGGAATTCAACACCACTCCAGCCCCCGAGCCTTCTAGCTGCCTAGACCCGTCAAAGTGAATAGTCCAGTATGTGTTATCTGGCTTCTCCTCAGGGGCCTGTAACTCTGTCCAATCATTGATAAAGTCCACCAAGGCCTGAGACTTAATAGCAGTACGTGGCATGTACTTGAAATCGTGAGGCCCAAGCTCAATGGCCCACTTGGCGACTCGTCCTGTGGCCTCCCTATTCTGAATGATGTCTCCCAAAGTGGCAGAACTTACCACGGTTATAGGGTGGCTTTGAAAGTACTGCTTCAACTTCCGGTTTGCCATGAACACCCCGTAAACAAGCTTACGCGATCGCGGTACCTTTGCTTGGATTCAATGAGCACCTCACTGATGTAGTAAACCGGCCGTTGAACCGGATGCTCCTTACCGGCTTCCTTACGCTCCACCACGATGGCAACGCTGACGGCTCGTGAATTGGCAGCCACATATAACAGCAAAGGCTCTTTGTCAATCGGAGCCGCGAGAACCGGTGGCTCAGACAGTTGTCTCTTTAAGTCCTCAAAAGCAGCATCAGCGGCCTCACTCCAGACAAAAGTGTCAGTTTTCTTCATCATTTGATACAATGGGAGGGCTTTCTCACCGAGCCGACTTATGAATCGACTTAAGGAGGCAACGCGACCCGCCAGTCGCTGAACATCATTGATGCACGCCGGTTTAGCCAGGGAGGTAATCGCCTTAATCTTCTCTGGGTTAGCTTTGATGCCTCTGTTGGACACCAGAAAACCCAGGAGCTTGCCCGCAGGAACGCCAAACACAAATTTGGTCGGGTTAAGCATCATCTTGTAAACCCGGAGATTATCAAAGGTCTCCTTTAGGTCAGATATCAAGGTCTCCTTTTCTCTAGACTTCACCACAAGGTCATCCACATAGGCATGGACATTACGCCCAATTTGGTCATGCAAACAGTTCTGCACACACCGCTGATAAGTCGCCTGGGCACTCTTGAGCCCAAATGGCATAGACACATAGCAGAAGGCTCCAAACGGAGTGATGAAAGCCGTCTTCTCCTGGTCCTTAACTGCCATCTTAATCTGATGATAACCGGAGTAAGCATCCAAAAAACTCAAACGCTCACAACCCGCCGTAGCATCAATGATTTGATCAATACGGGGAAGAGCATAAGGGTCAGCTGGACAAGCCTTGTTTAAGTCTGTGTAGTCCACACACATCCGCCAGGTGCCGTTCTTCTTGAGGACAAGCACCAGGTTAGCCAACCACTCCGGGTGAAAAACTTCAATGATAAACCCGGCCGCTAAGAGCCGGGCGACTTCTTCCCCAATAGACTTCCGTCGTTCTTCATTAAAACGGCGAAGAAACTGCCTAACCGGCTTATACTTTGGATCAATATTGAGAGTGTGTGAGGGAGTCCTGGACTAGGGGGTGTCCGGATAGCCGAACTATCATCATTGGCCGGACTCCAAGACTATGAAGATACAAGATTGAAGACTTCGTCCCGTGTCTGGATGGGACTTTCCTTGGCGTGGAAGGCAAGTTTGGCAATACGGATATGTAGATCTCCTACCATTGTAACCGACTCTGTGTAACCCTAGCCCTCTCTGGTGTCTACATAAACTGGAGGGTTTTAGTCAGTAGGACGAATAACAATCATACCATAGGCTAGCTTCTAGGGTTTAGCCTCCTTGATCTCGTGGTAGATCCACTCTTGTACTACCCATATCATCAATATCAATCAAGCAGGAGTAGGGTTTTACCTCCATCGAGAGGGCCCGAACCTGGGTAAAAACATCGTGTCCCTTGTCTCCTGTTACCATCCGCCTAGACGCCTTGCGATTCGGGACCCCCTACCCGAGATCCGCCGGTTTTGACACCGACATTGGTGCTTTCATTGAGAGTTCCTCTGTGTTGTCACTTATAGGCCCGATGGCTCCTTCGATCATCAACAACGACGCGGTCCAGGGTGAGACTTTTCTCCCCGGACAGATCTTCGTATTCAGCGGCTTTGCACTGCGAGCCAATTCGTTTGGCCATCTAGAGCAGATTGAAAGCTACGCCCCTGGCCATTAGGTCAGATTTGGATGTTTGAACTATACGGCTGACATCCATGGAGACTTGATCTTCAACGGATTCGAGCCACAGCCGTGCACGCCGCACTGTCACGATGGGCATGATCTGGCTCTGCTGCCGGACAATGCCTTGGAAGCCGCACGAGAGTCCGCTCCGACCCCTAACTCGGAGCCGACTGCGCCGATCGAGGATGGGTGGCTAGACACCGCCTCAGGGGCTGCTACCTCTACGGTGAGGAGCTGAATACCGACCCTGTCCCTTGTGAAGCTCGTGACTCCAAGGTGTCGGATTCCTCGCCGGACTCCGAACCTCCCGCGCCCCTACCAATCAAATCCGATTGGGCGCCGATCATGGAGTTCACCGCCGCGGACATCTTTAAGCACTCGCCTTTTGGCGACATCCTGAATTCGCTAAAGTATCTCTCGTTATAAAGAGAGCCCTGGCCGGACAGCGGTCAGGATGGTTGGGATGCGGACGATGAAGAAATTCAAAGCCCACCCACCACCCACTTTATAGCCACTGTCAACGACCTAACCGACATGCTAGACTTCGACTCCGAAGACATCGACGGTATGGACGACGATGCCGGAGACAACCAAGAACCAGCACCTACGGGGCACTGGAAAGCCACCTCGTCATACGACATATACATGGTGGACATCCCAAAGGATGGGAATGGCGAGGGAACAGCGGAGGAAGACCCCTCCAAGAAACAGCCTAATCGTCGGCGTCAGCGGCGCCGCTCTAAATCCCGCCACAGCAAGAATTGAGATTTCGGCACCGGAGACAATAACACCCCGGACATTGCCGAAAACAACCCCCTCCAGCAAGATTCAGCACAGGAGGACGGAGAAGCCAACCCTCACGAGAGAGCGGTAGACAAAGAGGTAGAGGACGATAATTACATGCCTCCCTCCAGAGACGAGGCAAGCCTCAACGATGACGAATTCGTTGTGCCTGAGGATCCCGTCGAACAAGAACGATTCAAATGCAGGCCTATGGCCACGGCAAGCAGCCTCAAGAAAAAGCAGCAATAGCTTAGAGCTGACCAAGATTTGCTAGCCGACAGATGGACTGAAGTCCTTGCGGCCGAAGAGTACGAACTCGAACGCCCCTCCAAAAGCTACCCCAAACGCAAGCTGCTGCCCCGATTGGAGGAGGAAGCATATAAACCTACATCACCAGCGCATAATATGGCCGACCGGCCACCTCGTGGCCGCGACAGAGAAGCCTCTAGGCCCTCAACTAAAGCCGTACCCCGGCATCGCTCGAAAAGTACAAAGCCACGAGGGAATGCGCCGGACTTGCGAGACATATTGGAGGATAAGGCAAGACAATCAAGATCGATCTACGAATCGCGTGGGCGCCCCACGATACGCGACGACAACCGTCGCGCCGGATACAGTAAGTCCGGTCAGGCCGAACATAGTAGACAAAGCTTGCTTGAGCTATGTCATGATATAGCCCAATATAGAGGCGCCGCACACCCACTATGCTTCACAGATGAAGTAATGGATCATCAAATCACCGAAGGGTTTAAACCCGTGAACATTGAATCCTATGATGGCACAACAGACCCCCGGTTTGGATCAAAGACTATCTCCTTCATTTCCACATGGCCCGCGGTGATGATCTTCACGCCATCAAATACCTCCCACTCAAGCTTAAAGGACCAGCACGGCATTGGCTTAACAGCTTGCCAGCAGAATCAATTGGGTGTTGGGAGGACCTGGAAGCCGCATTCCTTGATAACTTCCAAGGCACATATGTGCGACCACCAGACGCTGATGACCTAAGCCACATAATTCAGCAGCCTGACGAATCGGCCAGACAATTCTGGACACAGTTCTTAACCAAGAAAAATCAAATCGTCGACTGTCCGGATGCGGAGGCCCTCGCAGCCTTCAAACATAACATCCGCGATGAGTGGCTTGCCCGGCACCTGGGACAGGAAAAGCCAAAATCCATGGCAGCCCTCACATCACTCATGACCCGCTTCTGCGCGGGAGAGGACAACTGGCTAGCCCGCAGTAACAACCTCAACAAAAATCCTGGCAGCCCGGATACCAAGGACCGCAATGGCAGGTCACGTCGCAACAAGCACAAACGCCACATTAACGGCGATATACTGAGGATACGACAGTCAACGCCGGATTCAGAGGCTCCAAACCCGGTCAGTGGAAAAAGCCATTCAAAAGAACTACTCCGGGTCCGTCCAATTTGGACCGAATACTCGGCCGCTCGTACCAGATACACGGCACCCCCGAAAAGCCAGCTAATCACACCAGCGGGATTGTTGGGTATTCAAGCAAGCGAGCAAGTTAATTGCGAAAACAATGACAAGTGGCTGCATAGCAATGGCGAGGAAGAGACCCGGCCGCCCGAACAACGAGAGGACGAAGGGTTTCCCCACAAGTGTGGACGGTGAACATGATATACACAACCCACATACCCAAAAGGGAGCGGCGTGCACTCGAGGGCGTATCTGCGATGGAGCGATCGCCCCAAAGTTCAATCCATGGTCCTCCTGCCCGATCACTTTTGATCGAAGGACCACCCACCAGCATCCGCCATGGCGGATTTCCCGCATTGGTTCTAGACCCAATCGTCGATGGGTTTCACCTCACTAGAGTCCTGATGGATGGCGGCAGCAGCCTGAACCTGCTTTACCAGGATACAGTGCGCAAGATGGGCATAGACCCCTCAAGGATTAAACCCACAAAGACGACCTTCAAAGGCGTCATACCAGGTGTAGAGGCCAATTGTACAGGCTCAGTTACACTGGAAGTGGTCTTCGGATCCCCGGATAACTTCCGAAGCGAGGAGTTAATCTTCGACATAGTTCCGTTCCGCAGCGGCTATCATGCACTGCTTGGACGGACCGCGTTTGCAAAGTTCAATGCGGTGCCGCACTACGCATACCTCAAGATGCCAGGCCCTCGAGGAGTCATCACGGTCAACGGAAACACTGAACGCTCCCTCCGAGCGGAGGAGCATACAGCGGCTCTCGTGGCAGAAGTGCAGAGCAGCCTCTTAAGGCAATTCTCGAGTCCGGCCGTTAAGCGACCGGACATTGCTAAGCGCGCCCGGAGTAACCTACAACAAGACCACCTGGCACGTTCCGAGCACGCGTAGCAATGCGGCCCCAACCCCAGCCCTCGCAAAATTGCAAGACCAGATTGCCAGACATCATTACGCTCTGGAGATACCATGGGCATAGGGGGAGGGGCACGACCATGGCAGGCCCAGAGTGCGGCTCAACCACACCAGGGGCTCCCAAATAGGTCATCATCTTTCTTTTTCTTTTTTTTCTTTCCTCAGGACTCCGTTTACCAGAGGCCCTGTCCGGCAGTAGACCCGCCGGACTCACGATACAATAGCCAGGCAAGAAGAAACGCCACGACGAGTACCCAGGTGGTCTCCATTCCGAGCATTATACCTGCTTTATACATCATTCCACAGCCTACCCCTGGAGGGGGACATGCTAAATAGTTCCATCCATTTCTTATCGCACTATTTGTATCATTCTGCATTCATGGCAGTATTTTTTGAATAAACAATGCATCGCTTTTTGCCTATAATTGCATTCCTTTCTTATACATATATTCATTTATGACATGTTGCATCCATACACTTTGGTACGGCTAAATACACAAGGGGCTTAAGTTCCCCACATTATGGTGTGATAAGTCCGAACACTTTCACAAGTGCGGCACCCCGAACTTACAGCATTATATGCATCGGCTCCGAATCATGTCTTGGGTCAATAGTTGGGTTTGCCCGGCTCCCATGTTTTGGTACCTTACGTTCCGTTATATCGGCTAAGGTAGCTGGGAGAACCATCTGCGATTGTGCCCCAGTTGAGCTGGGCGAGCACCTCGATGGAAAGCTAAAACGGCCGTCATGATGAGGCGAGAGCTGGTCGCTGTTCGAGAGGTTTTTTTGAGTCCCTAAAGAGTTATGCTGCTTAGAGCGAGGAACCGGCTTTGTCCGCCCAGCGTGATAGCGCCCCAAATTGACCTTCGAACACTAGGGGCTTCGCTGAAATTTAAAATTATAGAATTCTATGGCTAAGTGAGA
Source organism: Aegilops speltoides (assembly GCA_021437245.1). Taxonomy (NCBI): domain Eukaryota; kingdom Viridiplantae; phylum Streptophyta; class Magnoliopsida; order Poales; family Poaceae; genus Aegilops; species Aegilops speltoides. Next base: position 31,567,115 of record CM038141.1, on the reverse strand, counting down.
GTGTTCAAGCATTATAAGTCTGGTTGCCTCGTTACGTTGTGTTGGCGCCTCCTAGATGGACCCAAAAATGGGAACAAGAGCGCTCAAGTTTATCCCGAACACCCCAGCACTCGTGGCATGGGGGCTGAAGCCGACGACTTGCCATCTCTCAGATTTGAAAAACGGCCGCACAGAAGGTAATATTTTAAATTAACAAGCGTTGCTTAGCGCATATGAACAAAGTTTTCAGCGCACAGGATAACAAAATGCGAGTCTACTCAAATATTACATCTTTGGAGCACTCACCCGCAATAATGCGGGCACCCTTCAGGACACCCTTATAATACATCTCGGGCATGCGATACTCCTTGCCCGGCGGTGGCGCGTCCGTCGCAAGCTTCTCAGCATCCATCCTGCCCCAGTGCACTTTAGCACGGGCAAGGGCCCGGCGGGCACCTTCAATGCAGGCGGAGTGCTTGATGACTTCAACCCATGTACAAGCATCCACCAGCCACCGCACCAGGCCAAAGCAGCTCCTAGGCATGGCCTCTTTGGGCCACAGCCAAACTATGAGACCCTTCATGGCCTGTTCGGCCACCTTGTGGAGCTCGACCAGCTGCTTCAGTTGGTCGCTAAGGGGCACCGGATGTCCGGCCTCAGCATACTTAGACCAGAACACCTGCTCTGTCGAGCTCCCCTCCTCGGCACTATAGAAAGCGGCAGCATCGGACACGCTACGGGGCAGATCTGCGAACGCTCCTGGAGAGCTTCGACTTCGGGTAAGTAAGAGGTAATTCACTTTTACATGCTTGCTTTGCATGAAGAATGCCTAGCTTACCCGCCGCTATTTACTTCAATGCCTCGATTTCCTGGAGGGCCTTGTGGGCTTCGGCCTTAGCGGCTTTCGCACTCTCAAGAGCCGCCGCAAGCTCGGACTCTCGGGTCTTCAAGTCACGCTGCAAACTCTCGTGTTTTTCCACGAGAGCCTGGAGCTCTTGCCGTACCTCCACCACCCGCGCCTCCTGCTTCTCTCGCTCGTCATGTTCAGATTATGCATTGCGTCGTCATGACACCGCCTCCTTCCGGGTCGCCACCTCGTTTGTAGCCCCTGGAGTGCCCATGTTATCCTTGTCATTTCTCTTGCAACCCAATCCTTTTCTGTAAGGTACAACTTTAATAAGGTGTTACTCACCTTCCTTGTCCTCGAGCTGCTTCTTGGTACGGCCGAGCTCTCTCTCGGACTACTCGAGGCTCTGCTTCAAGGCATTGTGAAAGTGCAACTAATCCCCGGGTGGTTTTGGTAATTAATAACAACATATATATCATTGAACTAATAACTTCTTGAGTATCATTTCAGAAAGTTCAGTGATATGGGTATGGCAATGACTGAAGATGTGGACCCCTCAAAATGCTAAGGAAAGCATTGGCAAAAGCTCAAGACTCTAATTTTTGGTTTAGTGATCCAAGATCACATTGAGTCTATAGGAAAGCCAATACTATTAAAAGGGGATGAGGTTATGATAATGATCTGGTTGCTCAAAGTGCTTAGTGATCTATCTCCCAAACTATCAGCAATCTTTCATTCCAACATATACTCATAAGTAATCTCGGTCCCACCGATTCCATAAACTCAGTCACACCGAGATGAACCACCTCAGCCATATACCCAAACCCTAGTAATTTGGATTTTCCGATTCCAAACTCGGTCTCACGAAACTAGTGTTGCCAAGCTTCAGAACCTTCATCATCATATCGGTGTCACCGAGATGATAAAGTCGATCCCACCGAGATTGGCAAACCCTAGTCTTTGGAAGAATCGGACTAACCGAGATTGTATTTTCGGTCCACCGAAAATCCCAACGTTCACAAGATTTGAACTTTCGGTCTCACCGAGTTGTCAACTTCGGTCCGACCGAGATTGGTCAAATGTGTGTAGCAGTTGGATTTTATGTGGAGGCTATAAATACCCTCCACCTCCTCTTCATTCGTGGAGAGAGCCATCGAAAGAACTACCACTCCTACCTTACATTTACGAGAAGAAAACTACCTACCCTTGTGTTGAGATCAAGTTGCTCCACTCCCACCATATGAAACTTGATTTCTAGCCTTCCCAAGTTGCTTTCCACTCAATCCTTTCTTCCACCACAGCCAAATCAGTGAGGAGAGTTGAGTGTTGGGGAGATTATCATTTGAAGCACAAGAGCAAGGAGTTCATCATCACCAACACCATGTATTACCTTTTGGAGGGTGGTGCCTCCTAGATTGGTTAGGTGTCGCTTGGGAGCCTCCGTCAAGATGTGGAGTTGAACCAATAAGTTTGTAAGGGCAAGGAGATCGCCTACTTCGTGAAGATCTACCCCGAGTAAAGCTAGTCCTCCGTGGGCGTATGCCATGATGGCATAGACAAGGTTGCTTCTTCGTGGACCCTTCGTGGGTGGAGCCCTCCGTGGACTCTCGCAGCCGTTACCCTCCGTGGGTTGAAGTCTCCATCAACGTGGATTGACGATAGCACCACCTATCGGAACCACGAGAAAAATCTCCGTGTCTCCAAATTGCGTTTTCTCTTCTCCACCTCTATTTACTACATGTGCAATTTACTTTCGCTGCCATAACTCTAGAATTGCATGTGTAGGGTGATACTTGACTTGATCATCATTGTGAACTTGCCAAAACTTGTCTTAATCAAAAGGCTTAACTTTTAAATTGTCAAGTAGTCTAATCACCCCCCTCTAGACATACTTTCGATCCTACAAGTGGTATCGAGCCTTGGTCTCCATTGGATTGGTTTCCATTGCATTGGACTCCATAAGCTTGGTTTCACAACCTAGGAGAGTATGGCGTCTAGTGAGGGTAATTTTAAAGAGGTCCTTACTTTGATGGTTCAAATTTTGCTAGTTGGAAGCATAAAATGAAAATGCATATTCTTGGACATAACCCTGCCGCATGGGGCATTATTTGTGTTGGCTTGCAAGGTGAGTTCTTGAGGAAGGAAAAGTTCGGATCGCGGCTTACTGCGGATGAATTGCGGATGTTGCAAAACAATGCTCAAGCTTGTGACATTCTCTTCAATGCTTTGTGTCCCGAGGAGTTCAACAAGATCAGCCGTCTTGAGAATGCAAAAGAGATTTGGGATACTTTGGTGAAATGCACGAAGGTACCGAGTCCGTGAAGGAAACAAAGCTAGATGTTCTTCAAGGTCAACTTGACAAGTTCAAGATGAAGGAAGGTGAAGGAGTCGCTGAAATGTACTCTAGGCTTGCTCTCATCACAAATGAGATTGCTGGCTTAGGAAGCGAAGAAATGACCGACCGATTCATCATCAAGAAGATTCTCAGAGCTTTGGATGGAAAGTATGACACCGTGTGCACTTTGATCCAAATGATGCCAAACTACAAGAATCTCAAGCCTACGAAGTCATTGGAAGAATTGTTGCTCATGAGATGACACTTAAAGATAAGGAAGAGCTTCACAACAAGTCAAGTGGTGCTTACAAAGCTACAGTTGAAGCTCCCACAACCTCAAGTGACAAGCTAGTTTCCAATGAAGAGATAAGCCTAATGGTGAAGAACTTCAACAAATTCTACAAGAGTAGAAGCAAGGAAAGAAGCTCAAAGTCTAGATCATATGATGAAAAGAGATCTTCAAGTCGTGATCGAAACTGCTACAATTGTGGAAGACCGGACACTACTCAAATGAGTGTTCGACTCCCCACAAGAGAAGAAAGAATCTCCAAAAAGAAGAAGCTCAAGAGAAGAGTCAGCCTCGGAAGAGAGATGGAGTAGAGATGATCGTTATGAGCGAAGATCCTCTCGGAGAAGCAAGGATTCGGAGAGGAAAGACAAGTCATCAAGGAGCTACACAAGAAGAAAACATCAAGCTCATGTAGGTGAATGGGTCTCGGCTCCGACTCAGACAATCACTCCGAAAGAAGCTATCACTCCAACTCGAATCTGATCAAGATGAAGGTGTTGCGGTCTTTCTCTCGTATCCTCCAACTTCAACTCCTATGACTTATTTGATTCACCAAATGAGGGAATTGGAAGATGCTTCATGGCTAAAGGCCCCAAGGTATCACATCCTGAATTTATTGACTTTGATAGTGATGAGGATGACTTGCTTGGTGAAGATGAGCTTTTACATGACAAATCTAGTGAGCCTAGTAATGATGAACATGCTAGTAGTCTTTATAGTCGAGAAGAGTCGAATGACAATGCTATGAAGGAGATTGAGCGTCTAACTAAAGAACTAAACACTATCAAGTTAGCTCATGAAACAACTCAAGAAGATCATAGAGAGCTCCTAAGATCTCATGAGAAGCTACGCTTCGAGAAGCTCAATCTAGAGCAAGAACATGAGTTTCTAAAAGCTATCAATGGCGATCTTGAAAGAAGAGTTCTTCATATCTTGCCAAACGACTTCTCTTGTCTAATTTCTTGCCACCTATTAAAACTAAGCATGACACGCATAAGAAAAATTCTTCATCTAGAAGCAACATAATTGGTTCTAGTAGTTCTCTTGATTCCACTAACAATGTTTCAAGCCAAGTTACACTTGAGCAAGAAAATAGTTTATTGAAAGGGATTATAGAAAGGTGTCTACAAGAGCCTTGCGGAAGCAAGAACTTTGAGAAATTGTTACTTAAGCAAGGAAGGCACCGGAAGAATCAAGGAATTGGTTTTGAGCGAAAGTTCAACGCCGAGGGTGTTGAATGGGAATAAGGTCAATATCCCACTCCAAAGTTTGTTTCTCAAAAGGAGAAGTATGATCCTACTTCTTCCAATGTGGAACAAGCTCAAGATGATCTTCCACCACAAGACCACAAGCTAAAAGGCAAGGACAAGCTTCAAGAAGAGATTGATGCATTTATTGAAGCACCTAAGGCCATGGTCAAGTGGGTTCCCAAGGAAACTTCAAGTTCTACTTCGACAAGCTCAACTACTACCCCAAGGATTCCCATCAAGATGATGTGGATCGAAGAAGAAGAACTAGAGAGTTCTTGAGGGTGACTCCGCCAACATACTTCACTCACATTCATTTTGGCAAGAACTTGTGCAATCAACTTCCACATCTTGCACTAGTTCATGGAGTCACAAACCCTCTTGTTGGTAAGTCAAGGGACAAGGTAATCATTGCTTTCATGGACATCATCTATTGTGTACTTCAATCTATGTCCATGGATATCCTTGTTTGTTCCTTGTGGGACTAACCCATGTAGGTATTGAAAGTGCCTAAATCCAAAGGATTGCTCCCAACTCTTGATGATCTTCATCAACATTGAGCATCCACATCTTCAACATCTACATGAAGTCTTCTCGACAACCCAAGGTTAGTTTGACCCTTTAAAGGGGTTCTCACATCAAGGGGGAGCTTTGCTCTAAAGAATTGAGCTAAAGCATCTTCAAATGATGTGAACACATTAATGCTTTATGTAAAAGTGGTAACCCCACTTGTGCTTAAACGATGAGTATGACCTATGATCAAATGTTCTCATTTGACTCCTAAGTCAATATACTCATATATAGATGACCTAGTCATCGCCAAATTGTGTGCTAGCAGCTAGAGTTTTGTTTGTGCATGTTTGACACATATTTCATTTGCTATCTTATTGTGTGAGCATGTTGGATGCATAATTTTATCCATCCGAGGACATCCATTTGTTGCTTTGGTCTTTTTGGATATTTTCTTTTTGACCAAATGGATGGACAAGAATGCCTAAGTTCCTCCCCTAGCTATCTATGCTTTCTTGTCTCAAACTCTATTCATGCTTATATCACAAACTTTGGACAAGTCTTTTTCGGACAGACCGAGTGAGGAGCACTCGGAGCCACCGATCCGTCAAAAGCTTAAATTCCAAAACCTTCTAAGTATTTTCGGTCAGACCAACCCACTCAAATCGGACAGACCGAAATCACTTGGATTGATCTAGGTTTTCACCTCGGTGAAACCGAGTTGCAAATTTCGGCGTGACCGAAGTGAGTAATTGCTTGCGATTAACCATCTCGGTGCCACCGAAGTTTTCAACTCGGTCCCACCGACAGCTGAAGGGTATATATACCTGAGGGCAGCGCGCGTTGATTCTTTCTTCAAAACTCCTCGCCCCCAAACCCTTTGCTGCCGTCGCCGTGGTCTCCGGATCGTCTCCGTCGTCGCCTGTGCGCCCTCGCCGCGGGTCTCCGTCGCCGTCAACGGTCAATCTCTCCGCGCCGTTGCCGCCGTAGAGAAACTCCACCAAGTTAGGGTGAGTTTCGATCCCTCTCGTGTTTCAACCTCCGATTCAGTACACGATTGGTTTGCCCAGCTTCTTGCCACGTTTAAGATTTCTCTATCCAGCAGATTAGCTCTTGGAACGAAATTCGAGTAAAAGTTTTAGGGTTAGGTTTCCGCCGAACACATCTCGGTGTGACCGATTCTACATTCTCGGACTGACCGATTTGGCCTCTGGCCATTGCACTGCACTCTTCGGTCCAACTGAGTTGTGCAAATCGGTCCGACCGAAATGAGGATTTAGTGAAACCCTAGAGTTCTCGGCTAGACCGAAACCCATTTTGGTCCAACGAAAGTGGTGTGAATGGTTACTGTTTAGACACTTGGATTCACGAATTTTAGACTCGGTCGACCCGAAATGCATTCTGTGAAAACCTAAAACTGAAATTTGAACTCATTCTTTTTGCAAAACCTTCTGCAGTTTGTGATAACTCTTCTATTCTGCCTATACCTTATCTATTCACAGGTTGTCAGTCATGTCAGATGCCAGTGACAGCCAGAACAGGTCTGAATCACCAATTGAGATTCGAGAGCGTGCACTAGTCACGAAGCCAGCAGCTTTTTCGATGATGGTGAGAGGAGCACACCAAGTGGTTTGCCTCCTGCTGCCACCAGGGCCAGGAAGAAGAGGAATTCTGATGAAGAAGACTCTGACTTTATTGCTGAGGAAGAGATTTCTTCTAAGCCTAAGAAGAAAGTGGTTGCCAAAGAGCATCAAGGGCAACAAACCAAGAAAGGCACCAGCAAAGTGAAGAAGTCCACAGTTGCCAAGAAGTTGAGCATGGAAGAAGAAACATCCAGCAAGGTAAAGAAAACTTCCAAGAGGAAGAGGATTGTACATGATGAAGCAGCTGATGATGATTCTGACGAGGAAGCACCCTAGCCTCCTCAGAAGCCTAAGTTGATGGGAGATGCCATCAGGGCAGGAGCACCTACAAAGTCTAAGCCATCAGCTCCAGCAAAGGCAGCTCAAGCCAAGCCTGCTGCCAAGCCAAAGAAAACAGTGAGAAACATTCCTGCTTCTGAGAAGAAGAAAGACAACGTGCCACCAGCTGAGTCAGATGAAGAGGCACATGTCTTGCTGAAACTCCGTCAGAAACTGCCAGTCCACAATGATGCTCATCCTCAAGCTGAAAACATGAAGGAAAGGAAAGACAAAGGTCTCAGGCTATGGAGGCAAGTTGATCCATATGCCACCAGGAGAAGGACAGCTGTTGGCTCAAGGTTCCACACCAGAGAGCAACAAGATTTCTATGAGACAGTGCTTATGGACAAGAAGCCCATTGTTGCTGACACTAGATATGTTGACTGGGCATATATTGACAGTGAAGAGCACAGAGACTACTTCCCACATGTGCATGAGAGCTTCACTGCATGTGGTGTTGCTGAGTTCGTTGGTCAGAAGCTGACAGCTTGGAATGATGAGATGATCATGCAATTCTATGCCACAGCTCATTTCTATCCAGATGGTAGAATTGTATGGATGACTGAAGGCCAGAGATTCTCTTCAACAGTTGAAGAGTGGGCAGCACTGCTGAATGCTCCAGTATCAAGATGATGATGTTGATGTCTATGGAATTCCCAAGAAAAATCATGAGTCTATGAAGAACATGTACAATGAGGTGCCAGCCAAGGATGTAGAGATTTGGAAGCTCGGCTCAGTGTATCATCTCCAGGCAGGTCTCCCTACCACTAACACTATTCTGAGGCATACCTTGATGCCCAAGTCTGGAGATCATCGCATGATACGAGACTATTCTATCAACATGCTACACATACTAGATCAGAAGACACCTTTCAAGGTGATGGACCTGATAGTTGAGACTATCAAGAGGACTGCAGCAGACCAGAAGAGGTCATGTGGATTTGCCCCGCACATTCAGATGCTCATCAATGCCAAGTTTGGCACGGGCACCTACTTGTTGGATAGACCCCACTTGCCACTTGCAGCCCTTTGAGCATGAGGATAATGAAGTTGTGATGGTGAGGATGATCCCACGTCTGTTGAAGGTCAAGCTAAGTCTGAAGCTGCCAAACAAGCCAAAGCTGAGAAGGAAGCGGCAGCAGCAAAACCAAGAGTGTTGGAGAACAGCTCCTTGAAGCTACCGGAGGATTGAACTACGCTGCCAGCATAGTGCAGTCTCGGGAGAGTCTTGAGAGGATAGTTGAAGACAAGTTCCATGCTCTGGATGTCAAGTCGATGAAGTGCAAGTCCTTGTCAACAAGCTTGAGGCAGATATTGAGGAAGCCAAGAGGGAGAAGGCGAGCTCATGAAGGAGATGGAAGGTGATTTAGTCGGGATGACTATGAGCAGCCTGCTCGAGTTCCCACAAGACCCAGATCAGCTGCTATTCGATGGCAGACCCGGGGCTCTGCATCGGCACCTCCCACAGCTCCATCGGTTCCAGCTCGGCTCGGTGTCCACTCCTCTAGCTCCACAGACTTCAGCGAAGCCTTTGCGGATGCAGCTATCTCCACTCCATCAACCTGCATGAGCCGCCCGCCAGAGTCCCTAGTGACGTTTAGCTCTATACCTTCGAACTTTTTGGTAACTTGTTGCCAAAGGGGGAGAAATTGTATAGATCATAGGACTTCGAGAGAGAGAGAGTGCTCGTTTTTGCTCTTTCGTTTCATTTGCGGTTTCCTTGAGATACTTTTGAGTTTTCCAAGACATTCCGTGTGTTTGATACTACGTTTGCTCTACTTTGATGAGTGCTTGATCATACTATGCCTTAATGTGTGCTTAATGCTTATCATATGCTATTCATATCTTGTATGATCATTTACTCATGTCTTGGTGATTGGGTGCATGCTATTCATTCTTATCATTTTGTGCGCTCCACCAAGATGTATGTGACATGGAAGAGTGACCCATAATCCTAATCGATTGTGCATTTGCATTCAAGCATAAATCTTAAATAATGCACAAATTTAGGGGAGCTCTTGCTTATCACATACTTCTCAAAGCGACGATATTATTCATTGATTATATCATTTGTCGAAGCTTTGATCTATATGTTGTCATCAATTACCCAAAAGGGGGAGATTGAAAGTGCAACTAATCCCCGGGTGGTTTTGGTAATTAATAACAACATATATATCATTGAACTAATAACTTCTTGAGTATCATTTGAGAAAGTTCGATTGATATGGGTATGGCAATGACTGAAGATGAGGACCCCTCAAAATGCTAAGGAAAGCATTGGCAAAAGCTCAAGACTCTATTTTTGGTTTAGTGATCCAAGATCACATTGAGTCTATAGGAAAGCCAATACTATTAAAAGGGGATGAGGTTATGATAATGATCTGGTTGCTCAAAGTGCTTAGTGATCTATCTCCCAAACTATCAGCAATCTTTCATTCCAACATATACTCATAAGTAATCTCGGTCCCACCGATTCCATAAACTCAGTCACACCGAGATGAACCACCTCAGCCATATACCCAAACCCTAGTAATTTCGGATTTTCCGATTCCAAACTCGGTCTCACCGAAACTAGTGTTGCCAAGCTTCAGAACCTTCATCATCATATCGGTGTCACCGAGATGATAAAGTCGATCCCACCGAGATTGGCAAACCCTAGTCTTTGGAAGAATTGGACTAACCGAGATTGTATTTTCGGTCCCACGAAAATCCCAACGTTCACAAGATTTGAACTTTCGGTCTCACCAAGTTGTCAACTTCGGTCCGACCGAGATTGGTCAAATGTGTGTAGCAGTTGGATTTTGTGTGGAGGCTATAAATACCCTCCACCTCCTCTTCATTCGTGGAGAGAGCCATCGAAAGAACTACCACTCCTACCTTACATTTACGAAGAAAACTACCTACCCTTGTGTTGAGATCAAGTTGCTCCACTCCCACCATATGAAACTTGATTTCTAGCCTTCCCAAGTTGCTTTCCACTCAATCCTTTCTTCCACCACAGCCAAATCAGTGAGGAGAGTTGAGTGTTGGGGAGATTATCATTTGAAGCACAAGAGCAAGGAGTTCATCATCACCAACACCATCTATTACCTTTTGGAGGTGGTGCCTCCTAGATTAGTTAGGTGTCGCTTGGGAGCCTCCGTCAAGATGTGGAGTTGAACCAAGAAGTTTGTAAGGGCAAGGAGATCGCCTACTTCGTGAAGATCTACCCGAGTAAGGCTAGTCCTCGGTGGGCGTATGCCATGATGGCATAGACAAGGTTGCTTCTTCGTGGACCCTTAGTGGGTGGAGCCCTCCGTGGACTCTCGCAGCCGTTACCCTCCGTGGGTTGAAGTCTCCATCAGCGTGGATTGACGATAGCACCACCTATCGGAACCACGAGAAAAATCTCCGTGTCTCCAAATTGCGTTTGCTCTTCTCCACCTCTATTTACTACATGTGCAATTTACTTTCCGCTGCCATAACTCTAGAATTGCATGTGTAGGGTGATACTTGACTTGATCATCATTGTGAACTTGCCAAAAACTTGTCTTAATCAAAAGGCTAAACTTTTAAATTGTCAAGTAGTCTAATCACCCCCCCTCTAGACATACTTTCGATCCTACACATTGACCTCCATGATCGGTCTTGGAGGTCAAGCGGCAAACCTGCATTCCCATATTGACATATTTTTGTTAAGACTCCTGCGTATATCTTTTTAGATCCGCAGTCCGGCTTTTCTTTTTGAACACCGAACCGAGTATCAGGGGCTACTGTCTATGCGGTACTATTTTACATATCTTAAAATTCTTACCTTAAAGCCTATTAGAAGGCTGCTGCAGGCTTCGGTCAGCCCGCTTTTTGCGAGCTGAACCTTCTGAATCACCGCACTCATGACAGTGCGGTGTTCCCCTTTGATGGAAGCGCTGTTGAGCGCCTCCAGCAACTTATCCGGCGCCTCCGGTTGGACGGAGGCCGCCGGCATCACAGTCTTGCCCTTCTTACGAAGGGGCCGCCCGCCGGACTCGGGAACCACTGAAGGTTCCGATGCGGAGTCCGGTCCGAAGTCCGGGAGGTTGCCCTGCGGCACCTCCGGGGCCTCCTCCTCCTGGTGGGTCCCTTTCCGGGATCCCACCTTGGCGTCATCGGTGTCACGGGGGGAGGAGGTGGTCGGAAGTGAAGTGCTATTCACATCCGACGTACCCAAGGACCCGCTCGACGAAGCGGGAAGATCGTCCTTGGGCGGACTACAGGGTTGTATGGCGGCGTTAAAAGATGCTATGCGACAAAAAGAAAAATTATGAGTTGTTCAGGAGTACGGATACTTACGATCTCGCCAGGGGCTTGGCCCTTGAGGGCCACTCCTCGTCGCCCTCGCCGGCGTTGGCAGAGCAGTCTGGGGGAAGGGTCCTTCCCTTCTTGGACCCTTCGGCCTCCCCCGTTGGTGAGGCCTTCCTCTTCTTCTCTCCCCCCGCTAGGGGAGAGGCCTCTTTCTTCTCCTCCTCGTCCTCGTGGGAGGAGCCCGCCTCAGAGTCATCGGACGATGAATCCGATAACACCTGACGCCGGGAACTCCTCCGGGTTCCCGTGGCCTTCTTCTTGGCCTTCTTCTCCGGCACCACGTAAGGTGCGGGACCAGCAACCTGTCAAGCGGGCATTCGCTGGGTCTTCGGAAGGGCCGGACGTTAACCTGTCCGGACGTCTTCTGCCAGGCCTGTTAAAGGTATTGGGAGTTTAGATCCCGCATAGAGTCAAACTATGAAAAGCAAGTGTCCCATAAACAATAACATGGCTTACCTCGCCATCCAGACGCTGCGAGCTGAATCCGCGATTTCCGGTAGTGGATGCGGGAGCCTCGGCGCCCTTGAACAGCACCCTCCAGGCCTCTTCGTACGTAGTGTCGAAGAGCCCGCTCAAGGTCTGGTGTTGTGCCGGATCGAACTCCCACAAGTTGAAGTCCCGCTGTTGGCAGGGGAGAATCCGGCGGATGAGCATGACCTGGATTACATTGACAAGCTTGAGCTTCTTGTTCACCAGGGTTTGGAGACATGATTGGAGTCCGGTCAGCTCTTCCGAATCGCCCCACAGCTGAGCCTTCTCTTTCCAGGAAGTGAGCCGCATGGGGATGCCAGATCTGAATTCGGGGGTCGCTGCCCATTCGAGTCCGCAGCGGCTCGGTGATGTAGAACCACCCCGATTGCCACCCTTTCATGGTTTCCACGAAGGCACCCACGAGCCAAGTAACGTTGGGCATCTTGCCCACCATGGCGCCTCCGCACTCCGCTTGGCTGCCCTTATCGTCTTGACATTAAAGGTCTTTAGCCATAAGCCGAAGTGGGGCTGGATGCATAGGAAGGCCTCGCACACGATGATAAACGCCGAGATGTTGAGGATGAAATTCGGGGCCAGATCATGGAAATCCAGGCCATAGTAGAACATGAGCCCCCGGACAAAGGAGTGGAGTGGGAAGCCCAGTCCAGCGGAGGAAATGGGGAAGAATACCACCCTCTCATGGGGCACTGGGGTGGGGATGAGCTGCCCTCGTTGGGGAGCCGGTCTTGCGATATCGCTGGACAAATATCCGGCGCTGCGCAGCTTCTTGATGTGCCCTCCGTAGCGGAGGAGGCCATCCACTGCCTCCCACTCGGACATGGCTGGAGAAGGTTGAGGTGAGATGTGCGGACTTGGTATTGGAGCTTGAGTCTTGGAGAGATGGATAAGCAAAGGAGGAAGAAGGCGTAGGTAAAAAGGTGGATCCTTATCCCCTTATATATGGGCGGACGAAACTATGTGTCCCCACTAGCCTGGTAAAACTCGCTTATCTCCCAAGCGCCACAATCAATGGCCCGGTTGGGTTACCCACGTCCGTATTGATGAGAATCCCGGAATATGGGGACAAGATCTCTGCTTTGACAAGATGTGCCAAGGAAACCGCTTCGCTAAACGCGCTGAGGTAGAATAATAAAAACAATTCGAGTAAAGGCTTGGCCGTGGCGTGACGTCATGCTCTGAAATCGTCGTGATTGAAGTTGTGTAAATATTATTCTCTCTCTGGTGGTATGTGGCATTTATTTTGCGAGCGGACACTATCCTGGTGTTCACAATCTTCTATGAATTATTCGGAGGAGGAACCCGCCTTGCAATGCGAAGACAATATCTTGCGTCGGACTAAATCGTCATTGAAGCCTGGTTCAGGGACTCTTGAGAATCTTGGACTAGGGGTGTCCGGATAGCGAACTATCATCATCGGCGGACTCCAAGACTATGAAGATACAAGATTGAATACTTCGTCCGTGTCCGGATGGGACTTTCCTTGGCGTGGAAGGCAAGCTTGGCAATACGGATATGTAGATCTCCTACCATTGTAACCGACTCTGTGTAACCCTAGCCCTCTCCAGTGTCTATATAAACCGGAGGTTTTAGTCCGTAGGACGAATAACAATCATGCCATAGGCTAGCTTCTAGGGTTTAGCCTCCTTGATCTCGTGGTAGATCCACTCTTGTACTACCCATATCATCAATATCAATCAAGCAGGAGTAGGGTTTTACCTCCATCAAGAGGGCCCGAACCTGGGTAAAAACATCGTGTCCCTTGTCTCCTGTTACCATCCGCCTAGACTTACAATTCGAGACCCCCTACCCGAGATCTGCCGGTTTTGACACCGACAGTGTGCTCAGCGAGTTCTCTCGGTACACCTGGAATGTCAGAGGGTTTCCATGCAAAGATGTCCCGGTTCTCACGAATGAACTCGATGAGCGCGCTTTCCTATTTGGGATCCAAGTTGCTGCTAATGCTGAACTGTTTAGAAGAGTCACCTGGGGTAAAATCAACAAGCTTTGTCTCAGCTGTCGATTTAAACTTTAATGCCGGGTCGTGCTCTGTAGTTGGCTTCTTCAGGGATGTCATATCCGCCGGGTCAACATTATCTTGATAAAATTTGAGCTCCTCTGCTGCGCAGGCCGACTCAGCATAAGCCGCGTCACCTTCTTCACATTCCAATGCTACCTTACGGCTACCATGTACAGTGATGGTGCCCTTGTAAACCGGCATCTTGAGTTGTAAATAAACGTAACATGGTCGGGCCATAAACTTAGCATAAGCCGGCCGTCCAAACAGAGCGTGGTATGGGCTCCTGATCTTGACCACTTCAAACGTCAACTTCTCAGCTCTGGAGTCATGTTCGTCTCCAAAATCCACCTCCAGCTCAATCCTGCCAACTGGGTAAGCTGACTTACCAGGGACAACTCCATGGAAAATAGTGTTGGATGTTCTCAGATTTTTATCAGTCAACCCCATGCGCTGAAAGGTCTTGTAGTAGAGGATGTTGATGCTACTACCCCCATCCATGAGCACCTTGGTGAACTTATACCCACCAACTTTGGCGCCACTACCATGCCCGGCACAGGTTATCGACCCGCGGAGGATGATCCTACCTGCTCCATATGATGGGCTGCTCTGACCACCTTAGATAACGAGGAATTGCCGGCTCAACAGAATTCACAGCCCTCTTATGAACCTTCTGGTCACGTTTGCACAAACTAGTGGTAAACACATGATATTGTCCACCACTCAACTGCTTCGGATGGCTTTGATAACCTGACTGCTGCTGCTGCTGTCCACCTTGACCAGATTGCTGCTGATTATTACCACCTGGATGCCCCTGAAAACCGGAATTTGTGCCGCCGCCCGGGCCATGACAACCGCCGGCCCCTAAGCCGCCGCCAGATCCATGACCGCCATCAAAGGTGTTGGAGCTTTTAAACGCCTTCATGATTGCGCAATCCTTCCATAGATGCGTGGCGGGCCGCTCCCTGGTGCCGTGTCTTGGGCAGGGCTCATTGAGTAGATGTTCCAAAGATGGGCCTGACCTGCCGGATCGAGGCGGTTTACCCTTACGTCTCGGATTGTTACCCCGTACGTTGGCATTGGCCACAAACTCTGGGTTACCGTCCGCCTTACGCTTATTGCCGCCTTAATTCCCCGGGTTATGCTGCTGACCCTTTCCATTGTCGTTCCTTTTTCCCTTCCCTGTCTTCTCATCGTCAGACGCGGGATCCTTGGTACTATCAGAATCGGCATATTTGACTAAAGCCGCCATCAGTGTACCCATATCCGTGAGGTCACGTTTAAGGCGCCCTAGTTTCTGCCTCAGCGGCTCAAAACGGCAATTTTTCTCCAACATAAGAATCGCAGAACCGGCATCCATCTTATCGGAGGAATGAATTATCTCCTTGACCCGGCATACCCAATGGGTGGTGGATTACCTTCCTCTTTCTTGCAATCCATCAAGTCCACAATCGACATAGACTGCTTACAGGTGTCCTTGAAGTTCTGGATGAACCGGGCCTTTAACTCGCCCCATGAACCAATGGAATTGGGTGGTAAGCCCTTCGGCCAAGACCGGGCTGTTCCATCTAACATCATGGTGAAATACTTAGCCATTGCCGCATCACTGACCTCTAGCAGCTCCCTGGCCATCTCATAACTCTCGATCCACGCCCCGGGCTGTAAGTCGGTCGTGTAATTTGGTACCTTTTGAGGTCCCTTGAAGTCCTTGGGCAGACGTACATCGCGCAGAGCCGGCACCAGGCAAGGGACACCGCCGGTTCTAGTGGCTACTCCCGCCTCAACAGATGTCATTGGATACTCCAGGTGATCATTCTCCTGACGTACTTGGTCCTGCGCCGGATTATAGCCCCCGGGCTGATTACGTCGTTGGGCACTACTTGACAAAGTTCCGACTCCATGCGTCTGCTGTAACTCGGGCTCCGGTTCTGGCGAGGCGGTGCTACCCAGGGCGGAGGAGTTGAATGAATCCTGTCCCGGCTATAAGAATAGGTCTCTGCTGAGCGGGGCTGTGCGGAGGAGCTCTCGACCCTCCGGTTTCCACTTTGCGTCAGTCATCACCTTCCATAGGAAGAGCCGCTAAACGCTGAAGCTGCGATTAAATTCTCCATGGGGTTGGAAAAGTGACCCGGTGGAATCGGCACATAATGCGGCGGTGGCATGCTCACGTGAGGCGGCACCATATCCCGAGGCTGAGCCGGTCCTCCTGTTCCGGCTGTCATAAGCCGATCGGCCTCTGGCGGGTTACTAGGGTCGGCTCCGGGTGTAGCAAAGAGAACCCGGGGGTCGTAATTCGGAGGTAAACGAGACTGCATTTTCTGATGTCTCCTCCTCATTAC
This sequence comes from Aegilops speltoides, assembly GCA_021437245.1. Classification (NCBI taxonomy): domain Eukaryota; kingdom Viridiplantae; phylum Streptophyta; class Magnoliopsida; order Poales; family Poaceae; genus Aegilops; species Aegilops speltoides. Next base: position 31,550,782 of record CM038141.1, on the reverse strand, counting down.
TTCATTGGATGCATTTAAGCTCATCGTGAGCTGGTAAGCTTCTGACTGCAAGCGCTGTGCCCGGGCGTCGAGAGCCGCCCGCTCTGTAGCTAGTCTAGTATCCTCAGCTGCCAAAGCCTCCTTAGCCTGAGCTATCTCCTCACGCACATGTGCAACCGCTGCGTCATGCTCATCTTTGTCTGCGGAAATAACCGTGGCGGTTAATAGGGCCGTAAGTTTGTCCATGAGATCCATCAGCACCTGAGCCGGTGGGCGCACGGGGCCGCCTGCCCCGGCTGCTCCTGATCCGGACGTGATCGCTATGGCTGCTGTAGAGTTTGAACCGGGCTGAGTTCCAGCCATGAAGATTCCGGCCCATCTTGGCGGCTCATCGGGGTCCGGAATACTGATGCCATCGGAACAGCCCCCGAGCGCGCCGTCTTGTACCTGATACAACGAATCTGTTGAGCCGGCGGACGAATCACCGTCTGAAAGGACGGTCGTCTCACCCCCATCTTCAGATCCAGAAAGTTCCTCTCCGTGGACGCAGCCCACGAAGGCACGCCTCATGACCGGCTGAGTCCGGGTCTTCCTCACACGCTGAGCCGTCTCGACGAGGTCGGTGCAGTTGTCCGGCTCAGGGCCTGGCTCACCGATCCAGCCGATGAAGACGTGGATTCCGCCGAAGGGGACCCGGTATGCGTACTCAATTGAGCCGGCGTCGGGACCCCAGCCTCCATCATCGATGTAGATCTTGCCGCGACGACTCTTGTTCATCCGGCCCACTACGTACCCCTTGAGCCCTTCGAAGCTGCCCTTCAAGAACTCACATCCACCGTGCGCTGGCCCCATGGTGGGCGCCAACTGTCGTGGAATAGTCACGTCAGATGTCCTCGTGAAAGGACTTAGTTGTGGAGCCATCGCAACTAGGAAGCTTGAAGGGGTTAAATCGGGACAAGGGACACGAGAGGGTGTATACTAGTTAGGCCCCTTCCGGTGAAGGTAAGGCCTACGACTAGTTGGGTTGGTATTGATGTTTCGATAACCAGGGAGCGAGATACGCTATGCCCGGTTCTCGATGAGTTGTTTCTTGCCCTAAGTCGCCAGCAGGTCGTCCCCTTATATACGGGTTGGCATACATGGCTTCTGAGTCGGCCGGCTTATAAACAGAGTCCGGCTCGGTGACCAGTTAAATCTACCTTACATTACAAGTCATGCCATCATGGCGGCTTACTACAATGGGCTTAAGCCGCCCGTGGGCTTTAAGCCCTTTATTGAACCGCCATCTTCATGCTTGGTCTTGGGCTTCCTCTGATGAGTACTCTTTGCGTAACCCGGCCCCTCCTGGGTGGCTTACACAAATAGTCATATCCCCAACACCCGGCTTCCCGGAGCTTCTTGATATCCTTCTCCTGGACAGTAGAGGCCATCCATTTGCCTCTTGCTCCGGATCCGGACATCTTTGGAAAACCTCTCTTCGATGGAAAAGAAGAGTGCTTGGGCGTTAGGGCTCGAACAGAGGGGAATGGGCTAGTGGAAGGATGAGGCGTGGGTAAAGAGGAAGAGGCCTTATCTCACAAAAGCTTTTTTGTGTCTCCCCACTTGCCTAGTGGAACCCGCTCGGTCCCCACTTGCCGCGATTAGTGGTGCGGTTGGATTACCCATATCCGTATTGATGAGAATCCCACGTTAAGGGGACACGATCTATGCTTTGATAGGACGTGTCAAAGTAACCGCCTCGCAATATACGCTGTGGCTGGTTGTGGTAAAACGGTTCGAATAATAGCCCGACCGTAATGACGCATCGCGTTGCCTAAAAAGTTGTCAGCAGATTGCACTTGTGAAATATCATTCTCTCTACGATGGCATGTGAAGATCATTTTGTGGATCCGGAAATGGTTCAACTGTTCGATAATTACTTTGGAGTATTCAGAGAAGGAACCCTCCATGCAATGCCGAAGACAAGACTGCACGCCGGACTCATCGTCATTAAAGCCTGGTTCAGGGGCTACTGAGGGAGTCCTGGATTAGGGGGTATCCGGACAGCCGGACTATGTACAAACGTCCGGACTATTGAAGCGTGAAGATAAAAGACTCAAGACTTTGGCCCGTGTCCGGAGGGGACTCTTCTTTGCATGGAAGGCAAGCTTGGCGATCCGGATATTGTGTTTCCTTCCTTGTAACCGACTCCATGTAAACCCTAGCCCTCTCCGGTGTCTATATAAACCGGAGAGGTTGGTCCTTAGAAGGCCGATCACAATTACAATCATACCATCATAGGCTAGCTTCTAGGGTATAGCCTCTACGATCTCGTGGTAGATCTACTCTTGTACTACCCATATCTTCAATATTAATCAAGCAGGAAGTAGGGCTTTACCTCCATCGAGAGGGCCCGAACCTGGGTAAACATTGTGTCCCTTGCTTCCTGTTACCATCAGCTTAGATGCACAGATTGGGACCCCCTACCCGAGATCTGCCGGTTTTGACACCGACAGTGACCACCTAGGAGACAAGCAGGCCTGGACCCTGGTCGGCTTCCGCGGTTACTTCAAAATAACACGCTTAATGAGATCTTGGTATTTGATCTGAGTCTGGACACTGGCCTATACGCACTAACCAACTACGCAGGAACAGTTATGGGCACTCGACATCATGGTATCAGCCGAAGCCTTCTTGACGTCAGCGACTGAGCGGCGCGCGCTGGTTTGGACCGTGTAATGCAACTTCCTTTGTAATGGAGGTTGCTAGGTCTGCTCACCGGCCGCCCTCGCAACATGCAGGTGTGCAATGGGCGATGGGCCTAGACCCCTGCGCGCATAGGATTTAGACCGGCGTGTTGAGCTCTCTATTGAGCCTAGGTAGGGCTGCGACATGTTGATCTTCCGAGGTCGGGCATGACCCAGGAAAGTGTGTCCGGGCAGAGGGATCGAGCATGTTGGAAAATGTGGTGCACCCCTGTAGGGAAGTTTATTATTCGAATAGCCATGTCCCTCGGTAAAAGGACGACCTGGAGTTGTACGTCGACCTTATGACAACTAGAACCGGATACTTAATAGAAGACACCCAGACAAGTTCCAGAGACAACCCGGTGATCGCTTTCCCATAGGGCGACGAGGGGAGGATCACCGGGTAGGATTATGCTATGCAATGATACTTGGTGAACTTACCAGCTACTCTCTTCTACATGCTTCAAGATGGAGGCTGCCAGAAGCGTAGTCTTCGGTAGGACTAGCTATCCCCCTCTTATTCTGCCATTCTACAGTTCAGTCCACCGATATTACCTCTTTACACAGATACCCATGCATATGTACTGTAGATCCTTGCTTGTGACTACTTTGGATGAGTACTCATGGTTGCTTTGCTCCCTCTTTTCCCCCTTTCCATTATTGTCGGATGTTGATGGATAATTATGTCAGATACGATTCCTCATGCAACAGTTATAACATAGGGTGACACAGAACTAGCACCAGTTCATCAATGTAATGTAGGCATGTATTCCGAATGTAGTCATACGTGCTTATGGAAAAGAACTTGCATGACATATTTTGTCCTACCCTCCTGTGGCAGCGGGGTCCTATTGGAAACTAAGGGATATTAAGGCCTCCTTTTAATAGAGTACCAGACCAAAGCATTAGCACTTAGTGAATACATGAACTCCTCAAACTACGGCCATCACCGGGAGTGGTCCCGATTATTGTCACTTCGGGGTTGCCAGAACATAACACATAGTAGGTGACTATAGACTTGCAAGATAGGATCAATAACTCACATATATTCATGAAAACATAATAGGTTCAGATCTGAAATGATGGCACTCGGGCCCTAGTGACAAGCATTAAGCATAGCAAAGTCATAGCAACATCAATCTTAGAACATAATGGATACTAGGGATCAAACCCTAACAAAACTAACTCGATTACATGGTAAATATCATCCAACCCATCACCGTCCAGCCAGCCTACGATGGGATTACTCACGCACTACGGTGAGCATCATGAAATTGGTGATGGAGGATAGTTGATGATGACGATGGCAATGGATTCCCCTCTCCGAAGCCCCGAGCGGACTCCAGATCAGCCCCCTTGAGGAAGATTAGGGCTTGGCGGTGGCTCCGTATCGTAAAATGCGATGAATCCTTCTCTTTGTTCTTTCTCCCTGAAAGTGAATATATGGAGTTGGGGTTGAGGTCGATGGAGTCCCAGGGGGCCCACAAGGCAGGGGCGCGCCCTAGGGGGCGCCCTGCACCCTCGTGGAGAGGGTGTGGCCCCCTGATGCTGATTCTTTCGCCAGTATTTTTTACTAATTCCAAAAAGTTGCTCCGTGGATTTCCAGGCCATTCCGAGAACTTTTATTTCTGCACAAAAATAACACCATGGCAGTTCTGCTGAAAACAGCATCAGTCTGGGTTAGTTCCATTCAAATCATGCAAGTCAGAGTCCAAAACAAGGGCAAAAGTGTTTGGAAATGTAGATATGTTGGAGACGTATCAACTCCCCCAAGCTTAAACCTTTGCTTGTCCTCAAGAAATTCAGTTGACAGACTGAAAGTGATAAAGAAAAACTTTTACAAACTCTGTTTGATCTTGTTGTTGCAAATATATAAAGCCGGCATTCAAGTTTTTAGCAAAGATTATGAACTAATCATATTCACAATAACTTTTAGGTCTCATGTTTACTCATATCAATGGCATAATCAACTAGCGAGCAATAATAATAAATCTCGGATGACAACACTTTCTCAAAATAATCATAATATGATATAACAAGATGGTATCTCGGTAGCCCTTTCTGAGACCGCAAAACATAAATGCAGAGCACCCCTGAAGATCAAGGACTGACTAAACATTGTAATTCATGGTAAAAGAGATCTAGTCACAATCATATTCAATGTAAATTAATAGCAATGCATGCAAATGACAGCGGTGCTCTCCAACTGATGCTTTTTAATAAGAGGATGATGACTCAACATAAAAGTAAATAGATAGGCCCTTCGCAGAGGGAAGCAGGGATTTGCAGAGGTGCCAGAGCTCAAGTTTTGAAATAGAGATAAATAATATTTTGAGCGGCATACTTTCATTGTCAACATAACAACCAAGAGATCTCGATATCTTCCATGCTACACACATTATAGGTGGTTCCCAAGCTGAATGGTAAATTTTATACTCCCCCACCACCAACAAACATCGATCCATGGCTTGTCCGAAACAACTGGTGCTGTCCAACTAACAACAATCCTGGGGGAGTTTTGTTTGCAATTATTTTGATTTGATTTAAGCATGGGACTGGGCATCCCGGTTACGGCCATTTTCTCGTGAATGATGAGCGGAGTCCACTCATCGTGAGAATAACCCACCTAGCATGGAAGATATAGACAACCCTAGTTGATACATGAGCTATTCGAGCATACAAAACAGAATTTCATTTGAAGGTTTAGTGTTTGGCACATACGAATTTACTTGGAATGGCAGGTAAATACCGCATATAGGAAGGTATGGTGGACTCATATGGCATAACTTTGGAGTTTATGGAAGTGGATGCACAAGCAGTATTCCCACTTAGTACAAGTGAAGGCAAGAAAGAGACTGGGAAACGACCAACTAGAGAGCGACAACAGTCATGAACATGCATTAAGATTAATCAACAATGAGTGCAAGCATGAGTAGGATATAAATCACCATGAACATAAATATCATGGAGGCTATGTTGATTTTGTTTCAACTACATGCGTGAACATGTGCCAAGTCAAGCCACTCGAATCATTCAAAGGAGGATACCACCCTATCATACCACATCACAACCATTTTAATAGCATGTTGGCACGCAAGGTAAACCATTATAAACTCCTAGCTAATTAAGCATGGCATGAGCAACTATAATCTCTAATTGTCATTGCAAACATGTTTCATCCATAATAGGCTGAATCAGGAATGGTGGACTAATCATATTTACAAAAACAAGATAGGTCGAGTTCATTCCAGCTTCTATCATCTCAATTAGTCCATCATATATCATCATTATTGCCTTTCACTCGCACGACCAAACGGTGTGGATAATAATAATAGTGCATGTGCGTTGGACTAAGCTGGAATCTGCAAGCATTTAATACAAAGGAGAAGACAAGGTAATATGGGCTCTTGGTTAGATCAACAATAATGCATATGAGAGCCACTCAACATTTTCATCGTGGTCTTCTCCTCTCGACCCCCAAAGAAGAGAAAAGAAATAAAACTATTTACACGGGAAAGCTCCCAACAAGCAAAAGAAGAACAGGAAATCTTTTTGGGTTTTCTTTTAATTGCTACTACTAGCATGGAAAGTAAACTAGCTAAAAGCTACAACTATTTTTTTGGTTTTTTCTTCAGGTTTTTCAAACACACAAGAAGAAAGCAAGAAAAGAAAAGAAACTAGCATGGATAGTACAATGAAAAAGTATGAGTACCGACAACTAGAATGAGTGTGTGAACTGTTGGAAATATGCCCTAGAGGCAATAATAAAAGTATTATTATATATTTCCTTGTTCATGATAATTGTCTTTTATTCATGCTATAACTGTATTATCCGGAAATCGTAATACACGTGTGAATACATAGACCACAATATGTCCCTAGTGAGCCTCTAGTTGACTAGCTCGTTGTGATCAGCAGATAGTCATGGTTTCTGACTATGGACATTGGATGTAGTTGATAACGGGATCACATCATTAGGAGAATGATGTGATGGACAAGACAATCCTAAGCATAGCACAAAGATCGTGTAGTTAGTTTGCTAGAGCTTTTCCAATGTCAAGTATCTCTTCCTTAGACCATGAGATCGTGTAACTCCGGATACCGTAGGAGTGCTTTGGGTGTATCAAGCGTCACAACGTAATCTGGGTGACTATAAAGGTACACTACGGTATCTCCGAAAGTGTCATTGGGTTGACACGGATCGAGGCTGGATTTGTCACTCCGTGCAAGCGGAGAGGTATCTCTGGGCCCACTCGGTAGGACATCATCATAATGTGCACAATGTGATTAAGGGGTTGATCACGGGATGATGTGTTGCGGAGCGAGTAAAGAGACTTGCGGTAGCGAGATTGAACAAGGTATCGGTATACCGCGATCGAATCTCGGGCAAGTAAAATACCGCTAGACAAAGGGAATTGTATCACGGGATCGATTGAGTCCTTGACATCGTGGTTCATCCGATGAGATCATCGTGGAACATGTAGGAGCCAACATGGGTATCGAGATCCGCTGTTGGTTATTGACGGAGAATGTCTCGGTCATGTCTACATGTCTCCCGAACCCGTAGGGTCTACACATAAGGTTCGATGGCGCTAGGGTTATAAAGGAAGCTTGTATGTGGTTACGAATGTTGTTGAGTCCGGATGAGATCCGGGGCGTCACGAGGAGTTCGGAATGGTCGGGAGGTAAAGATTTATATATGGGAAGTCTGTTTTGGTCACCGGAAAAGTTTGGGGTTTATCGGTAACGTCTGGGACCACCGGAGGGTCGGGGGTCCACCAAGTGGGGCCACCTGCCCCATAAGGCTGCGTGGGCCAAGTGTGGGAGGGACCAGCCCCTAGGTGGGCTGGGCGCCCCACCAAGGCCCAAGCGTTGGGAAGTGGGGAAGGGGCAAACCCTAGGCAGATGGGCCCTAAGGCCCATGCTCCTGCGCCTCCCTCTCCTCCCTCTGGCCGCCACCCAGTTGGATCTGGAGGCTGGCCGCACCCCTGGGGTGGGAAACCCTAAAGGGGCGCAGCCCCTCTCCCCTATAAATAGTGAGGCATAGGGCTGCCCGAGAACACACCGATACCGTGATTCGATCTACGCCTTTGGTTGCAGCCCTCTCCTCTCTCCCAAGTACTCCTCCTCTCGTGGTGCTTAGCGAAGCCTGCTGGATTGCCACAGTCATCCACCACCACCACGCCGTTGTGCTGCTGCTGGAGGAGTCTTCCTCAACCTCTCCCTCTCTCCTTGCTGGATCAAGGCGGGGAGGCGTCACCGGGCTGTACGTGTGTTGAGCAGCGGAGGTGCCGTCCGTTCGACACTTGACCATCGGTGATTTGAATCACGGCGAGTGCGACTCCATCAACCCGTTCACTTGAGCGCTTCCGCTTAGCGATCTACAAGGGTATGTAGATGCACTCTCTTACTACTCGTTGCTGGTCTCTCCATAGATAGATCTTGGTGACACGTAGGAAAAATTTTGAATTTCTGCTACGTTCCCCAACAGTGGCATCATGAGCTAGGTCTATTGCGTAGATTCTTTGCACGAGTAGAACACAAAGTAGTTGTGGGCGTTGATGTTGTTCAATATGCTTACCGTTACTAGTCAATCTTGTTTGACGGTATTGTGGGATGAAGCGGCCGGACCGACCTTACGTACTCTTCGTGAGGCAGGTTCCACCGATTGACATGCACCGTGCATAAGGTGGCTAGCGGTGCCGTCTCTCCCACTTTAGTCGGAACGGATTCGATGAAAAGGGTCCTTATGAAGGGTAAATAGCAATTGGCAAATCACGTTGTGGTTTTGCGTAGGTAAGCGTTCTTGCTAGAAACCCATAGCAGCCACGTAAAACATGCAAACAACAATTAGAGGGCGTCTAACTTGTTTTTGCAGGGTATGCTATGTGATGTGATATGGCCAAGATGAATGTGATGAATGATATGTGATGTATGAGATTGATCATGTTCTTGTAATAGGATTCACGACTTGCATGTCGATGAGTATGACAACCAGCGAGGAGCCATAGGAGTTGTCTTTATTTATTGTATGACCTGCGTGTCATTGAACAACGCCATGTAATTACTTTACTTTATTGCTAACCGGTAGCCATAGTAGTAGAAGTAATAAGTTGGCGAGACGACTTCATGGAGACACGATGATGGAGATCATGATGATGGAGATCATGGTGTCATGCCGGTGACGATGATGATCATGGAGCCCCGAAGATGGAGATCAAAAGGAGCAAAATGATATTGTCCATATCATGTCACTATTTGATTGCATGTGATGTTTATCATGTTTATGCATCTTGTTTACTTAGGACGACGGTAGTAAATAAGATGATCCCTTACAAAATTTCAAGAAGTGTTCTCCCCTGACTGTGCACCGTTGCTACAGTTAAGTAAACTTCTAAGCACCACGTGATGATCGGGTGTGATGGATTCTTACGTTCACATACAGCGGGTGTAAGACAGTTTTACACAAATAAAACACTTGGGGTTAACTTGCGAGCCTAGCATGTGCGGACATGGCCTCGGAACACGGAGACCGAAAGGTCGAGCATGAGTCGTATAGTAGATCGATCAACATGAAGATGTTCACCGATGATGACTAGTCCGTCTCACGTGATGATCGGACACGGGCTGAGTTGACTTGGATCATGTAATCACTTAGATGACCAGAGGGATGTCTATCGAGTGGGAGTTCATAAGATGAACTTAATTATCTGAACATAGTCGGAAGATCTTTGCAAATTATGTTGTAAGCTCGCGCTTTAGTTCCTTGTTTAGATATGTTCCTAGAAAATATAGTTGAAAGTTGACATGGCGATTATGCGGACGATAAAGCTTATGTCCTTAATGCACGCTCGGTGTGCTGAACCCCAAACGTCGTTTTGGATGTTGTGAACATCGGACATACGTTTTGATAACTACGTGATAGTTCAGTTAAACGGTTTAGAGTTGAGGCACCAAAGACGTTTTCGAAACGTCACGGAACATATGAGATGTTTTGAGGGCTGAAATTGGGATTTCAGGTTCGTGCCCATGTCAAGAGGTATAAGACCTCCGACGATTTTCTTAGCCTGCAAACTAAGGGAGAAAAGCTCAATCGTTGAGCTTGTGCTCAGATTGTCTGAGTGCAACAATCACTTAAATCGAGTGGGAGTCGATCTTCCAGATGAGATAGTGATGTTTCTCCAAAGTCATTGCCACCAAGCTGCTAGAGCTTCGTGATGAGCTATAACATATCAGGGATAGATATGATGATCCTTGAGGTATTCGCGATGTTTGACACATGAAAGTAGAAATCAGAAGGAGCATCAATTGTTGATGGTTGGTGAAACCACTAGTTTCAAGAAGGGCAAGGGCAAGAAGGGATACTTCATGAAATGGCAAATCAGCTGCTGCTCTAGTGAAGAAACCCAAGGTTGAACCCAAACCGAGACTAAGTGCTTCTGGAATAAGGGGAACAACCACTGGAGCGGAATTACCCTAGACACTTGGTAGATGAGAAGGCTGGCAAGGTCGATAGAAGTATATTGGATATACATTATGTTAATGTGTACTTTACTAGTACTCCTAGTAGCACCAGGGTATTAGATACCGGTTCGGTTGCTAAGTGTTAGTAACTCGAAATAAAGGCTACGGAATAAACGGAGACTAGCTAAAGGTGGTGACGATATATGTTGGAAGTGTTTCCAAGGTTGATGTGATCAAGCATCGCACGCTCCCTCTACCATCGAGATTTGGTGTTTGCATTGAGCATAGACATCATTGGATTATGTCTATCATATCTGATTATTCATTTAAGGAGAATAATGGTTACTCTGTTTATTTGAATAATACCTTCAATGGTCTTGCACCTGAAATGAATGGTTTATTGAATCTCGATCGTAGTGATACACATTTTCATGCCAAAAGATATAAGATAATAATGATAGTACCACTTACTTGTGGCACTGCCATGTAAGTCATATTGGTATAAAACGCATGAAGAAGCTCCATATTGATGGATCTTTGGACTCATTCGTTTTGAAAAGTTTGAGACATGCACGAACCATGTCTATTGGTGTATCGCATGAAGAAACTCCATGCAGATGGATCGTTTGGACTCACTTGATTTTGAATCACTTGAGATATGCAAATCATACCACATGGGCAAGATGACTGAAAAGCCTCGTTTTCAGTAAGATGGAACAAGATAGCAACTTGTTGGAAGTAACACATTTTGATGTGTGCAGTCCAATGAGTCTTTGAGGCATCTGATGAATATCGTTATGTTCTTACTTCACGAGATGATTCGAGTAGATGTAGAGTATATTTACTTGATGAAACACAAGTCTGAATTATTGAATGGTTCAAGTAATTTCAGAGTGAAGTTGAAGATCATCGTGACAAGAGGATGAAATGTCTATGATATGATCATAGAGATGAGTATCTGAGTTACGAGCTTTGGCACACAATTAAGACATTGTGGAAATTGTTTCACAATTAATACCGCCTGGAACACCATAGTGTGATGGTGTGTCCGAACATCATAGTTGCACCCTATTGGATATGATGCGTGCCATGATGTCTCTTATCGAATTACCACTATTGTTTATGGGTTAGGCATTAGAGACAACCACATTCACTTTAAATAGGGCACCACATAATTCCGTTGAGATGACACCGTATTAACTATGGTTTAGAGAAACCTAAGCTGTCATTTCTTAAAGGTTTGGGGCTGCGACGCTTATGTGAAAAAGTTTCAGGTTGATAAGCTCGAACCCAAGGCGGATAAAATGCATCTTCATAGGACACCCAAAACAGTTGGGTATACCTCCTAATTCAGATCTGAAAGCAATAGGGATTGTTTCTTGAATCGGGTCCTTTCTCGAGTAAAATTTGTCTCGAAAAGTTGAGTGGGAGGATGGTGGAGACTTGATGAGGTTATTGAACCATCACTTCAACCAGTGTGTAGCGAGCACGGAAGTTGTTCTGTGGCACCTACACCAATTGAAGTAGAAGCTTATGATAGTGATCATGAAACTTGGATCAAGTCACTACCGTACCTCGTGGGGTGACAAGGATGCGTCTTGCTTAAGAGTGGTGCAGTAATCTGTCTTGAAGGTCATGTTGCTAGACAACAATGAACCTCGAGCTATGGAGAAGCGATGGTGGGCCCAAATTCCGACAAATGGTTAGAAGCCATGAAATCCGAGATAGGATCCATGTATCAGAACAAAGCATGGACTTTGGTGGACTTGCTCGATGATCGGCAAGCCGTTGAGATAAATGGATCTTTAAGAAGAAGACGGACGTGGACGGTGATGTCACCGTCTATGAAGCTCGACTTGTGGCGAAGAGTTTTTCACAAGTTCAAGGAGTTGACTACAATGAGATTTTCTCATCCGTAGCGATGCTTAAGTCCGTCGGAATCATGTTAGCATTAGCTGCATTTATGAAATCTGGCAGATGGATGTCAAAATGAGTTTCCTTACCGGTTTTAAATAAGGAAAGGTTGTATGTGATACAATCAGAAAAGTTTTGTCGATCCTAAGGATGCTAAAAGGTATGCTAGCTCCAGCGATCCTTCTAAGGATTGGAGTAAGCATCTCGGAGTTGGAATATGTACTTTGATCAAAGATTTTGGGTTTATACAAAAGTTTATGAGAAACTTGTATTTCCAAAGAAGTGAGTGGGAGCACTATAGAATTCCTGGTGAGTATATGTTATTGACATATTGTTGATCAGAAATGATGTAGAATTTCTGGAAAGCATATAGGGTTATTTGAAAAGTGTTTTTCAATGAAAACCTGGATTAGGCTACTTGAACAATAAGCATCAAGATCTATAAGATAGATCAAAATGCTTAATAGTACTTTCAAATGAGCATGTACCTTGACATGATCTTGAAGGTGTTCAAGATGGATCGATCAAAGAAGGAGTTCTTGCACGAGATGTAAGGTATGTAGTTAAGACTTAAAGCTCGACCACAGCGAAAAGAGAGAAAGGACGAAGGTGCGTCCCTATGTTTCAAGCGTAGGCTCTATAGTATGCTATCTTTGTGTACCGCATTGGAAGTGTGCCTTGCCATGAGTCGGTCAAGGGTACAAGAATGATCCAGAATGGATCATTGGACAGCGATCAAAATTGTCCTTGGAGTAAATAAGGACATGTTTCTCGATTATGGAGGTGATAAAGAGTTGGCGTAAAGGATTACGTCGATGCAAGCTTTAACACCTATCCGAGTGACTTCGGAGTAGCAAACCGGATCGTATAGTGGAGCAACCATTTGGAATAGCTCCAAGTGGAGCGTGGAAGTAGCATTTACTGAGAATGACCTAGAGATTTGCAAAGTACATACGGATCTGAAAGTTGCGAGACCGTTGACTAAAACCTCTCTCACAAGCAAAACATGATCAAACCCCGAACTCATTGAGTCTTAATCACATGGTGATGTGAACTAGTTTAATAACACTAGTTAACTCTTTGGATGTTGGTCACATGGCGATGTGACTGTCAATGTTAAATCACATGGCGATGTGAACTAGATTATTGACTCTAGTGCAAGTGGGAGGCTGTTGGAAATATGCCTAGAGGCAATAATAAAAGTATTATTATATATTTCCTTGTTCATGATAATTGTCTTTTATTCATGCTATAAGCGTATTATCCGGAAATCGTAATACACGTGTGAATACATAGACCACAATATGTCCCTAGTGAGCCTCTAGTTGACTAGCTCGTTGTGATCAGCACAGATAGTCATGGTTTCTGACTATGGACATTGGATGTCGTTGATAACGGGATCACATCATTAGGAGAATGATGTGATGGACAAGACAATCCTAAGCATAGCACAAAGATCGTGTAGTTCGTTTGCTAGAGCTTTTCCAATGTCAAGTATCTCTTCCTTAGACCATGAGATCGTGTAACTCCGGATACCGTAGGAGTGCTTTGGGTGTATCAAGCGTCTGGCGTGGCGGGTGACTATAAAGGTGCATTACAGGTATCTCCAAAAGTGTCTGTTGGGTTGACACGGATCGAGACTGGGATTTGTCACTCCGTGCAAACGGAGAGGTATCTCTGGGCCCACTCGGTAGGACATCATCATAATGTGCACAATGTGATTAAGGGGTTGATCACGGGATGATGTGTTGCGGAGCGAGTAAAGAGACTTGCCGTAGCGAGATTGAACAAGGTATCGGTATACCGACGATCGAATCTCGGGCAAGTAAAATACCGCTAGACAAAGGGAATTGTATACGGGATCGACTGAGTCCTTGACATCGTGGTTCATCCGATGAGATCATCGTGGAACATGTAGGAGCCAACATGGGTATCCAGATCCGCTGTTGGTTATTGACCGGAGAATGTCTCGGTCATGTCTACATGTCTCCGAACCCGTAGGGTCTACACATAAGGTTCGATGGCGCTAGGGTTATAAAGGAAGCTTGTATGTGGTTACGAATGTTGTTGAGTCCGGATGAGATCCGGGGCGTCACGAGGAGTTCGGAATGGTCGGAGGTAAAGATTTATATATGGGAAGTCTGTTTTGGTCACCGGAAAAGTTTGGGGTTTATCGGTAACGTCTGGGACCACCGGAGGTCGGGGTCCACCAAGTGGGGCCACCTGCCCCGAGAGGCTGCGTGGGCCAAGTGTGGGAGGGACCAGCCCCTAGGTGGGCTGGGGCGCCCCCACCAAGGCCCAGGCGTTGGGAAGTGGGGAAGGGGCAAACCCTAGGGCGGATGGGCCCTAAGGCCCATGCTCCTGCGCCTCCCTCTCCTCCCCTCCTGGCCGCCACCCAGTTGGATCTGGAGGCTGGCCGCACCCCTTGGGGTGGGAAACCCTAAAGGGGCGCAGCCCCTCTCCCCTATAAATAGTGAGGCATAGGGCTGCCCGGAGAACACACTGAATACACGTGATTCGATCTCGCCTTTGGTTGCAGCCCTCTCCTCTCTCCAAGTACTCCTCCTCTCCCGTGGTGCTTAGCGAAGCCTGCTGGATTGCCACACTCATCCACCACCACCACGCCGTTGTGCTGCTGCTGGAGGAGTCTTCCTCAACCTCTCCTCTCTCCTTGCTGGATCAAGGCGGGGAGACGTCACCGGGCTGTCGTGTGTGTTGAGCGCGGAGGTGCCGTCCGTTCGGCACTTGATCATCGGTGATTTGAATCACGGCGAGTGCGACTCCATCAACCCGTTCACTTGAGCGCTTCCGCTTAGCGATCTACAAGGGTATGTAGATGCACTCTCTTACTACTCGTTGCTGGTCTCTCCATAGATAGATCTTGGTGACACGTAGGAAAATTTTTGAATTTCTGCTACGTTCCCCAACATGAACATGAATGTAATGTCGGTGAGAAATACGTACTCCCCAAGCTTAGGCTTTTGGCCTAAGTTGTTCTATGGCCACTGGTCGAAGCTACTCTCTCCGGTGTACTGAGGAGGATCCTCCGAGCGCCTCTGGTTAGCGATCTTCTCCGGATTCCACTGATAAACAGACTGTCTATATGGGTCAAGTGGTGGCTCAGGCTCCGGCTCTGGGGCTGGTGTCATCTTCCCGTATGCATAAATGGCCTCGGGCAAGATGAAGTACGTGCCTGAAAGTATGGTAAACAAAGAGGGTGTAGGCAAGATAATACTATCACGGTGAGTTTTACCAAATACAAATTATACTTAAGCATCTTCTCCTATTTTTAACAATAAACTCATGTGCTACCATGCACTTATAATCTAGAAAAATAGTGGGCAGCAACTTCTCTTCTTTCTCATGATGCCTAATAGGTATCTCAAAGTGTTCAGCAAGGCGTGAGGCAAAGATGCCACCAAAGATGGGGCCCTTTGTACGGTTTAGACTTAACCGTTTAGCAACAATAGCGCCTAAACTGAAAGTTGTATCACGAAACAAAGCATGGCGCAAAATAATAAGATCAGGAGCACTAAGATTTCCACTATTTCCGCGACCAATTAAGCATCTACTAGCAAATATCGCAAAGTAACGTAGAACAGGAAAATGTATACTAGTAATTCTTGCATTGGAAAGTTTCCTTGTTTCCCCTACAGCAATTCTATCAATAAACTCCTCCACATCACTACGATGTGGTTCCTCAATACTGCCCACAAAGGGGATCTTGCAGACTCGACAAAAAACACGGAGTGACATTTCCCTAACCTCATCATATAAGTGGAACTCCACTGAAGGTGGTGATTTGTTAGCATGGAAATAAAAATTTTGCACGAAAGTATTAGTGAGTAGGAGATACTATTCGCGCTGGTCATGGAGGAAGTCGGTGAGGCCTACATTCTCAGCCAAGTAATAGAAATCATTGTGAATTCCGGTGGCCCTCAAGAACGCATCACAAGGCCATTCGCATGCCCGAACTTCCGTGGTGCGAGGAAGATTGAACATGGGCTTTTTGTTCTCCTCATTCTGCTTATCCATCGAGCTTCGGCTCGAATAGCCCCTCAACAATCTCTTCATCATTTTCTCTGAAAAATTTCTGAAATTTTTAGTGAATCAAAATAAAAGTGAACCAAACTCAACAAGATTGATAGCAACTACTCCCACAAGAGCCTAGAGGCTATATCATGCATTAAAACTACTTTGGACCATATAAATTTGACATGCAAGCTCAAGAACAGGGTCACCTCAGCAGCAAAAAATTGCAATAAATAAAGCACTAGAACAAAAACTAATTGGACCATTGGAGGAGTCACATACCAATGAACAATCCCCCAAAACAATTTTGTGAATGGAGCTTTGAGCAAGGAGATCGAAAATGGCAGCTAGATGAGCTAGAACACGGGTTTGAGCTATGGGAGGATTTTTTCTGGAGGAAGACGAAGTGTGTGGGTGCTAGAATAAGTGGAGGGGGTCCACGTGGGGCCCACGAGGCAGGGGCACGCCCCAAGGGGGTGGGCACGCCCTGTGCCCTCATGGCCAAATGGTGGGCCCCCTAGTGTGTTCTCAGTGCTAGAAATTCTTAAATATTCTACAAAAAATCATACTTCATTTTCAGGGCATTTGGAGAACTTTTATTTTCGGGGTATTTTTCTATTGCATGGATAACTCAGAGAACAGACAGAAAATACTATTTTTTGCGTTATTTAAACTAAATAACAAAAAGCAAAAAGGAGGGTATAGAGAGTTGTGCTTTCTAACTTCATCCATCTCATGCTTATCAAAGGTATCCACTAACAAGGTTGATCAAATCTTGTTAACAAACTTCTTCCGAATAGTATAAAACCGGAGAATTTTCGAATAACACTAGGTTACCTCAATGGGGATATGCATGTCCCCAACAATAAGAATATCATATTTCTTTTCGACAGTAGGAAGAGGAAATTCAAAACCTCCAATAGTAATCGTTGAAATTTTTCCAATTGAATTGATACTGTGTGCTTGAGGTTGCTTCCTCGAAAAGTGTACCGTATGCTCATTACCATTAACATGAAAAGTGAAATTGCCTTTGTTGCAATCAATAATAGCCGCTGCAGTATTCAAAAAGGGTCTACCAAGGATAATCGACATACTATCGTCCTTGGGAATATCAAGAATAACAAAGTCCATTAAAATAGTAACGTTTGCAACCACAACAGGCACATTCTCACAAATACCGACAGGTATAGCAGTTGATTTATCGGCCATTTGCAAAGAGATTTTAGTAGGTCTCAATTTATTAAACTCAAGTCTACGATATAAAGAGAGAGGCATAACACTAACACCGGCTCCAAGATCACATAAAGCAGTTTTAACATAGTTTATTTTAATGGAGCATGGTATAGTTGGTACTCCTGGATCTCCAAGTTTCCTTGATATTCCACCCTTAAATGTGTAATTAGCAGGCATGGTGGAAATTTCAGCTTCCGGTATCTTTCTTTTATTTGTAACAATACCTTTCATATACTTAGCATAAGGATTCATTTTAAGCAAATCAGTCAAACGCATACGCAAGAAGATAGGTCTAATCATTTTAGCAAAGCGCTCAAAATCCTCATCATCCTTTTTCTTGGATGGCTTAGGAGGAAAAGGCATGGGTTTCTGAACCCATGGTTGAAAGTGCAACTAATCCCCGGGTGGTTTTGGTAATTAATAACAACATATATATCATTGAACTAATAGTTTCTTGAGAACATTTCAGAAAGTTCAGTGATATGGGTATGGCAATGACTGAAGAAGTGGACCCCTCAAAATGCTAAGGAAAGCATTGGCAAAAGCTCAAGACTCTATTTTTGGTTTAGTGATCCAAGATCACATTGAGTCTATAGGAAAGCCAATACTATTAAAAGGGGATGAGGTTATGATAATGATCTGGTTGCTCAAAGTGCTTAGTGATCTATCTCCCAAACTATCAGCAATCTTTCATTCCAACATATACTCATAAGTAATCTCGGTCCCACCGATTCCATAAACTCAGTCACACCGAGATGAACCACCTCACCCACAAAGCCAAACCCTAGTAATTTCGGTTTTTCCGATTCCAAACTCGGTCTCACCGAAACTAGTGTTGCCAAGCTTCAGTAACCTACATCATCATATCGGTGTCACCGAGATGATAAAGTCGGTCCCACCGAGAATGGCAAACCCTAGTCTTTGGAAGAATCGGACTCACCGAGATTGTATTTTCGGTCCCACCGAAAATCCCAACGTTCACAAGATTTGAACTTTCGGTCTCACCGAGTTGTCAACTTCGGTCGACCGAGATTGGTCAAATGTGTGTAGCAGTTGGATTTTGTGTGGAGGCTATAAATACCCTCCACCTCCTCTTCATTCGTGGAGAGAGCCATCGAAAGAACTACCACTCCTACCTTACATTTTGAGAAGAAAACTACCTACCCTTGTGTTGAGATCAAGTTGCTCCACTCCCACCATATGAAACTTGATTTCTAGCCTTCCCAAGTTGCTTTCCACTCAATCCTTTCTTCCACCACAGCCAAATCAGTGAGGAGAGTTGAGTGTTGGGGAGATTATCATTTGAAGCACAAGAGCAAGGAGTTCATCATCATCAACACCATCTATTACCTTTTGGAGGTGGTGCCTCCTAGATTGGTTAGGTGTCGCTTGGGAGCCTCCGTCAAGATGTGGAGTTGAACCAAGAAGTTTGTAAGGGCAAGGAGATCGCCTACTTCGTGAAGATCTACCCGAGTAAGGCTAGTCCTCCGTGGGCGTATGCCATGATGGCATAGACAAGGTTGCTTCTTCGTGGACCCTTCGTGGGTGGAGCCCTCCGTGGACTCTCGCAGCCGTTACCCTCCGTGGGTTGAAGTCTCCATCAACGTGGATTGACGATAGCACCACCTATCGGAACCACGAGAAAAAATCTCCGTGTCTCCAAATTGCGTTTGCTCTTCTCCACCTCTATTTACTACATGTGCAATTTACTTTCCGCTGCCATTACTCTAGAATTGCATGTGTAGGGTGATACTTGACTTGATCATCATTGTGAACTTGCCAAAAACTTGTCTTAATCAAAAGGCTAAACTTTTAAATTGTCAAGTAGTCTAATCACCCCCCCTCTAGACATACTTTCGATCCTACAAGTGGTATCAGAGCTTTGGTCTCCATTGGATTGGTTTCCATTGCATTGGACTCCATAAGCTTGGTTTCACAACCTAGGAGAGTATGGCGTCTAGTGAGGTAATTTTAAGTAGAGGTCCTTACTTTGATGGTTCAAATTTTGCTAGTTGGAAGCATAAAATGAAAATGCATATTCTTGGACATAACCCTGCCGCATGGGGCATTATTTGTGTTGGCTTGCAAGGTGAGTTCTTGAGGAAGGAAAAGTTCGGATCGTGAAGCTACTGCGGATGAATTGCGGATGTTTCAAAACAATGCTCAAGCTTGCGACATTCTCTTCAATGCTTTGTGTCCCGAGGAGTTCAACAAAATCAGCCGTCTTGAGAATGCAAAGAGATTTGGGATACTTTGGTGAAATGCACGAAGGTACCGAGTCCGTGAAGGAATCAAAGCTAGATGTTCTTCAAGGTCAACTTGACAAGTTCAAGATGAAGGAAGGTGAAGGAGTCGCTGAAATGTATTCTAGGCTTGCTCTCATCACAAATGAGATTGCCGCTTAGGAAGCGAAGAAATGACCAACCGATTCATCATCAAGAAGATTCTCGAGCTTTGGATGGAAAATATGACACCGTGTGCACTTTGATCCAAATGATGCCAAACTACAAGAATCTCAAGCCTACGAAGTCATTGGAAGAATTGTTGCTCATGAGATGACACTTAAAGATAAGGAAGAGCTTCACAACAAGTCAAGTGGTGCTTACAAAGCTACATGTGAAGCTCCCACAACCTCAAGTGACAAGCTAGTTTCCAATGAAGAGATAAGCCTAATGGTGAAGAACTTCAACAAATTCTACAAGAGTAGAAGCAAGGAAAGAAGCTCAAAGTCTAGATCATATGATGAAAAGAGATCTTCTAGTCGTGATCGAAACTGCTACAATTGTGGAAGACCGGACACTACTCAAATGAGTGTTCGACTCCCCACAAGAGAGAGAAGAATCTCCAAGAAGAAGAAGCTCAAGAGAAGAGTCGCCTCGGAAAGAGAGAGGAGTAGAGATGATCGTTATGAGCGAAGATCCTCTCGGAGAAGCAAGGATTCGGAGAGGAAAGACAAGTCATCAAGGAGCTACACAAGAAGAAAACATCAAGCTCATGTAGGTGAATGGGTCTCGGCTCCGACTCCAACAATCACTCGAAAGAAGCTATCACTCCAACTCCGAATCTGATCAAGATGAAGGTGTTGCGGTCTTGCTCTCGTATCCTCCAACTTCAACTCCTATGACATATTTGATTCACCAAATG
This sequence comes from Aegilops speltoides, assembly GCA_021437245.1. NCBI lineage: Eukaryota > Viridiplantae > Streptophyta > Magnoliopsida > Poales > Poaceae > Aegilops > Aegilops speltoides. The sequence continues at coordinate 31,530,290 of CM038141.1, read as the reverse complement.
AGGGAATTGGAAGATGCTTCATGGCTAAAGGCCCCAAGGTATCACACCCTGAATTTATTGACTTTGATAGTGATGAGGATGACTTGCTTGGTGAAGATGAGCTTTTACATGATAAATCTAGTGAGCCTAGTAATGATGAACATGCTAGTAGTCTTTATAGTCGAGAAGAGTCGAATGACAATGCTATGAAGGAGATTGAGCGTCTAACTAAAGAACTAAACACTCTTAAGTTAGCTCATGAAACAACTCAAGAAGATCATAGAGAGCTCCTAAGATCTCATGAGAAGCTACGCTTCGAGAAGCTCAATCTAGAGCAAGAACATGAGTTCCTAAAAGCAATCAATGACGATCTTGAAAGAAGAGTTCTTCATATCTTGCCAAACGACTTCTCTTGTCTAATTTCTTGCCACCCATTAAAACTAAGCATGACAAGCATAAGAAAAATTCTTCATCTAGTAGTAACAATAACCATGCTAAATCAATATTGTTGCTTCTAGTAATTCTCTTGATTCCACTAACAATGTTTCAAGCCAAGTTACACTTGAGCAAGAAAATAGTTTATTGAAAGGGATTATAGAGAAAGGTGTCTATAAGAGCCTTGCGGAAGCAAGAACTTTGAGAAATTGTTACAAGCAAGGAAGGCACCGGAAGAATCAAGGAATTGGTTTTGGCGAAAGTTCAACGCTGAGGGTGTTGAATGGGAAGAAGGTCAATATCCCACTCCAAAGTTTGTTTCTCAAAAGGAGAAGTATTATCCTACTTCTTCCAATGTGGAACAAGCTCAAGATGATCTTCCACCACAAGACCACAAGCTAAAAGGCAAGGACAAGCTTCAAGAGGAGATTGATGCATTCATTGAAGCACCTAAGGCCATGGTCAAGTGGGTTCCCAAGGAAACATCAAGTTCTACTTCGTCAAGCTCAACTACAACCCCAAGGATTCCCATCAAGATGGTGTGGATCCCGAAGAAGAAGAACTAGAGAGTTCTTGAGGGTGACTCATGACATACTTCACTCACATTCATTTTGGCAAGAACTTGTGCAATCAACTTCCACATCTTGCACTAGTTCATGGAGTCACAAACCCTCTTGTTGGTAAGTCAAGGGACAAGGTAATCATTGCTTTCATGGACATCATCTATTGTGTACTTCAATCTATGTCCATGGATATCTTTGCTTGTTCCTTGTGGGACTAACCCATGTAGGTATTGAAAGTGCCGAATCAAAGGATTGCTCCCAACTCTTGATGATCTTCATCAACATTGAGCATCCACATCTTCAACATCTACATGAAGTCTTCTCGACAACCCAAGGTTAGTTTGACCCTTTAAAAGGGGTTCTCACATCAAGGGGGAGCTTTTCTCTAAAGATTGAGCTAAAGCATCTTCAAATGATGTGAACACATTAATGCTTTATGTAAAAGTGGTAACCCCACTTGTGCTTAAACGATGAGTATGACCTATGATCAAATGTTCTCATTTGACTCCTAAGTCAATATACTCATATATAGATGACCTAGTCATCGACAAAATGTGTGCTAGCAGCTAGTGTTTTGTTTGTGCATGTTTGACACATATTTCATTTGCTATCTTATTGTGTGAGCATGTTGGATGCATAATTTTATCCATTCGAGGACATCCATTTGTTGCTTTTGTTTTTTGGATTTCTTTTTGACCAAATGGATGGACAAGAATGCCTAAGTTCCTCCCCTAGCTATCTATGCTTTCTTGTCTCAAACTCTATTCATGCTTATATCACAAACTTTGATCAAGTCTTTTTCGGACCCACCGAGTGAGGAGCACTCGGAGTCACCGATCCGTCAAAAAGCTTAAATTCCAAAACCTTCTAAGTATTTTCGGTCAGACCAACCCACTCAAATCGGACAGACCGAAATCACTTGGATTGATCTAGGTTTTCACCTCGGTGAAACCGAGTTACAAATTCGGCGTGACCAAGTGAGTAATCGCTTGCGATTAACCATCTCGGTGCCACCGAGTTTTACAACTCGGTCCCACCGACAACTGAAGGTATATATACCGAGGGCAGCGCGTTGATTCTTTCTTCAAAGCGTCTAGCCCCAAACCCTTTCTTTGCCGTCGCCGTGGTCTCCGGATCGTCTCCTCGTCGCTTTGTGCGCCCTCGCCCAGAGTCTCCGTCGCCGTCAACGGACAATCTCTCCGTGCCGTTGCCGCCGTAGAGAAACTCCACCAAGTTAGGGTGAGTTTCGATCCCTATCGTGTTTCAACCTCCGATTCAATGCACGATTGGTTTGCCTAGCTTCTTGCCACGTTTGAGATCTTCTTATCCAGCAGATTAGTTCTTAGAACGAAATTCGAGTAAAAATTTTCGGTCCAACCGAGTTGTGCAAATCGGTACGACCGAAATGAGGATTTAGTGAAACCCTAGTGTTCTCGGCTAGACCGAAACCCATTTCGGTCCAACCGAAAGTGGTGTAAATGGTTCTGGTTAGACACTTCGGATTCACCGAATCTTAGACTCGGTCTGACCGAAATGCATTCTGTGAAAACCTAAAACTGAAATTTGAACTTATTCTTTTTGCAAAATCTTCTGCAGTTTGTGATAACTCTTCTATTCTGCCTATACCTAATCTATTCACGGGTTGTCAGCCATGTCGATGCGGTGACAGCGAACAGTCTGAATCACCAATTGAGATTCGAGGCGGGCACTAGTCCCGAGGCCAGGCAGCTTTTACGATGATGGTGAGAGGAGCACACCAAGTGGTTTGCCTCCTGCTGCCACGGGGCGGGAAGAAGAGGAATTACGATGAAGAGGATTCGATTTCATCGTTGAGGAAGAGATCACATCTAAGCCTAAGAGGAAAGTGGTTGCCAAAGAGCATCAAGGGCAACAAACCAAGAAAGGCACCAGCAAAGTGAAGAAGTCCACTGTTGCCAAGAAGTTGAGCATGGAAGAAGAAACCTCGAGCAAGGTGAAGAAAACTTCCAAGAGGAAGAGGATTGTGCATGATGAAGCTGATGATGATTCTGATGAGGAAGCACCCCAGCCTCCTCAGAAGCCTAAGTTGATGGGAGATGCCATCAGGGCAGGAGCTGTAGGGGAACGTAGCAGAAATTCAAAATTTTCCTACGTGTCACCAAGATCTATCTATGGAGAAACCAGCAACGAGTAGATAGAGAGTGCATCTACATACCCTTGTAGATCGCCAAGCGGAAGCGTTCAAGTGAACAGGGTCGATGGAGTCGTACTCGTCGTGATTCAAATCACCGATGATCAAGTGCCGAACGCACGGCACCTCCGCGTTCAACACACGTACAGCCCGACGATGTCTCCCACGCCTTGATCCAGCAAGGGAGAGGGAGAGGTTGAGGAAGACTCCATCCAGCAGCAGCACAACGGCGTGGTGGTGGTGGATGAGTGTGGCAATCCAGCGAGGCCGCTAAGCACCACGGGAGAGGAGGAGTACTTGGGAGAGAGGAGGGCTGCAACCAAAGGCGGAGATCGAATCACGTGTGATTCTGTGTGTCCTCTGGGCAGCCCTATGCCTCACTATTTATAGGGGAGAGGGGCTGCGCCCCTTTAGGGTTTCCCACCCCAAGGGGTGCGGCCAGCCTCGGATGGCATTTGGGGTGGCGGCCGGGAGGGAGGAGAGGGGCGCGCGGGGAGCATGGGCCTTAGGGCCCATCGCCCTAGGGTTTGCCCTCCCACTCTCCCCTAGCCTTGGGCCCCTTGTGGGGCGCACCAGCCCACACAGGGCTGGTTCCTCCCACATGGCCCACGCAGCCCTCTGGGGTAGGTGGCCCCACTTGGTGGACCCAGGACCCTCCCGGTGGTCCCGATGCGATCCGATAAAACCGAAACTTTTCGGTGACCAAAACAGGACTTCCCATATATAAATCTTTACCTCCGGACCATTCGGAACTCCTCGTGACGTCCGGGATCTCATCCGGGACTCGAACAACATTCGGTAACCACATACAAGCTTCCTTTATAACCCTAGCGTCATCGAACCTTAAGTGTGTAGACCCTACGGGTTCGGGAGACATCTAGACATGACCGAGGCGTTCTCCGGTCAATAACCAACACCGGATCTGGATACCCATGTTGGCTCCCATGTTCCATGATGATCTCATCGGATGAACCACGATGTCAAGGACTCGATCGATCCGTATACAATTCCCTTTGTCTAGCGGTATTTTACTTGCCGAGATTCGATCGTCGGTATACCGATACCTTGTTCAATCTCGTTACGGCAAGTCTCTTTACTCGTTCCGCAACACATCATCCGTGATCAACCCCTTGGTCACATTGTGCACATTATGATGATGTACTACCGAGTGGGCCCAGAGATACCTCTCCGTTTGCGGAGTGACAAATCCGATCTCGATCCGTGTCAACCCAGAGACACTTTCGGAGATACCTAGTGCACCTTTATAGTCACCCGATTCGTTGTGACGTTTGATACACCAAAGCACTCCTACGGTATCCGGGAGTTACGATCTCATGGTCTAAGGAAGAGATACTTGACATTGGAAAAGCTCTAGCAAGCGAACTACGATCTTTGTGCTATGCTTAGTATTGGGTCTTGTCCATCACATCATTCTCCTAATGATGTGATCCCGTTATCAACGACATCCAATGTCCATAGCGAGAAACCATGACTATCTGTTGATCACAACGAGCTAGTCAACTAGAGGCTCACTAGGGACATATTGTGGTCTTTGTATTCACACGTGTATTACGATTTCCGGATAATACAGTTATAGCATGAATAAAAAACAATTATCATGAACAAGGAAATATAATAATACTTTTATTATTGCCTCTAGGGCATATTTCCAACAGTCTCCCACTTGCACTAGAGTCAATATTCTAGTTCACATCGCCATGTGATTTAACATTGACAGGTCACATCGCCATGTGACCAACATCATCAAATGAGTTCTGGGGTTTGATCAAGTTTTGCTTGTGAGAGAGTTTTAGTCAGCGGTCGAACCTTTCAGGTCCGTGTGTGCTTTGCAAATTTTAGGTCACATTGTAAATCTGCTTCCACGCTCCACTTGGAGCTATTCCAAATGGTTTGCTCCACTATCGTATCCGGTTTGCTACTCGAGTCACTCGGATAGGTGTTAAAGCTTGCATCGGCGTAACCCTTTACCGAACTCTTTATCACCTCCATAATTGAGAAACATGTCCTTATTTACTCCAAGGACAATTTTGACCGCTGTCCAATGATCCATTCGTGGATCATTCTTGTACCCTAGTGACTCATGGAAAGGCACACTTCGGTCGGTACACAAAGACTGACATACTATAGAGCCTCGTCTCAAACATAGGGGCGACCTTCGTCCTTTCTCTCTTTTCTGCTGTGGTCGAGCTTTTAAGTCTTAACTTCATACCTTACATCTCGAGGCAAGAACTCCTTCTTTGGTGATCCATCTTGAACACCTTCAAGATCATGTCAAAATACGTGCTCATTTGAAAGTACTATTAAGCATTTTGATCTATCTTATAGATCTTGATGCTTATTGTTCAAGTAGCCTAATCCAGGTTTTCCATTGAAAAACACTTTTCAAATAACCCTATATGCTTTCCAGAAATTCTACATCATTTCTGATCAACAATATGACAATAACATATACTCATCAGAAAATCTATAGTGCTCCCACTCACTTCTTTGGAAATACAAGTTTCTCATAAACTTTGTATAAACAAAAATCTTTGATCATCTTATCAAAGTACATATTCCAACTCTGAGATGCTTACTCCAGTCCTTAGAAGGATCGCTGGAGCTAGCATACCTTTTAGCATCCTTAGGATCGATAAAAACTTTCGGATTGTATCACATACAACCTTTCCTTACGAAGACTGGTAAGGAAACTCGTTTTGACATCCATCTGCCAGATTTCATAAATGCAGCTTATGCTAACATGATTCCGACGGACTTAAGCATCGCTACAGATGAGAAAATCTCATCGTAGTCAACTCCTTGAACTTGTGAAAAACTCTTCGCCACAAGTCGAGCTTCATAGGCGGTGACATTACCGTCCACGCCCGTCTTCTTCTTAAAGATCCATTTATCTCAATGGCTTGCCGATCATCGGGCAAGTCCACCAAAGTCCATGCTTTGTTACGATACATGGATCCTATCTCGGATTTCATGGCTTATAACCATTTGTGAATTTGGGCCCACCATCGCTTCTCCATAGCTCGTAGGTTCATTGTTGTCTAGCAACTTGACCTTCAAGACAGGATTCTTGTACCACTCTAAAGCGGTACACATCCTTGTCACCCTCGAGAGTGCGGTAGTGACTTGATCCAAGTTTCACGATCACTATCATAAGCTTCTACTTTAGTTGGTGTAGGTGCCACAGGAACAACTTCCTGTGCCCTGCTACACACTAGTTGTAGTAATGGTTCAATAACCATATCAAGTCTCCACCATCCTCCCGCTCAACTTTTCGAGACAAACTTTTCCTCGAGAAAGGACCCGATTCAAGACACAATCCATATTGCTTTCGGATCAGAATTAGGAGGTATACCCAACTGTTTTGGGTGTCCTATGAAGATGCATTTTATCCGCTTTGGGTTCGAGCTTATCAACCTGAAACTTTTTCACATAAGCGTCGCAGCCCCAAACCTTTAAGAAATGACAGCTTAGGTTTCTCTAAACCATAGTTCATACGGTGTCATCTCAACGAAATTACGTGGTGCCCTATTTAAAGTGAATGTGGTTGTCTCTAATGCCTAACCCATAAACGATAGTGGTAATTCGATAAGAGACATCATGGTACGCACCATATCCAATAGGGTGCAACTATGATGTTCGGACACACCATCAAACTATGGTGTTCCAGGCAGTACTAATTGTGAAACAATTTCCACAATGTCTTAATTGTGTGCCAAAGCTCATAACTCAGATACTCATCTCTATGATCATATCATAGACATTTCATCCTCTTGTCACGATGATCTTCAACTTCACTCTGAAATTAATTGAACCATTCAATAATTCAGACTTGTGTTTCATCAAGTAAATATACTCTACATCTACTCGATCATTTGTGAAGTAAGAACATAACGATATTCACTGCATGCCTCAGCACTCATTGGACTGCACACATCAAAATATGTTACTTCCAACAAGTTGCTATCTTGTTCCATTTTACTGAAACACGAGGCTTTTTAATCATCTTGCCCATGTGGTATGATTTGCATATCTCAAGTGATTCAAAATCAAGTGAGTCCAAACGATCCATCTGCATGGAGTTTCTTCATGCGTATACACCAATAGACATGGTTAGCATGTCTCAAACTTTTCAAAAGCGAGTGAGTCAAAGATCCATCAACATGGAGCTTCTTCATGCGTTTACACCAATATGACTTACATGGCGATTGCCACAAGTAAGTGGTACTATCATTACTATCTTATATCCTTTTGGCATGAAAATGTGTATCACTACGATCGAGATTCAATAAACCATTTCTTTAGGTGCAAGACCATTGAAGGTATTATTCAAATAAATAGAGTAACCATTATTCTCCTTAAATGAATAACCGTATTGCGATAGACATAATCCAATCATGTCTATGCTCAGCATAAACACCAAATCTCGATGGTAGAGGGAGCGTGCGATGCTTGATCACATCAACCTTGGAAACATTTCCAACACATATCGTCGACTCACCTTTAGCTAGTCTCCGTTTATTCCATAGCTTTTATTTGAGTTACTAACACTTAGCAACCGAACGGTATCTAATACCACGGTGCTACTAGGAGTACTAGTAAAGTACACATTAACATAATGTATATCCATTATACTTCTATCGACCTTGCCAGCCTTCTCATCTACCAAGTATCTAGGGTAATCCCGCTCTAGTGACTATTCCCCTTATCACAGAAGCACTTAGTCTCGGGTTTGGGTTCAACCTTGGGTTTCTTCACTGGAGCAGCAGCTGATTTGCCGTTTCATGAAGTATCCCTTCTTGCCCTTGCCCTTCTTGAAACTAGTGGTTTCACCAACCATCAACAATTGATGCTCCTTCTTGATTTCTACTTTCGCGGTGTCAAACATCGCGAATACCTCAAGGATCATCATATCTATCCCTGATATGTTATAGCTCATCACGAAGCTCTAGCAGCTTGGTGGCAATGACTTTGGAGAAACATCACTATCTCATCTGGAAGATCGACTCCCACTCGATTCAAGTGATTGTTGCACTCAGACAATCTGAGCACAAGCTCAACAATTAAGCATTTCTACCTTAGTTTACAGGCTAAGAAAATCATCGGAGGTCTCATACCTCTTGACGTGGACACGAGCCTGAAATCTCAATTTCAGCCCTCGAAACATCTCATATGTTCCGCGACGTTTCAAAAACGTCTTTGGTGCCTCAACTCTAAACCTTTTAACTGAACTATCACGTAGTTATCAAAACGTGTATGTCCGATGTTAGCAACATCCACAAGCGACGTTTGGGGTTCAACACCTGTGGCGGTGCATTAAGGACATGAGCTTTCTCTGTCCGCATAATCGCTCATGTCAACTTTCAACTATATTTTCTCTAGGAACATATCTAAGCAGTGGAACTAAAGCGCGAGCTTCGACATAATTTGCAAAGATCTTTTGACTATGTTCAGGATAATTAAGTTCATCTTATGAACTCCCACTCGAATAGACATCCCTCTGGTCATCTAAGTGATTACATGATCCAAGTCAACTAGGCCGTGTCCGATCATCACGTGAGACGGACTAATCATCATCGGTGAACATCTTCATGTTGATCGTATCTACTATCGACTCATGCTCAACCTTTCGGTCTCCGTGTTCGAGGCCATGTCTGTACATGCTAGGCTCGTCAAGTTAACCCTTAGTGTTTTCGCCGTGTAAAACTGTCTTACACCGTTGTATGTGAGCGTAAGAATCCATCACACCCGATCATCACGTGGTGCTTAGAAGCGACGAGCTGTAGCAGCGGTGCCTGATTAGGGAGAACACTTCTTGAAATTTTGTAAGGGTCATCTTATTTACTACCGTCGTCCTAAGTAAACAAGATGCATAAACATGATAAACATCACATGCAATAAAATAGTGACATGATATGGCCAATATCATTTTGCTCCTTTGATCTCAATCTTGGGGCTCCATGATCATCATCGTCACCGGCATGACACCATGATCTCCATCATCATGATCTCCATCATCGTGTCTTCATGAAGTTGTCTCGCCAACTATTACTTCTACTACTATGGCTACCGGTTAGCAATAAAGTAAAGTAATTACATGGCGTTTGTCAATGACACGCAGGTCATACAATAAATCAAGACAACTCCTATGGCTCCTGCCGGTTGTCATACTCATCGACATGCAAGTCGTGATTCCTATTACAAGAACATGATCAATCTCATACATCACATATCATTCATCACATTCTTCTTGGCCATATCACATCACATAGCATACCCTGCAAAAACAAGTTAGGCGTCCTCTAATTGTTGTTTGCATGTTTTACGTGGCGCTATGGGTTTCTAGTAAGAAAGTTTCTTACCTCATAAAACCACAACGTGATATGCCAATTGCTATTTACCCTTCACAAGGACCCTTTTCATCGAATCTGTTCCGACTAAAGTGGGAGAGGCGGCACCGCTAGCCACCTTATGCACGAAGTGCATGTCAATCAGTGGAACTGTCTCACGTGGAAATGCGTGTAAGGTCGGTCCGGGCGCTTCATCCCACAATACCGTCGAAACAAGATTGGACTAGTAACGGTAAGCATATTGAACAACATCAACGCCCACAACTACTTTGTGTTCTACTCGTGCAAAGAATCTACGCAATAGACCTAGCTCATGATGCCCTTTGTTGGGGAGCGTGGCAGAAATTCAAAATTTTCCTCGTGTCACCAAGATCTATCTATGGAGAAACCAGCAGCGAGTAGAAAGAGAGTGCATCTACATAACCTTGTAGATCGCTAAGCGGAAGCGTTCAAGTGAACAGGGTCGATGGAGTCGTGCTCGTCGTGATTCAAATCACCGATGATCAAGTGCGAGCATACGGCACCTCCGCGTTCAACACACGTACAGCCCGGCGATGTCTCCCACGCCTTGATCCAGCAAGGAGAGAGGAGAGGTTGAGAAGACTCCATCCAGCAGCAGCTGTGGCGTGGTGGTGGTGGATGAGTGTGGCAATCCAGCAGGCTTCGCTAAGCACCACGGGAGAGGAGGAGTACTTGGGAGAGAGGAGAGGGCTGCAACCAAAGGCGAGATCGAATCACGTGTATTCATGTGTCCTCTGGGCAGCCCTATGCCTCACTATTTATAGGGGAGAGGGGCTGCGCCCCTTTAGGGTTTCCCACCCCAAGGGGTGCGGCCAGCCTCGGATGGCATCTAGGGTGGCAGCCGGGGGGGAGGAGGCGCGAGGCGCGGGGAGCATGGGCCTTGGGGCCCATCTGCCCTAGGGTTTGCCCCTCCCACTCTCCCTGCGCTTGGGCCCCTTGTGGGGGTGCACCAGCCCACACAGGGCTGGTTCCCTCCCACACATGGCCCACGCAGCCCTCTTGGGTAGGTGGCCCCACTTGGTGGACCCCGGACCCTCCGGTGGTCCCGACGTACCGATAAAACCCAAACTTTTACGGTGACCAAAACAGACTTCCCATATATAAATCTTTACCTCCGGACCATTCCGAACTCCTCGTGACGTCCGGGATCTCATCCGTACTCAAACAACATTCGGTAACCACATACAAGCTTCCTTTATAACCCTAAGCGTCATCGAACCTTAAGTGTGTAGACCGTGCGGGTTGGGAGACATGTAGACATGACCGAGGCGTTCTCCGGTCATTAACCAACAGCGGATCTGGATACCCATGTTGGCTCCCACATGTTCCACGATGATCTCATCGGATGAACCACGATGTCAAGGACTCGGTCGATCCGTATACAATTCCCTTTGTCTAGCGGTATTTTACTTGCCGAGATTCGATCGTCGGTATACCGATACCTTGTTCAATCTCGTTACGGCAAGTCTCTTTACTCGTTCCGCAACACATCATCCCGTGATCAACCCCTTGGTCACATTGTGCACATATGATGATGTACTACCGAGTGGGCCTAGAGATACCTCTCCGTTTGCACGGAGTGACAAATCCATCTCGATCCGTGTCAACCCAATGACACTTTCGGAGATACCTGTAGTGCACCTTTATAGTCACCCGATTCGTTGTGACGTTTGATACACCAAAGCACTCCTACGGTATCCGGGAGTTACGATCTCATGGTCTAAGGAAGAGATACTTGACATTGGAAAAGCTCTAGCAAGCGAACTACGATCTTTGTGCTATGCTTAGTATTGGGTCTTGTCCATCACATCATTCTCCTAATGATGTGATCCGTTATCAACGACATCCAATGTCCATAGCCAGAAACCATGACTATCTGTTGATCTGTGAGCTAGTCAACTAGAGGCTCACTAGGGACATATTGTGGTCTTTGTATTCACACGTGTATTACGATTTCCGGATAATACAGTTATAGCATGAATAAAAAACAATTATCATGAACAAGGAAATATAATAATACTTTTATTATTGCCTCTAGGGCATATTTCCAACAGGAGCACCTACAAAGTCTAAGCCTTCTGCTCCAGCAAAGGCAGCTCAAGCCAAGCCTGCTGCCAAGCCAAAGAAGACTGTCAGAAACATTCCTGCTTCAGAGAAGAAGAAAGACAATGTGCCACCAGTGAGTCGGATGATGAGGCACTGTATTGCTGAAACTTAAATGGACCTTTGCACATCCACAATGATGCTCATCCTCGAGCTGAAAACATGAAGGAAAGAAAGGACAAAGGTCTCGGGCTATGGAGACAAGCTGATCCATATGCCATAAGGAGAAGGACTGCTGTTGACTCAAGGTTCCACACCGAGAGCGCAAGAAGATTTCTATGAGGCGTGCTTATGGACAAGAAGCCCATTATTCTTGACACTAGATATGTTGATTGGGCATATATTGACGATGAAAACACAGAGACTACTTTCCACATGTGCATGAGAGCTTCACTTGCATGTGGTGTTGCTGAGTTCGTTGGTCGAATGACGACTTGGAATGATGAGATGATCATGCAATTCTATGCCACAGACTCATTTCTATCCGGATGGCAGGATTGTATGGATGGTGAAGGTCGAGATTCTCTTCTACTGTTGAAGAATGGGCTGCACTGCTGAATGCTCCAGTGTCAAGACAAGATGATGTTGATGTCTATGGAATTCCCAAGAAAAACCATGAGTCTATGAAGAACATGTACAATGAGGTACCAGCTAAGGATGTAGAGTTCTGGAAGCTCGGCTCAATGTATCATCTCCAGGCAGGTCTCCCTACCACTAACACAATTCTGAGGCATACCTTGATGCCCAAGTCTGGAGATCATCGCATGATACGAGGCTATTCTATCAACATGCTGCATATACTAGATCAGAAGGCACCTTTCAAGGTGATGGACACGATAGTTGAGACTATCAAGAGGACTGCAGCAGACGAGAAGAGGTCATGTGGTTTTGCCCGCACATTCGGATGCTCATCAATGCCAAGTTTGGCACGGGCACCTACTTGTTGGATAGACCCCACTTGCCACTTTGCAGCTGAGCATGAGGACAATGAAGTTGTGATGGTGAGGATGATCCCACGTCTGTTGAAGGTCAAGCTAAGTCTGAAGCTGCCAAACAAGCTAAAGGCGAGAAGGAAGCAGCAGCAGCAGCTAAACCAAGAGTGTTGGAGAACATCTCCTTGAAGCTACCGGAGGATTGAACTCGCTTTGGCCAGCATTGTGCGGTCCTGGAGAGTCTTGAGAGGATAGTTGAAGACAAGTTCCATGCTCTGGATGTCAAGCTGACTGAAGTGCAAGTCACCGTCAACAAGCTTGACGCAGATATCGAGGAAGCCAAGAGGGAGAAGGAAGAGCTCATGAAGGAGATGCAGGATGACCTTGTCCAGGATGACTATGAGCAGCCTGCTCCGGTTCCCACAAGACCAGATCAAGCTGCTATTCGATGGCGAGACACGAGGCTCTGCGCCAGCACCTCCACAGCTCCATCGGTTCCAGCTCCAGCTCCGGTGTCCACTCCTCCAGCTCCACAGACTTCAGCGAAGCCTTTGCGGATGCAGCTATCTCAACTCCATCAACCTGACATAGGAGCCGCCAGCCGAGTCCCTAGTGACGTTTAGCTCTATACCTTCGAACTTTTGGTAACTTGTTGCCAAAGGGGAGAAATTGTATAGATCATAGGACTTCGAGAGAGAGAGAGTGCTCGCTTTTGCTCTTCGTTTCATTTGCGGTTTCTTTGAGATACTTTTGAGTTTTCGAGACATTCCGTGTATCCGATACTCGTTTGCTCTACTTTGATGAGTGCTTGATCATACTATGCCTTAATGTGTGCTTAATGCTTATCTTATGGCATTCATATCTTGTATGATCATTTACTCATGTCTTGGTGATTGGGTGCATGTTATTCATTCTTATCATTTTGTGCGCTCCACCAAGATGTATGTGACATGGAAGAGTGACCCATGATCCTAATCGATTGTGCATTTGCATTCAAGCATAAATCTTAAATAATGCACAAATTTAGGGGAGCTCTTGCTTATCACATACTTCTCAAAGCGACGATATTATTCATTGATTATATCATTTGTCCAAGCTTTGATCTATATGTTGTCATCAATTACCAAAAGGGGAGATTGAAAGTGCAACTAATCCCGGGTGGTTTTGGTAATTAATAACAACATATATATCATTGAACTAATAGTTTCTTGAGAACATTTCAGAAAGTTCGATGATATGGGTATGGCAATGGTGAAGAAGTGGACCCCTCAAAATGCTAAGGAAAGCATTGGCAAAAGCTCAAGACTCTATTTTTGGTTTAGTGATCCAAGATCACATTGAGTCTATAGGAAAGCCAATACTATTAAAGGGGATGAGGTTATGATAATGATCTGGTTGCTCAAAGTGCTTAGTGATCTATCTCCCAAACTATCAGCAATCTTTCATTCCAACATATACTCATAAGTAATCTCGGTCCCACCGATTCCATAAACTCAGTCACACCGAGATGAACCACCTCACCACAAAGCCAAACCCTAGTAATTTCGGTTTTCCGATTCCAAACTCGGTCTCACGAAACTAGTGTTGCCAAGCTTCGTAACCTTACATCATCATATCGGTGTCACCGAGATGATAAAGTCGATCCCACCGAGAATGGCAAACCCTAGTCTTTGGAAGAATCGGACTCACCGAGATTGTATTTTCGGTCCCACGAAAATCCCAACGTTCTAAGATTTGAACTTTCGGTCTCACCGAGTTGTCAACTTCGGTCCGACCGAGATTGGTCAAATGTGTGTAGCAGTTGGATTTTGTGTGGAGGCTATAAATACCCTCCACCTCCTCTTCATTCGTGGAGAGAGCCATCGAAAGAACTACCACTCCTACCTTACATTTACGAGAAGAAAACTACCTACCCTTGTGTTGAGATCAAGTTGCTCCACTCCCACCATATGATACTTGATTTCTAGCCTTCCCAAGTTGCTTTCCACTCAATCCTTTCTTCCACCACAGCCAAATCAGTGAGGAGAGTTGAGTGTTGGGGAGATTATCATTTGAAGCACAAGAGCAAGGAGTTCATCATCATCAACACCATCTATTACCTTTTGGAGGGTGGTGCCTCCTAGATTGGTTAGGTGTCGCTTGGGAGCCTCCGTCAAGATGTGGAGTTGAACCAAGAAGTTTGTAAGGGCAAGGAGATCGCCTACTTCGTGAAGATCTACCCCGAGTAAGGCTAGTCTTCCGTGGGCGTATGCCATGATGGCATAGACAAGGTTGCTTCTTCGTGGACCCTTCGTGGGTGGAGCCCTCCGTGGACTCTCGCAGCCGTTACCCTCCGTGGGTTGAAGTCTCCATCAACATGGATTGATGATAGCACCACCTATCGGAACCACGAGAAAAAATCTCCGTGTCTCCAAATTGCGTTTGCTCTTCTCCACCTCTATTTACTACATGTGCAATTTACTTTCCGCTGCCATTACTCTAGAATTGCATGTGTAGGGTGATACTTGACTTGATCATCATTGTGAACTTGCCAAAAACTTGTCTTAATCAAAAGGCTAAACTTTTAAATTGTCAAGTAGTCTAATCACCCCCCCTCTAGACATACTTTCGATCCTACAATGGTTCTCTTTCTTTACCATGCTTCTTAGCAACAAAGTCTCGCTTATCATATCCTTGATTCTTTGATTGTGGGTTATCAATATCAAAAGCAGGTTCAGTTTCTACATCATTATTATTGCTAGGTTGAGCATCAACATGAACATCATCATAAACATTATCACTAGGTTCATGTTCATTACTAGATTGTGTTTCAGCATCACAAATAGAAATATCATTGGGATTCTTAGGTGTGTCAGCAATAGGTTCACTAGAAGCATGCAAAGTCCTATCATTTTTCCTTTTCTTTTTCTTAGAAGGACTAGGTGCATCAACATTAGTTCTCTGAGAATCTTGCTCAACTCTCTTAGGATGGCCCTCAGGATACAAAGGTTCCTGAGTCATTCTACCACCTCTAGTCTAACTCTAACAGCATTATCATTATTTTTATTATTTAATTCATTGAGCAGATCATCTTATGCTTTAAGCACTTGTTCTACTTGAGTGATAACCATGGATGCATGTTTACTAATAAGTTTAAGGACACCTTTAACTCTAGACATATAATCACTCAAGTGTTCAATCATATAAGCATTACGTTTCAATTGTCTACCAACATAAACATTGAAGTTTTCTTGTTTAACAATGAAATTATCAAACTCATCCAAGCATTGGCTAGTAGACTTATAACGAGGGATATCACCTCATCAAATCTATAGAGAGAATTTACCTTTACTACCTGTGTTGGGTTATCAAGACCATGTATTTGTTCAATAGGTGGTAAATTCTTAACATCTTCAGCTTTAATACCTTTTTCTTTCATAGATTTCTTTGCCTCTTGCATATCTTCGGGACTGAAAAATAGAATACCCCTTTTCTTCAGAGTTGGCTTGGGAGTTGGTTCAGGAAGTGTCCAATCATTATCATTACTCAAGATATTATTCAATAGCAACTCAGCTTGCTCATAGTTCTTTCCCTGAATACACAACCAGCACAACTGTCCAGGTGGTCTCTGGAAGCATCGGTTAGTCCATTATAAAAGATATCAAGTGTTTGATTTTTCTTGAGAGGATGATCAGGAAAAGTATTAAGTAATTGGAGAAGCCTCCCCCAAGCTTGTGGGAGACTCTCTTCTTCGATTTGCACAAAATGAAATATTTCCCTTAGGGCAGCTTGTTTCTTATGAGCGGGGAAATATTTTGCAGAGAAGTAATAAATCATATCTTGGGGACTACGCACACAACCAGGGGCAAGAGAATTAAACCATATTTTAGCATCACCCTTTAATGAGAACGGAAATAATTTAAGGATATAGTAATAACGAATTTTTTCCTCATGAGTAAATAGGGTGGCTATATCATTCAATTTAGTAAGATGTCCCACAACAGTTTCAGATTCATAGCCATAGAAAGGATCAGATTCAACCAAAGTAATTAACTCAGGATCAACAAAGAAATCATAATCCTTATCAGAAATGCAGATAGGTGAAGTAGCAAAAGCAGGGTCAATTTCATTCTAGCATTCTGAGATTTTTCTTTCAGCTTAGCTAACAGTTTCTTAAGATCATACCTATCTTTACAGGCAAAAAGGTCTCTAGCAGTTTCTTCATCCATAACATAACCCTCAGGAACATCAGGCAAGTCATATCTAGGGGGAGAATCTTCATCATCACTTTCATAAATATTATCAGTTTCAATAATTTCATTCACTCTAACCCAAGCAAGTTGTTCATCAAGAAATTCACCTAGTGGCACAGTATTATCAAGCATAGAAGTAGTTTCAACATAAGCATCATGCATAGCAGAAGTGGCATCATCAATAAAATGTGACATATCAGAACAATAGCAGGTGCAGATGTCACAAGTTTACTCAAAATAGAATGTGAATCAAGTGCAGAGCTATATGGCAGTTCCTTACCTCCCCTCGTAGTTGAGGGGAAAATCTTGGTTCTTTCATCTTTCAAGTTCCTCATAGTGATCATCATATATAAATCCCAAGTGACTCAAAGAATAGAGCTATGCTCCCTAGCAACGGCGCCAGAAAATAGTCTTGATAACCCACAAGTATAGGGGATCGCAACCATTTTCGAGGGTAGAGTATTCAACCCAAATTTATTGATTCGACACAAGGGGAGCCAAAGAATATTCTCAAGTATTAGCAGCTGAGTTGTCAATTCAACCACACCTGAAAGACTTAATATCTGCAACAAAGCATTTAGTAGCAAAGTAGTATGGAAGTAACGGTAACGGTGGTAAAAGTAATAGTAGCAGTTTTGTAGTAATCGTAACAGTGGCAATGAAAAGTAACTAAGCAAAGATCAATATGTGAAAAGCTCGTAGGCAATGGATCAGTGATGGATAATTATGTCGGATGCGACTCCTCATGCAACAGTTATAACATAGGGTGACACAGAGCTAGCTCCAGTTCATCAATGTAATGTAGGCATGTATTCCGAATATAGTCATATGTCCTCATGGAAAAGAACTTGCATGACATCTTTTGTCCTACCCTCCCATGGCAGCGGGGTCCTATTGGAAACTAAGGGATATTAAGGCCTCCTTTTAATAGAGTACCATACCAAAGCATTATCACTTAGTGAATACATGAACTCCTCAAACTACGGTCATCACCGGGAGTGGTGTCGATTATTGTCACTTCGGGGTTGCCGGATTATAACACATAGTAGGTGACTATAGACTTGCAAGATAGGATCAAGAACTCACATATATTCATGAAAACATAATAGGTTCAGAACTGAAAACATGGCACTCGGGCCCTAGTGACAAGCATTAAGCATAGCAAAGTCATAGCAACATCAATCTTAGAACATAATGGATACTAGGGATCAAACCCTAACAAAACTAACTCGATTACATGGTAAATCTCATCCAACCCATCACCGTCCAGCAAGCCTACGATGGGATTACTCACGCACGGCGGTGAGCATCATGAAATTGGTGATGGAGGATGGTTGATGATGATGATGGCGATGGATTCCCCTCTCTGGAGCCCCGAACGGACTCCAGATCAACCCTCTCAAGGAAGATTAGGGCTTCGCGGCGGCTCCGTATCGTAAAACGTGATGAATCCTTCTCTCTAGTTTTTTTCTCCCCAAAAGTGAATATATGGAGTTGGGGTTGAGGTCGGTGGAGTCCCAGGGGGGCCATGAGGCAGGGGGAGCATCCTAGGGGGGCACCCTGCACCCTCATGGACAGGGTGTGGGCCCCCTGATGCTGATTCTTTCACCAGTATTTTTTATTAATTCCAAAAAAGTTGCTCCGTGGATTTCCAGGTCATTCCGAGAACTTTTATTTCTGCACAAAAATAACACCATGGCAGTTCTGCTGAAAACAGCGTCAGTCCGGGTTAGTTCCATTTAAAAAATCATGCAAGTTAGAGTCCAAAACAAGGGCAAAAGTGTTTGGAAAAGTAGATACGTTGGAGACGTATCAGACGTTGCAACCAGATGTTGGAACCCAGGAGCCAGACGCCACCGTGGTCGACGACCCCTACCACACCAAGGGTGCCTGCTACTACGTGCAGGTCGCCGACGACCAGGAGTAGTTTAGGAGGATCCTAGGCAGGAGGCCTGCGCCTCTTTCGATCTGTATCCCAGTTTGTGCTAGCCATCTTATGGCATCCTGTTTAACTTATGTTTGTACTCAGATATTGTTGCTTCCACTGACTCGTTTATGTTCGAGCACTTGTATTTGAGCCCTCGAGGCCCCTAGCTTGTAATCTGATACTTGTATGACTTATTTTACTTTTAGAGTTGTGTTGTGATATCTTCCCGTGAGTCCCTGATCTTGATCGTACACGTTTGCGTGTATGATTAGTGTATGATTGAATCGGGGGCGTCACACTTTGTTTGTTACTTTTGCAAGAGGTTCATGGTGAAGGACTTATGGGACATTTTTGACGCGACAAGACATTTTCCACACTCTCCTTCAAGTACTTTTGGCCAAAGATGTTTCGTGATGTTGCACGCTTCACAAACCGGTGCTCGACATGCCACAAAGCTAAGTCTCAAGCTCAATCACATGGTTTAGAAATGCCACTTCCTATTCCATATCAATCATGGGAATATACTGAAGGAAATATGCCCTAGAGGCAATAATAAAGTTATTATTTATTTCCTCATATCATGATAAATGTTTATATTCATGCTAGAATTGTATTACCCGGAAACATGATACATGTGTCAATACATAGACAAACATAATGTCACTAGTGTGCCTCTACTTGACTAGCTCATTAATCAAAGATGGTTATGTTTCCTAACCATAGACATGTGTTGTCATTTGATTAATGAGATCACATCATTAGGAGAATGATGTGATTGACTTGACCCATTCCGTTAGCCTAGCACTTGATCATTTAGTATGTTGCTATTGCTTTCTTCATGACTTATACAAAGTTCCTACAACTATGAGATTATGCAACTCCCGTTTACCAGAGGGACACTTTGTGTGCTACCAAATGTCACAACGTGGCGGGTGATTATAAAGGAGCTCTACAGTGTCTCCGAAGGTACATGTTGAGTTGGCGTATTTCGAGATTAGGTTTTGTCACTCCGATTGTCGGAGAGGTATCTCTGGGCCCTCTCGGTAATGCACATCACTTTAAGCCTTGCAAGCAATGTAGCTAATGAGTTAGTTAAGGAATGATGCATTACGTAACGAGTAAAGAGACTTGCTGGTAACGAGATTGAACTAGGTATTGGATACCGACGATCGAATCTCGGGCAAGTAACATACCGATGACAAAGGGAACAACGTATGTTGTTATGCGGTTTGACCGATAAAGATCTTCGTAGAATATGTAGGAGCCAATATGAGCATCCAGGTTCCGCTATTGGTTATTGACCGGAAACAGTTCTAGGTCATGTCTACATAGTTCTCGAACCCGTAGGGTCCGCACGCTTAACGTTACGATGACAGTTTTATTGTGTGTTTATAAGTTTTGATGTACCAAAGGTTGTTCGGAGTCCCGGATGTGATCATGGACATGACGAGGAGTCTCGAAATGGTCGGGACATAAAGATTGATATATTGGACGACTATATTCGGACACCGGAAGTGTTCCGGGTGATTTCGGAGAAAACCGGAGTGCCGGAGGGGTTACCGGAACCCCCCGGGGAAGTATTGGGCCTTAGTGGGCCTGAGAGGAGAGAGAGGGCAGCAGCCCAGGAGGTGGCGCACCCCCTCCCATGGGGAGTCCGAATTGGACTAGGGGAGGGGGCGCGGCCCCTCTTTCCCTCTCCCTCTCCCTTTCTTTCCTTCACCCTTCCCACTTCCTCTCTTTCCCCCTAGGGCTGGCCGGCCTCCCCCCTTGCTCCTTTATATACGGGGGCAGGGGGCACCTCTATACACACAAGTTGATCTTCATGATTGTTCCTTAGCCGTGTGCGGTGCCCCCCTCCACCATATTCCACCTCGGTCATATCGTTGCGGTGCTTAGGCGAAGCCCTGCGTCGGTAGAACATCATCATCGTCACCACGCCATCGTGCTGATAGAACTCATCCCCGACACCCTGCTGGATCGGAGTCTGGGGATCGTCATCGAGCTGAACGTCTGCTGAACTCGGAGGTGCCGTACGTTCGGTACTCGGATCGGTCGGATCGTGAAGGCGTCGACTACATCAACAGCGTTGTCATAGCGCTTCGCTTCACGGTCTCGAGGGTACGTGGACAACACTCTCCCCTCTCGTTGCTATGCATCACCATGATCTTGCGTGTGCGTATGAAATTTTTTGAAATTACTACATTCCCCAACAGTGGCATCCGAGCCAGGTTTTATGCGTAGATGACATATGCACGAGTAGAACACAAGTGAGTTGTGGGCGATACAAGTCATACTGCTTACCAGCATGTCATACTTTGGTTCAGCGGTATTGTGAGATGAAGCGGCCCGGACCGACATTACGCTTACGCTTATGGGAGACTGGTTTCACCGTTACGAGCACTCATTGCTTAAAGGTGACTGGCGGGTGTCTGTCTCTCTCACTTTAGTTGAACTGAGTGTGGCTACGTCCGGTCCTTGCGAAGATTAAAACAGCACTAACTTGACGAACTATCATTGTGGTTTTGATGCGTAGGTAAGAACGGTTCTTGCTAAGCCCGTAGCAGTCATGTAAAATTTGCAACAACAAAGTAGAGGACATCTAACTTGTTTTTGCAGGGCATGTTGTGATGTGATATGGTCAAGACGTGATGCTATATTTTATTGTATGAGATGATCATGTTTTGTAACCGAAGTTATCGGCAATGGCGAGAGCCATATGGTTGTCGCTTTATTGTATGAAATGCAAGCATACATAATTGCTTTACTTTATCACTAAGCGGTAGCGATAGTCGTAGAAGCAATAGATGGCGTAACGACAATGATGGTACGATGGAGATCAAGGTGTCACGCCGGTGACGATGGTGATCACGACGGTGCTTCGGAGATGGAGATCACAAGAACAAGATGATGATGGCCATATCATATCACTTATATTGATTGCATGTGATGTTTATCCTTTATGCATCTTATCTTGCTTTGATTGATGGTAGCATTTTAAGATGATCTCTCACTAAATTATCAAGGAGTGTTCTCCCTGAGTATGCACCGTTGTGAAAGTTCTTCGTGTTGAGACACCACGTGATTATCGGGTGTGATAGGCTCTACGTTCAAATACAACAGGTGCAAAACATTTCCACAGGCGGAATACTCAGGTTAAACTTGACGAGCCTAGCATATACAGATATGGCCTCGGAACACGGAGACCGAAAGGTCGAACATGAATCATATAGTAGATATGATCAACATAGTGATGTTCACCATTGAAACTACTCCATCTCACGTGATGATCGGACATGGTTTAGTAGATTTGGATCACGTGATCACTTAGATGACTAGAGAGATGTCCGTCTAAGTGGGAGTTCTTAAGTAATATGATTAACTGAACTTAAATTTATCATGAACTTAGTACCTGATAGTATTTTGCTTGTCTATGTTTGTTGTAGATAGATGGCTCGTCTGTTGTTTTTCGTTGAATTTTAATCGTTCCTTGAAAGCTAAGTTGAAAGATGATGGTAGAAATTACACGGACTGGGTCCGTAACTCGAGATTATCCTCATTGCTGCACAAAAGAATTACGTCTGGAAGCACCGCTGGGTGCCGAACCTGCTGCAGATGTAATCGGCGATGTTAAGAATGTCCGCGAGCAAAGCTGATGACTACTCGATAGTTCGATGTGCCATGATTTACGACTTGGAACCGGATGTTCAACGACGTTTTGAGCGTCATGGAGCATATGAGATGTTCCAGAGTTGAAGTTAATATTTCAAGCAAATGCCGGATGAGAGATATGAAGTCTCCAATAAGTCTATAGCTGTAAGATGGAGGAGAATAGTTACGTCGGTGAACACATACTCAAAATGTGCAGGTATAATAATCACTTGATTCAAGCTGGGAGTTAATCTTCACGATGATAGTGTCATTGATGAAATTCTTCAATCACTGCCACCAAGCTACAAGAGCTTCGTGATGAACTATAATATGCAAGGGATGGAGAAGACTATTCCCGAGCTCTTCGCAATGCTAAGGATGCGGAGGTAGAAATCAAGAAGGAGCATCAACTGTTGATGGTCAATAAGACCACCAGTTTCAAGAAAAAGGGCAAAGGGAAGAAGAAGGGGAACTTCAAGAAGAACAGCAAACAAGTTGATGCTCAAGAGAAGAAACCCAAGTCTGGACCTAAGCACGAGGCCGAGTGCTTCTCTTGCAAGCGGTGGACACTTTGAAGCGGAACTGCCCCAAGTATTTGGCGGATAAGAAGGATGGCAAAGTGAACAAAGGTATATGTGATATACATGTTATTGATGTGTTCCTTACTAATGCTCGCAGATAGCACCTAGGTATTTGATACTGGTTACATTGCTAATATTTGCAACTCAAAGCGAGGACTATGGATTAGCGAAGATTGGCTAAGGGCGAGGTGACGATGCGGCGTGGGAAATGGTTCCAAAGTCGGCGTGATCGCGGTCGACACGCTACCTCTACATCTACCGTCGGGATTAGTTTTAGACCTAAATAATTGTTATTTGGTGCCAGCGTTGAGCATGAACATTATATCTGGATCTTGTTTGATGCGAGGCGGTTATTCATTTAAATCGAGAGAATAATGGTTGTTCTATTTATATGAGTAATATCTTTTATGGTCATGCACCCTTGAAGAGTGGTCTATTTTATTGAATCTCAATAGTAGTGATACACATATTCATAATGTTGAAGCCAAAAGATGCAGAGTTGATAATGGTAGTGCAACTTGTTTGTGTACTTTGCCGTTTAGGTCATATCGATGTAAAAGCGCATGAAGAAACTCCATCTTGATGGACTTCGGAATCACTTGATTATGAATCACTTGGTACTTGCGAACCGTGCCTCATGGGCAAGATGACTAAAACGCCATTCTCCGGAACTATGGAGCGAGCAACTGATTTATTAGAAATCATACATACCGATGTATGTGGTCTAATGAATATTGAAGCTCGCGGCGGGTATCGTTATTTTCTCACCTTCACAGATGATTTGAGCAGATATGGGTATATCTACTTGATGAAACACAAGTTTGAAACATTTCAAAAGTTCAAAGAATTTCAGAGTGAAGTGGAAAATCATCGTAACAAGAAAATAAAATTTCTACGATCTGATCATGGAGGAGAATATTCGAGTTACGAGTTTGGTTTACATTTGAAACTATGCGGAATAGTTTTGCAACTCACGCCACCCGGAACACCACAACGAAATGGTGTGTCCGAACGTCGTGATCGTACTTTACTAGATATAGTGCGATCTATGATGTCTCTTACTGATTTACGGCTACCGTTTTGGGGTTATGCTTTAGAGACGGCTGCATTCACATTAAATAGGGCACCATCAAAATCCGTTGAGACGATGCCTTATGAACTGTGGTTTGGCAAGAAACCAAAGTTGTCGTTTCTTAAAGTTTGGGGCTGCGATGCTTATGTGAAGAAACTTCAACCAGATAAGCTCGAACCCAAATCGGAGAAATGTGTCTTCATAGGATACCCAAAAGAGACTATTGGGTACACCTTCTA
Source organism: Aegilops speltoides (assembly GCA_021437245.1). Taxonomy (NCBI): domain Eukaryota; kingdom Viridiplantae; phylum Streptophyta; class Magnoliopsida; order Poales; family Poaceae; genus Aegilops; species Aegilops speltoides. The sequence continues at coordinate 31,506,020 of CM038141.1, read as the reverse complement.
TCACAAATCTGAGGGCAAGATTTTCGTTGCTAAATTAGGATTCTTTCTAGAGAAGGAGTTTCTCTCGAAAGAAGTGAGTGGGAGGAAAGTAGAACTTGATGAGGTAACTGTACCTGCTCCCTTGTTGGAAAGTAGTTCATCACAAGAACCGGTTCCTGTGACAACTACACCAATCAGTGAGGAAGCTAATGATATTGATCATGAAACTTCAGATCAAGTTACTACTTGACCATGGCGAACCTACAAACTATGAGGAAGCGATGATGAGCCCAGATTCCGCGAAATGGCTTGAGGCCATGAAATCTGAGATGGAATCCATGTATGAGAACAAAGTATGGACTTTGGTTGACTTGCCCGATGATCGGCAAGCAATTGAGAATAAATGCATCTTCAAGAAGAAGACTGACGCTGATGGTAATTTAACTGTCTACAAAGCTCGACTTGTTGCGAAAGGTTTTTGACAAGTTCAAGGGGTTGACTACGATGAGACTTTCTCACCCCTAGCAATGCTTAAGTCTGTCCGAATCATGTTAGCAATTGCCGCATTTTATGATTATGAAATTTGGCAAATGGATGTCAAAACTGCATTCCTGAATGGATTTCTGGAAGAAAAGTTGTATATGATGCAACCGGAAGGTTTTGTCGATCCAAAAGGTGCTAACAAAGTGTGCAAGCTCCAGCGATCCATTTATGGACTGGTGCAAGCATCTCGGAGTTGGAATAAACGCTTTGATAGTGTGATCAAAGCATATGGTTTTATACAGACTTTTGGAGAAGCCTGTATTTACAAGAAAGTGAGTGGGAGCTTTGTAGCATTTCTGATATTATATGTAGATGACATATTATTAACTGGAAATGATATAGAATTTCCCGATAGCATAAAGGGATACTTGAATAAAAGTTTTTCAATGAAGACCTCGGTGAAGCTGCCTACATATTGGGCATCAAGATCTATAGAGATAGATCAAGATGCTTAATTTGACTTTCACAAAGCACATACCTTGATAAAGTTTTGAAAAAGTTCAAAATGGATCAGGCAAAGAAAGGGTTCTTGCCTGTATTACAAGTTGTGAAGTTGAGTCAGACTCAATGCCCGACCACAGCAGAAGATAGAGAGAAAATGAAAGATGTTTCCTATGCTTCAGCCATAGGCTCTATCATGTATGCAATGATGTGTATCAGACCTGACGTATGCTTAGCAATAAGCTTGGCAGGTAGGTACTGTTGGGGATATTACCACTAGGCGTGAACCGGCCTACTTGGGCCGGGTTAACTTCATTAGTGGTATAAGCAGATGAAGGCCCAAGGCCTATAGTCGGTTTAGAACCTGTAGCTGTAAACCGGCCTAATGTATAACTTGTATTGTAAGTTAGGAATAGAGAGATACAAACCGGGATACGAGTATGAACCGGTTGGGACTCTATGGACCGACGGGCATCACCCGTGTATATAAGGGGACGACCTGGCGGCGGTTCAAGACAGACAACCACAACTCGAGCCTAGGCGAAGCTTGTTTTCTCCCTAGCCATCGAGACCACATCAATTCCATCACAACTAGACGTAGGCTTTTACCTTCATCGAAGGGCGAACTAGTATAAACCCTCGTGTCTTTGTGTCGCTTTAACCCTTCAAGTAAACCCGTAGCGATGGCCCCGCGACTAAGTCCTTTCACTAGGACATCGTCGTGACAAATCCACGACGATTGGCGCCCACCGTGGGGCAATCGCCGCGATGGTTTGACGATCTTGGAGGGCAAGCTCAAAGGACTCGAAGGCTATCTTGTGGGCGGATGACCAAGAGTCGTCATGGCAAGATCTACATCGACGATGCGGGATGGGGTCCCGAGGCCGATTCGATCGAGTGGGGTGCGGGTCCCCTTTGGTGGCATACGTTTTCATCGGCAAGATCGGTGAGCTGGGCTGGCCGCCGACATCTGCACCGACCTCGTCAAGACGGCTCAGCGTGCGAGATCTACCCAGGCTAAACCAGCCGTGAAGCGTGCCTTAGTTGGAGTTATCCACGGAGGAGAGCGTGAGGACGAGTCAGAACACGGTAGCGAGACCGTCGTCTATTCCGGCGACGAGTCCTCAACCGGAGAGACCGAATCACTATACCAGTTGCAAGACGACCAGGTTAGGGGCTGTTCCGATGGCGACAGTATTCCGGACCGCCCGGGCCAGGTCAACCGGGTTGGAATATTCATGGCTGGCACCCAGGCGGCGAATCACTCTTCGACCGCCACTGCGATGCTCTCCGAATCAGCGGCGGCAGCGGCAGCAGGGGCAGGAGGCCTTGTGCGCCCGCCGGTTCAAGTTCTATCTGATCTGTTTGATGCACTAGCCGTGCTTATGACAGATGCCAATCCGGCGGATCAGGAGGCCCATGATGCGAGATTGCAAAGGTGAGAGAGCGGTCGTGCAAACCAAAGCGGATCTGGCAGCAGAAAAAGACAGGATGGCTGCAGAGCGGGCCGCTTTAGACGCCCAGGCCTATAAGCTCATGCTTGACCAGAACGCATCACAGGAGGTTTTGAAGCGGAAGCACAAATCACGCCTGTCGTTAGGGTTTGACCCCAGAAATCTCTTTCACACTCAAGGAGCTGGACCCAGTAATCCGCCGCAGTACCTGGAGACAAACCGGATTGAGGCACCAGGACCAGGGTCGACGGTCCAACCTCGCTTGATGGAACCTCCTCAACAGAACATTGTGGTTCCTCCGCCGGTCCAGACGCCCCCGGGTCATTATTCTAATCCTATGGACAACCTTGTTGCAGCCGCCCGATTAGAGGCTATCGGTCGAAGGGACTCTCCATAGCGATAGAGATGCGCCGGGTTAAGGAGCTTCTCCGGACCGCACTGATTCAGCAGGAAGCATATTCATACAGCCGTGATCGGATTCACTCTACGCCCCATCCAAGCCGGAGCTATAGCATGTGCATGGATGAACCGGCCATATCAAGCAATACGCGAGGCCGTGAAGCGGCCGTGGCAATAACCCGGTAGGTGGTGTTCGCGATGCTCAGGATGTGGTGGACCGGGCCCGGGCACGAAGGGAGGCCGAGATAGCAGCACAGAATGATGCGGGTCAACTTACACCGGTTCGTCCTACCACCTCCGCCGGGCCAGGGGTCGCATCCGCTTTGGGAGTGCCTTGTTTAATCCCCGCTTTACGCAATGTGCGCCTGCCCAAAGATTTCAAGGGTCCGCGCAAGGTGCGAATTACACCGTTGATTTATCTCCGGCGTGGGTAGAGAGTTATGAGATGGCCATGGAGATGCTAGATGTGGATGAGACGCGTGTGCAAAATACTTCACCATGATGCTTGAAGGCACGGCTCGTACTTGGTTGAAGAGCCTGCCGCCCAATTCTATCAGCTCATGGGCCCGATTGCGGGCCGGTTTATCAAATTTCAAGGATACATGTAAGCAGCCCAAGTCCATAGTAGACTGGCGGCTTGTGTCCAGGAGGACGGAGAATCAACGAGCCATTGGGTACGCCGCGTTTCGGAAGTTTTGCACTCGTCTGACAGGATCAATGCTGACTCTGCGATCTTAACACTGGAAGGCAACTGCCGGTTCAAGCCTTTAAAATTGAAATTGGGACGCATGAAGCGGTTCTATAATGACATGGGAACTCTCATGGCCGCTTTAGTGAAGTATGCTAATTCGGACAGTACCAAGGATCCCGAGACTGATGATGATGAAGCAGGGAAGGGAAAGAAGAATAGCAACTCCAAGGGGCAACAGTACAAACCGATGGGTTATGGAAACGGAGGCAAGCGAAAGGCGGATGGCAGCATAGATTTTCTGGCTAACACTAATGCATAGGACAGGGGGCAGCGGCGCAGAGGTAAAGCGGCAAATCGTAATGGGGCTCCCAATCCTAACGCAGATCGTTTGAATTATTTGTTGAATCAGCCTTGCCTAAAGCACGGGACGAAGGAGGCGTCGGCTAACCACCTTTGGAAGGATTGTTATATTATGCAGGAGTTTAAAAACTCTAATGCCTTCGGTATGACCCTGGTCGGTGGCGGTTCAGATCCGGTTTCCATGGGCCGGGCCACGATGGAGCCTCTGGTTCAGGTCTCAATCAGGGCGGTCACAACAACCAGAATAATCAGAACGGCTAGCAGCAGCAGCAGCAGCAGCAGCAGTCGGGTTATCAGAGCCAGCCAAAACAGTTGAACAATGGGCAATATCATGTTTTCACAACTAGCTTGGGTAAACGCGACCGAAAACTCCACAAGCGAGCGGTGAATTCTGTTGAACCGGCCTTACCACGTTACTTGCGCTAGTCGGAGCAACCTATCGTGTGGAGCAGAGAGGATCACCCGCCCCAGGTTGATAATCCGGGCCAGCTAGCACTAGTGTAGACCCTTAGGTGGGGGGTTATAAATTCACCAAGGTACTCATGGATGGAGGGAGCAGTATTAACATACTATACTATGAGACATTTCGCCGCATGGGTCTAACAGACAAGGATCTCAGACCGTCTAATACGGTGTTCCATGGTGTGGTGCCTAGCAAATCTGCATATCCTGTTGGTAAGATAGCCCTGGATGTGGCTTTTGGGGACGAACACGATTCCCGGTCAGAAAAACTAACCTTTGAGGTAGTAAAGATCCGGAGCCCGTATCACGCCTTGTTTGGGCGGCTGGCTTATGCCAAGTTCATGGCGCGGCCTTGTTATATCTATTTACAGCTCAAGATGCCGGGTTACAAGGGGACAATAACGGTTCATGGGAGCCGTAAGGTCGCTTTGGAATGTGAGGAAGGTGATGCGGCTTATGCAGAGTCGGTCTATGCCACGGAGGAGTTGAAGTACTATAAGGACAACGTTGATCCGGCGGATATGACCCCTTTGAAGAAGCCAACTACAGAGCATGATTCGGATCTGAAGTTCAAATCGGCAGCTGAGACCAAGCTTATTGACTTCGTGCCCGGCGATTCGTCCAAGCAGTTCACTGTCAGTGCTAATCTGGATCCCAAATAGGAAAGCACGCTCATCGAGTTCATCCGTGAGAATCGGGACATTTTTGCATGGAAACTGTCCGACATGCCAGGTGTACCGAGGGAACTCGCTAAGCACACTCTTAGTGTGGATCCTAAGTATAAACCGGTGAAACAATTCCTCCGCCGGTTTAACGAAGAAAGGCGCAAAGCCATTGGAGAGGAAGTGGCCAGGCTTTTAGTAGCTGGCTTTATCATTGAGTGTTCCATCGAGTGGCTTGCTAATCCGGTGCTGGTTCTTAAGAAAACGGCACTTGGCGTATGTGTGTGGATTACGGATCTTAACAGGCTTGTCGGTGGATCCTTTGCCCTCCCCGCATTGACGGATCATTGATGCCACGGCGGGTTGTGAGCGTTTGAGTTTTCTGGATGCATACTCTGGATATCATCAGACCAAAATGGCGGTTAAGGACTAGGAGAAGACAGCATTTATTACTCCCTTTGGAGCCTTCTGCTATGTATCTATGCCCTTCGGGCTCAAGAGTGCCCAAGCCACCTATCAACGCTGTGTACAGAATTGTCTACATAAACAGATCGGCCGCAATGTGCACGCCTATGTGGATGATATTGTAGTGAAGTCAAGGCATAAGGAGACGCTGGTGGATGATTTAAAGGAAACCTTTGACAACTTGCGAGTTTACAAGATGATGCTTAATCCGGCCAAGTGTGTCTTTGGTGTTCCGGCGAGCAAGTTCTTGGGTTTCACGGTGTCTAACAGAGGAATTGAGGCTAATCCGGAGAAGATTACGGCTATTACCTCCTGGCTAAACGAAGTGTATCAACGATGTTCAGCATTTGGCGGGCGAATCGCCGACTTGAGCGGTTTATCGGCCGCCTCGGAGAAGGCCATCCTTTGTACCAAATCTTTGAGGAAGATGACCATTTAAATGCAGGTCCGGCTCGATAAACATTTGAGGACTTGAAGCGGCAATTAGCCAATCCGCTTTGTTCTTGCAGCTCCGGTCGACAAGGCCACTATTATTATCGTAGCAGCCAATGCTCGGGCGATTAAGCGTGGCTATTGTGGTGGAACGCATAAGGAGGCGAGCAAGAATATCCGGTTCGCGGCGGTTTATTATATCAGCGAGATGCTTATTGAATCCAAGCAAAGGTATCCGCATTGGCGAAAGCTGGTCTATGGTGTCTTCATGGCCAGCCGAAGTTGAAGCGATATTTTCAAGGGCACCCTATTACGATTGGTCGATTCAGCTCCCTTGGGTGATATCATCTGAGAACCGGAGGCGATCGGCGGATTATAAGTGGGTTATAGAGCTTGGGCCACACGGATGAAGTATGTACCTCGGACGGCGGTGAAGTCTCAAGCACTTGTTGATTTCAATCAATGATGGGCGGAGTTACAAGCACCGGAGGAGAAGCGGATCACACATATTGGACTATTCATTTTGATGGATCCGAGGCAATTGGAAGGCTCGGGGCTGGAATCGTATTAACTTCCCCACGGGTGATAAGTTTTGTTATGTTCTCCGCTTAATGTTCCTTGTACTAATAATGCAGCTGAGTCTGAAGCCTTGCTCCATGGTCTCCGGATGGCGAAAGAGATGAATTTAAGCGGGTTAAGTGCTTGGTGACTCGGACCTCGTGGCTCAACAGTGTCGGCACTTGGGATTCTAAGGACCCGCTCATGGCTGCATATCGTCGGAAGTGGATAATATTGCGGGTTGCTTCAAGGGTTATCAAGTGGATCATGTGGACCGTCGGAAGAATGAAGCGGCGGGCGCTTTAAGCGGTTGGGCTCTCGGCGCAAACCGGTCCCGCCTAATGTCTTTACGGGCGTGTTGCACAACCCGTCGATCAAGCTCCAGTGAAGCGGTTTGGCTATTCTGATCCGGAGGCTCAATTGGTGGCAGCCCTGCATGTTATTCGGATTGGACGGTTCCTTATCTTGCGTACATGAATCGGGGGGAGTTACCAGAGGATGAGATTCTAGCCAGGCAGATAGTCCGGCGATCCAAGTCTATGACGATTGTCAATGGTGAGTTGCATCATTGCAGTGTACCAGGGGCATTTCAACGTTGTGTTTCTCCTGAGGAAGGCTGTGAAATCTTAAGATAAATCCATGAAGGGGCTTGTGGACACCACGCTGGTTCAAAGTCTCTGGAGGCAAAAGCGTTTCGTCACGGGTTCTACTGGTTGACAGCGCATGCTGATGCGGAGGACTTGGTTAAACGGTGTGATGGATGTCAGAAATTTTCAAGGCGTGCTCATGTGCCGGCTCAAGAATTGAGGATGATCCCAATAACGTGGCCGTTTGCAACTTGGGGGCTGGATATGGTTGGACCTTTTAAAAGATCCAAGGATAAGAAAACCCACCTTTTGGTGGCGGTTGACAAATTTACCAAGTGGGTTGAAGCGGGCACTGTCGGCAAGTGTGATGCAGCAACAGCGGTACCGTTCATCAAAAGGTGATTTTCGGTTTGGCTTTCCACAGTATCATTCTGAAAATGGTACCAATTTATCCAAGGGTGTTATGAAGGAGTTACGTGAGCGTGAGCACATCCGACTTGGCGTGTCGTCGATGGCACACCCAGTCAATGGACGAGGCGAACAAGCTAATCAAGAGATCTTGCGAGGCATCAAACCCGGCTTATGGTCCCATTACAAAGAACACCAGGATGTTGGGTTGAAGAACTACCATCGTGCTATGGAGTATCAATACTCGCCAAACCGATCCACAGGATACACACCATTTTTCATGGTCTACGGAGCGAGCAGGCGTTCTCCCTAGTGATATCCGGCACGATTAGCCTCGTGTGGCAGCTTATGTTGAAGCGGACAATGAGACAGCGGCAAGGCGCTTTGGACCTATTGGACGAGGCGTGATATAGCGGCTGCCCGTTCGGCGATTTACCAACAAGATCTTCGTCGCTATCACGATCGCGGGTTAGAACCGAACTTTTCAAGAAGGAGATTTGGTGCTTGACTCATCAAGACCGACGAGATATGCACAAGTTATCCCCACCTTGGGAGGGACCTTTCGTGGTCGACAGAATCTGCTGGGTCGTATTATCGATTGATATTCGAGAGCATAAAGACGCACGCACATCAGAGGAGGAGACCAACAGGCCGTGGAACATAGCTCATCTTCGGCCTTACTACACTTGAGCCATTGGCTCTATCTATGTACATATCATGACAGTGTATATATTATCTTTGATATAATAAACCGGAGCCTCAGCTAAAGCGGGGTCTCTGTCTTTTCTTATCATGCGTGGTTACATGGAGTTGTTCTGTTTTTAAAGCGGCCTCCGGTTTACCCCTTGACATTTGCTTTTTATATATCACTTGGGGCCTTGGTCGTGTCCGAACCAACGCGACACCTTTTGATAGGCGACAGCCACCAGATCACTTGGGGACATGGTCAAGTCTGAACCAGTCATGCCTCTTGATCGGCCTAAGGCCACAAAATCACTTGGGGGCTTGGTCAAACCCGAACCATTGCAACGCCTCTTGATTGGCATATATGCCACGGTTTCATTTGGGGACCTGGCTGACTTGAATCATTGTCACTCCTATTGGAGGCTTGGCCTTGTCCGACCATGGTAACACCATCTGATCAGCTCAGTATAGCATATTTTTGCAAACGGTCTTTATCATTGCCTTTGCTTCCATGTTATTTTCATGGCCTGTTTTTTCTTTGTTTTTGTTGGATTTCTTTTATGTCAGCAAACACCTTTTTCCGGTTCAGCCGATGGATTTGATTCCCCTTTAATCATGAAGAAGTATGCCCGGTTTACCTTTTTCCTGTTAACATCATGGAGAAACAAGGGGGTTCGTATTGACTCAGTACGGTTTATATGGGAGCTGTTTTCTCCCCCCTTGTTGACGGTAATGGTTTATAAAACCTCCGCTTCAAGCTTGGCTAAGCCAGCTTCATGCCCGTTTATGGCGGTATTTTGTATCACCTATTTGTTACATTCTTGATACACATATCAAGATCATAAACGGTGGCGGTATAACCGCCACAAGTTCAAATTTTTCGATTGCGGAAATATGAATTGAGGTTTTTCAACAAAAGCTTGATACTTATGCGAAGGCATATTCAAGGTAGCAGTATTAACTATCCTATTACAAGGCAACACGGTGCCCGAATAAGATCATTGTTATTCGGAAAGATGCCAAAGACAGCTATCCAAACCGGCTTCGGTTCAAGCCTGCTCCTCGTCATCGTCGCTTGACTTCCTCGTCTCTATCCATTGGCTGAAATCAACGGTGGTCGATCGATTCCCATTAAAGCTTGGAAAACAGCCTCTTCATAGATCGGGGAAGACGGTTCAATATCGGGAGCGTAAGTATGCTTACGGATTGGAGAATCAGATTCTCCGCTTCAAGAGTTAGGGCGAGCACTCGCTTGTTACGATCGTTGTATTGCGCTTGATAATGCGTCAAGTCTGCCTCTTCAGCTAATTGACAAGCCAGAGGGCGCACTACACGGTTTATTACCCTTAAATCATCTTCGTTGAATTCAGAGCCATCTTCCTTCAGGCTGGGATAGCCTTGAGCTACCTCCACAGGGTCGAAATCTGGCACCCATGCCTTTTCCCGGATCAAGGCGTTAATAGCTCCGGTTCGAGCAGCGGATTTTTTCAGCTCCTCAATCCGGGCCGGATGCATTGACAACCTGTTAAGAGTGTCCTGGATTAAAGAGGGTGCCGGGTTGTTATGAGAGGTTGTGGTGATGATTATTTGGGCTCCGGTATCTGATTGTTCCACTAAGGTGTAGGCAGCCTTACATTTCTTCCGCACATCGGATCCTAAGTGCCCGATCGCGCGTGCTCTGCAACAACACAGGGGCGGTCTCAAACGGTTTATACTACAGCAGGTTCAAGTTATCACGAAGTTAAAGGAGCTTACCAAAGATCGCGGCGGTCATGGAGTGTATTTGCGCTTTACGGCGTAAGTTCATCCACCACGGTTTAAGGGCAGCTGCAGCATTTTCCGCTCTTTTGGTTAAGCGGCCTTCTCGGTGGCCCAATCAGCCCGCTCTTTCTTGAAGCCTTCCTTCAGCTGTTCAGCGATGCTTAAAGCGCTGGTTAATTCTTCCTTTGCCTTATGCTGTTTCAGCTGTTGGTTTTCAAGGTCTCTGGGCAATCCGGTCCTCCTTGATTCTCACCTCGGCTTGCATCTGAGACAGCATTTAGCTTTAAACAAGCGGTCCAAAAATTGAAGTATCAACCACATAACAAAGTTATACGCCTTGATACTTGGGGGCTAATGCACCTTCAATTTTCATATATTACTAGATTGCAAAGTCCCAAGCTCAATACAGGTATTCAACTTGGCACTTGGGGGCTAATGGCTATTTGATCAAATTATGTTCTAAGGATAGTTTTCTATCGGAGCCCCGGTTTAATTATGCTAAGTTAAACCGGCCCTTGGGGCTATATTGATGGATTTCAAAGTGTTGAGGATCGTATTCAAGTCGGTTTGTGAAGGTTACAAACCGACCCTTGGGGCTAGGAGGATTGATACAATGGCGATAAGTAAAGAAGTAAGTTACCTCAAATTTATCCCTCATCATCTTTACTGACCAGCTTCACGATCCACGGCTAGTATAAAGCTGATTTAAATAGCGGAATGAAGATCTTGGGCACTTTCGAGCGGCATATGTCTCGATTCAACATCCCATTTTCCTTTGTTTAGAGCGGAAAAATCCTCTTTTACGGTATGCTTGGTTAAGGTGACAGGATTCCCGGGTTCAAAGCGGCCTACACCAGTAATCACAACATCATCATCTTTGGACTCGCCGATTTGTGTTGGTGCGGTCGGTTTGTCAGCAGGACTGTGGGATTTCTCAACCCGGACGGAGCTGGCAGGCGGGTCAGCAGAGACTGAAGTGTTAATAGGCCTCTCTTCGGGAATAGCATCGTCTTGCAAAAGAGGATCATTGGGAATATCCTCAGGAGCAAACGCATCAAGATCTGGCGCTTTGTCATGTTCTGGGGCTACATCTTCTTCAGCCATTTTATCCAGGCGGGCTTTCTTGCTTGGTTTAGGTTTGGCCCTGAAAGAAAAACAAAGAGTCAAGGAAAAGCATAAGCCATTACACAGTATACTGGAAGCATATGTTCAGCTTAGCTTACCCAAGAACCGTTTTTAATGGTGGCAGCTGAGTGGCGACGATTCACGAAGACGAATGAGAAGTAACCGATAATCGGTCGGATGGATTAAGAGGTTGACGGAAGAAACCCGCTTTAGGATTCAAATCAATAAAAGGTCGGAGACCTCGGATGGCGTTCGAACCGGACTCTTTAGTAAACCGGCGGAGGTAACTACCTGGCCATTTGTCTTGGGTTGTCGGCGAGCTTCATGTTGCTTGAGTCTTCATAAGAAATTTGGGATCCAAATAAGCAAGAGGATGAGAAAATTTAACTTTCCGGTTTGCCTGGCGAAATTTTGGCAAAGGCAAGATTTCTGAATCGGAAGAGAGAATAGTTACCTCAGCGACTTCCACATTACTGGTTCCAGCGTCGTCCTGACAAGCATCATCATCAATAAGGCGTGTAAAAAGTAAGCCAAGTGAATCAAGTTCTACCTCAAGGTCCGGGTTACCCACATCATCATCAATAGCTGGATCAGATGAAGCGGTGGTTTTTCTCTTGTGAGCTGGCTTCTTGATAACCTTGGTCTTGGGCCGGGTTGACCGCCCTGCCTTCTCCGTTTTGTCTTGTGGAAGCTTCTTGCTCCAAAACGGATTATCACCCTGGATCAGCAGTAATTAAATGTCAGACGGATAAAGCAGTAACAGGTTCAACAATAGAGCAATTAAAATCTTACTGCTGGCGGTTTGTTGGTGGTGCAGTAAGGAAGCAGACCGGTTTGAGCACAGAGGTGCTCCGGTTCATTCAACATCTTCTTTACAGAATCTGTGACTTCATCGTTGGAGAGTTGGATTTTAGTGTGTCGGAGTGGGTCATCGACGCTATCAGTATACTTGCACATCAAACTGGAGCGCCGGCTCAGAGGCAATATGCTCCATGATATCCAACAGCGTGCAAGGTCTATTCCCGTTAAACCGTTGGCCATAAAGGCTCAGAGCTTGGACAGTTGCGGAGCATATTAATTTCTCTCCTTGGCGCTTAGTCTTTGTGGAAAAGGGTGAGTGTTGCTGAGCCGTTCCGGACGGAAGCCAGGCAAGGGATTTTCATTCTCAGGGGAGGTATCTTTGCAATAAAACCAAGCTGCATTCCACTCCTTGGGGTGAGTATGGAGTTTGACGTGGGGATAAGTGATCTCCTTCCTCTTCTGAATGGCCATGCCGCCCAATTCAGTATTGGGGCCGTCGGTAAATTCAGTGCGACGGTTTAAATGGAAGCAGTCTCTAAACAACTCGACTGAAGGCTCCTCTTGAAGGTATACCTCAGAGAGTACTTGAAAGTGACATAGATTGGTAACGGAATTGGGGCCAATATCCTGTGGACGGAGCTGAAAATTGGCTAACACATCCCGGTAAAACTTAGAACCAGGCGGTCTGAAACCCCGGGCCAAGTGATCTGCAAAGACCACAACCTCTCCCTCTTGAGGTGTGGGAGGACATTCATTTCCAGGAACCCTCCAGTGGATCGTATCTTTGTTGTCTAAAGCGCCGATCAGGACTAGATCATCCAACTGAGATTCTGTGACGCGAGAGGGAACCCAATTGCACTCATATACTTGTTTGGCCATGGTGAGATCTACAAGAAATAGGTGATCTGGTTCAAGAATATGTGGATAAAAAAAGGTGTTGGTCTGAACAACGCTAAACCGGAGGCACTACCTATAAACCGGTCTGCTACGATGCGGCATTATATGGATTCTGGCGGTTCAACAAGGGGACTAATGGTATATACCGGTTTAATAACATTTTTTATGGTAAGTTAAACCGCCTGACCTAAACATCGGAAGCAATTGAAGTTGTGGATAGTTAGGTATGCAGAAACAGGTTTCACAAAATCATATTACAGCCGCGGATCTACAGCAAGCTCACAAAAAAAGAAAATATTCCGAAGAGTAGGGCAGAACGGAAGTGAACCATTGAGTGGGTATGTGCGTGAGATCTATGGATTTAGATGAGAAATTAGAGGAGGATGCTTAGAGATTACTATTAAACACAGCAGGGGTTCACAGATTCATTCAAGAGTTAGAGTACAAGTATGAGCAAGCGACGAACACAGCGCGAACATGAAACCCTAAGAACAGATCTAGGTCAAGAAGAGAAGAAAGCTTACTGGAAACGGAGAAGATGCGGAAGGATACCGCAGTGCTCTGGTGCGTTCAGGTTGATGCAGCGGCCCAAGACGAAGCAGAGGTCGACGGCGGCGGCGGAGCTCCAAGGCTGGCAATGCGAGGAAGACGAAGAAGAAGAGACGAAGGGAAAGGAAAGGAAATGACCCTTTGGTCTTATTTATAAGGCAACAGAGTTAGGTCAAGCGCGCGGATCCAGGAGCTATTGTTAAAGGAGGGCATTATAAATGATAAATTTCATGATGACGTCATGCGGTTCTGATGACGAAATGATGACGACATGGCGGTTTACCAATTACCAGAAGATGTCCAAGACACAAGATTTTGGGAAGGATTGACATGAACCGGTTCAAATCAATCTGGGGCCTAATGTTGGGGATATTACCACTAGGCGTGAACCGGCCTACTTGGGCCGGGTTAACTTCATTAGTGGTATAAGCAGATGAAGGCCCAAGGCCTATAGTCGGTTTAGAACCTGTAGCCGTAAACCGGCCTGATGTATAACTTGTATTGTAAGTTAGGAATTGAGAGATACCAACCGGATACAGTATGAACGGTTGGGACTCTATCAGACCGACAGGCGTCACCCGTGTATATAAGGGGACGACCCGGCGGTGGTTCGAGACAGACAACCACAACTCGAGCCTAGGCGAAGCTTGTTTGCTCCCTAGCCATCGAGACCACATCAATTCCATCACAACTAGACGTAGGCTTTTACCTTCATCGAAGGGGCCGAACTAGTATAAACCCTCGTGTCTTTGTGTCCGCTTTAACCCCTTCAAGTAAACCCGTAGCGATGGCCCCGCAACTAAGTCCTTTCACTAGGACATCTTCCGTGACAAATCCACGACAGGTACCAAAGTAATCCAGGAGTGGATCACTGGACAGCGGTCAAGAACATCCTGAAATACCTGAAAAGGACTAAGGATATGTTTCTCGTTTATGGAGGTGACAAAGAGCTAGTCGTAAATGGTTACGTCGATGCAAGCTTTGACACTAATCCGTACGATTCTAAATCGCAAACCGGAATACGTGTTTTTACTAAAAGGTGGAGTTGTAAGTTGGTGCAGTTCTAAACAAAGCGTCGTGGCGGGATCTACATGCGAAGCGGAGTACATAGTTGCTTCGGGAGCAGCAAATGAAGGAGTCTGGATGAAGGAAATCATTTCCGATCTAGGTGTCATACCTAGTGCATCGGGACCAATGAAGATCTTCTGTGACAATACTGGTGCAATTGCCTTGGCAAAGGAATCCAGATTTCACAAGAGGACCAAGCACATCAAGAGACGCTTCAATTCCATCTGGGACCAAGTCCAGGTGGGAGACATAGAGATTTGCAAGATACATACGGATCTGAATGTTGCAGACCCGTTGAATAAGCCTCTTCCACGAGCAAAACATGATCAGCACCAAGACTCCATGGGTGTTAGAATCATTACTATGTAATCTAGATTATTGACTCTAGTGCAAGTGGGAGACTAAAGGAAATATGCCCTAGAGGCAATAATAAAGTTATTATTTATTTCCTCATATCATGATAAATGTTTATTATTCATGCTAGACTTGTATTACCCGGAAACATGATACATGTGTCAATACATAGACAAACATAATGTCACTAGTGTGCCTCTACTTGACTAGCTCATTAATCAAAGATGGTTATGTTTCCTAACCATAGACATGTGTTGTCATTTGATTAACGAGATCACATCATTAGGAGAATGAAGTGATTGACTTGACCCATTCCGTTAGCCTAGCACTTGATCATTTAGTATGTTGCTATTGCTTTCTTCATGACTTATACAAAGTTCCTACAACTATGAGATTATGCAACTCCGTTTACGGAGGAACACTTTGTGTGCTACCAAACGTCTGGCGTGAATGGGTGATTATAAAGGAGCTCTACAGGTGTCTCCGAAGGTACATGTTGAGTTGGCGTATTTCGAGATTAGGTTTTGTCACTCCGATTGTCGGAGAGGTATCTCTGGGCCCTCTCGGTAATGCACATCACTTTAACCCTTTCAAGCAATGTAGCTAATGAGTTAGTTACGGAATGATGCATTACGTAACGAGTAAAGAGACTTGCCGGTAACGAGATTGAACTAGGTATTGGATACCGACGATCGAATCTCGGGCAAGTAACATAACGATGACAAAGGGAACAACGTATGTTGTTATGCGGTTTGACCGATAAAGATCTTCGTAGAATATGTAGGAGCCAATATGAGCATACAGGTTCCGCTATTGGTTATTGACTGGAAACAGTTCTAGGTCATGTCTACATAGTTCTCGAACCCGTAGGGTCCGAACGCTTAACGTTACGATGACAGTTTTATTATGAGTTTATAAGTTTTGATGTACCAAAGGTTGTTCGGAGTCCCGGATGTGATCACGGACATGACGAGGAGTCTCGAAATGGTCGAGACATAAAGATTGATATATTGGATGACTATATTCGGACACCGGAAGTGTTCCGGGTGATTTCGGAGAAAACCAGAGTGCCGGAGGGGTTACCGGAACCCCCCGGGGAAGTATTGGGCCTTGGTGGGCCTGAGGGGAGAGAGAGGGTAGCAGCCCAGGAGGTGTCGCGCCCCCTCCCATGGGGAGTCTGAATTGGACTAGGGGAGGGGGGCGCGGCCCCTCTTTCCCTCTCCATCTCCCTCTCTTTCCTTCCCCTTCCTCCTTCCTAGTGGGACTAGGAAAGGGGAGTCCTACTCCCACTAGGAGGAGGACTCCCCCCTCCTTGGCGCGCCCCCTAGGGCCGGCCGGCCTCCCCCTTGCTCCTTTATATACGGGGGCAGGGGGGCCACCTCTATACACACAAGTTTATCTTCGTGATCATTCCTTAGCCGTGTGTGGTGCCCCCCTCCACCATATTCCACCTCGGTCATATCGTTGCGGTGCTTAGGCGAAGCCCTGCATCGGTAGAACATCATCATTGTCACCACGCCGTCGTGCTGACAGAACTCATCCCCGACACCCTGCTGGATCGAAGTCTGGGGATCGTCATCGAGCTGAACGTGTGCTGAACTCGGAGGTGCCGTACGTTCGGTACTCGGATCGGTCGGATCGTGAAGACGTATGACTACATCAACCGCGTTGTCATAACGCTTCCGCTTACGGTCTATGAGGGTACGTGGACAACACTCTCCCCTCTCGTTGCTTTGCATCACCATGATCTTGCTTGTGCGTAGGAAAATTTTTGAAATTACTACGTTCCCCAACAAATATTAGCATGGATTTTGTGCTTGGATTACCTAGGACTCAAAATGGCAAGGATTCTGTATTTGTTGTTGTCGATCAATTCTCTAAAATTGCACATGTCGTCCCATGCAATAAGATAGATGATGCTTCACATGTTGCAAATCTTTTTTGTGGGGAAATCTTGAGGTTACATGGACTGCCAAGGACCATTGTGTTAGACTGCAACATCAGCTTCCTAAGCTACTTTTGGAAGACATGTGACACCCCAGCTCAGAGGAACCAGAACACCCTGTATTCCAGCACAGAGATCAAGTCATGTGGAATACGGCACTTCTTGGCATAGAACAAATCAGCTCTTATTACAAAGAATAAGTGTACAAGGGTCTGATGTTACAAAAGGTTACATCAGCATGGCGATACTATGCCTACTAAGGTAGCTCTATGCTAGCAGCGGTACAACTCATGGAAGCGGAATAACTTATAGCAGCGGAACATCGACTATGGTGATGAACTCCACTCCGCAGGGACTCTGGCTGGGACACGGTTTATCTCCCACGATCGGAATCCTCGACAAGCAATCAATCATGGCATCACCTACAAACTGGCATGACACGCCAGGTGAGTACTTTGAATGTACTTGCAAGCTCACAACAACCAAAAGCATCAAGGTAAAACAACAACATAGCATTTAATAGGTTAACTTATTAACAACTACTATGATGAGGAAGCAATTATTAAGCATGATACGGTACTACTAGAATTACTGCTGAATCATTATCTCATGAACCATCTCACTCTTGGCTATTCGGCCAAGCAATAAATCACCTCGATCACCTTGTAATCACCACGGGATCACATCACAACTGAATGATCATTCTCAAGATCATCCCCATATCATCCTCGGCACCCTGCCAAACTGTTACAGCTCATATAAAGATAAGTCATCTAATAGTCATTCCATCATCGCGGGTGTTAATCATACGCTGTGACCTAGTACGATCTGTGTCCATGACCAAGGACGCAGCAATCAATAGTTTATACATGCTCTACAGATGTTAGTACATTGTACCCACACCACAAAACCCATGGCTCGTGCCCCCATTCAGGTGGACTAATGGCGTTCCGACAAAACCAATCTACTACATGACACTCTCCCGGCCACTCCAAAAAACTCCCCTTTTAGGGCTAAGTCATGGGTGGTCCCGGATGCCACTCTGAACATCAAACGGCCATCGTCATGGCAAAAACAAAAATGGTCCCAAATAGGGACAACCCGGGTACAACACAACTCCGGCACACAAGGCTTATGGCCGCCTACCTGATCAAGGTAGCACACGCACATAACCTTCACTAGTTCGCGGAACTAGCGGGAGGCATTACAATAGACTGTATTAGGGCCTTCCCATAAAGGCAAATGTGAATGCAATGGAAAAGCCTAGCACTGTGGCACTTGAACAATGAAATGACGAAATTTGTCCCCACGGTATAATGGTGATAACTGATAGTCCAGTATCATATATCAACCTGTAATCCAAGTTATAGCAATATCCATCAAATAATCCACAAAATAATATAGCCATAGCATTATCAAAGCTCCATAGGTAAAACATTAACTAAAGTCATGATTAATCCAAAGCAAATGGTACAACCGGTCCAATAGCATCACCGATCTAGTTAACCATGAACCAAAGTGATGGCATCAAATCCAAGTAACACATAATATCCGATATTATCATGATGAAAATAATAACCACCATTCCAAGTAATCCAATAGTAACATGGCATCCACAATCTACAAAGCAGTAGTCCTGTAAATCCAAACACCATCATGGCAAAATCAAGACCAGATATTACTCCAAGAAATGCCATGAATAAATCATTTCTAAATAATGTAATATTAAGCAAATTAATTTAATAAACCATATCATTGCACTGAAATCATGCAAATGGAGGGTGTGGCTTGCCTTGCTCCAAGAAACTGGTGGGAAGCTCCTGGTCTCCACCAAGCAACACAAAACACTGAAGAACATTTTTGAAAGCTTTTGTAAATAACACATAATGCATTTTTCTCCGTCCAAAAAATCTAGACAGCAGAGAAAAATACCAAACTTTACCAGAAAATAAAGGAACTCAAAAGAAAAATAATGCAAAAAAGAAACAATTCAATTGGACTTGTAGTTTAGGAGATTTTAATGGTCAAAGTTTGGTCAAAATGGATTTAAATTGAATTTAAATATATTACAAAAAATCTCCAGGGGGTGACGTCAAAGGCGTAAAGTGGGAATACGTCTCCACTTAGGTACCACTTCGGGAGGGGATGAGGGGCTGACAGGCGGGGCCCCTTGGACAGATTTAGAGAGAGAGAGAGAGAGAGAGAGAGAGAGAGAGAGAGAGAGAGAGAGAGAGAGAGAGAGAGAGACTCGGGCAGATTTAAAGAGAGAGAGAGGGAGGGAGGGAAATAGAGGAGGGTGAGCTCACTGGCGGCCGTTCGCCGGCATCGAGGCCACGGTGGGGTTGGGTGATGGTGGGGATAGATTGGGCTCATTATGGTGAACATGCATATACCCATGGCTTGTCGGGAGATGGCCAGATGGCATCGGCCCCTTCGTCTTTGGCGGCCGCTTGCTTTGAGAGCTAGATAGGGAGACGACTTCGGCGAGGATTCGAGCACCCGAGGGGATGCATAGGATCAGAGGACTCCGGGGATGGCGTTGGTGGTGGTGGCTCAAGCAGAGAGGCACTGGAGCGAGCTCGAGGTGGTGGAGGCCGAACGGTCAAGCTCCAGGCGGAGTTGGAGGAGGAGAGCTCTCCGGGCTTGCTCTTGTGCTCCAGAAGGCGATTGAGAGAGGGAGAGAGAGAGAGAGAGGTGGAGTGGTGAGGTGAGGCGAGCTCGAGGCAGGCTTAAATAGGCAGGAGGAGATGCAGAAGCCGAGAGCCATCACTGGGGAAGGCACCAGCAGACACGCAAACATCTCGGGGCGACGCGGTTCGACGCGACCCGATGCGCAGAGCATGGGCACAGCAGCCAGAGCGCGTGCACATGCAAGAATCCACGCGGTCACCGCCTGGCATGGCCAGTAGTGGACACTAGAGTCAAGGAAAGGTAGTCTATCACTTTTTCCTTGCATCCTAGGACTGCGCTCAGGTGATGGATCATCATAAGAAGCTCTGCACTGATGTGAGGCATCAATGGAAGTTTGCTGTAGCAAACTTGTCCACATCTATGTGAGAAAATGAGAAGGGTTATGAGACAAACTTGATGTCTGGGAGGTTTAGGATAGGAAGGCCAGCAGTTCTGGGAAGTTTGAGAAGATTTGGACCAACATTTAACATAGTTGCTTTACAACTACAAATTTGGTCCAGAAAAGAGAATTGGATGATGTACTCACATAGAGTGGTTTCTTGGGCTTAAATTTAGTGGATCGTGATGATGTGGACATAAGAAGATTATGTAAAAATTTCATGCCATTTGGACATGCCAAAATGGTACTTGCTTCACAGTTTATCCTCTCTGTCCAAAAACTTGAGAAAGTTATAGAGGGAAGATGGCTTGATGAAGTGATCCAAAATTTGGTGGAGATAAGTAATATGGGTAGAATCATTCTCTCGTAAATTTTTAGAATTAATGAAGCAATATAAAATTATACTTCCTTCACAAACTGAAAATATTGCCCGAAACAAATATTTGAAGGTGTGCTAACATAGATAGTTGGATGGAACTGAAATTTGGTAGTGCGTGATGATATGAGCACATGAAGAAGTTTGCTAAATTTCAACTCATTTGGACAACCCTAGCTAGTACTTCCTTCACAAAGCTTCTATTTGCACAGAAACTTGGAAACATTGTCGAGGAAGATTCACTAGCCAAATGGAGTTGAATTTTGTCATGTGACAATGATATGGATAGGAAAGAGTGCCCAAAAAGTTTGGGATCAATCAAGAAAAATAGGTGGCACTCTCTTCACAAAGTGCCACTCTGGACAAAATTGAAGAATGAAGGTTGATGAATTATTTTTGAACTGGGTAGGGAAATATTAATTTCGACATGTTTGGGGCATATATGATCCAAAAAATTTATGAGAATTATTTTGGAATTTTGTGGAAGGAAGAAATATAGGTTGCTTCACAACCTAGGTTAGGCAGGGTTATTCCTTTAATAGGAAAAGGAATACTCCCGAGAAAAAGAATGTGGGAGATGGGCTAGAATGAAAAATGACATGATCTTGGGAAAGATCTGAGAATGATGAGCCACCTGAGATAAGAAGACAGGATGATCTCCCAGGTTTCAAGTCCACAGAATTGCTCCAAAAAGAAAAATCAGAGCAACACGAAAAAAATCAAAAGAAAAAGAAAAGGCCAAAAACCAGGGTGTTACAAGACACTATGCGCCAAGCTCGGTATGAAACTACTATTCTCGACGGCCTATCATCCTCAAACCGATGGCCAAGCGGAAGTCACCAACCGGATGCTATCAACTCTCCTACACGTGTTGATCAAGAAGAACATCAAGGAGCGGGAGGAGTGCTTACCCATCACCGAGTATGCCTACACTCGTGCAAGACACTCTACTACCGTAAGTTCCCCTTCGAGGTCATCTACGGATTCAACCCATTGTCCCCATTGGACATCCTACCGCTCCCACTACAAGAGCGTGCAAACATGGACGCTAGTGCAAGAACAAGCTTTGTCAAGAAGATGCATGAAGATACAAGGGCCACGATCGAGTGTCAAGTACACCACCTTTCCACCAAGCTCAACCTCAACAAGACACCTAAGGTGTTCGATCCGGGCAATCTCATATGGCTACATCTCCGCAAGGACCACTTCCCCAACAAGCGCAAGTCCAATCTTCTAGCACGAGCTGATGGAACCTTCAAGGTGCTAGCATGCTATAATGACAATGCCTACAAGATCGACATCCCCCTCACAAGTACAATGTAAGCGACATCTTCAACATCAAGGACTTGACCACATACCGTGGTGATGAAGATCACAATCCAAGGACGGATCTTCCCCAAGGGGGGAGATGATGCGGAGCATCCTTCCATCATCCCCATGGACTCTACACCAACACACCAAGCACCACGTGGACCTATGACAAGAGCTTGAGCACACGCCATTGAAACAGAGGTGAACTCACTCCTACTTGAGATAGATATGGACATGAATGGAACTTGGTTGCTACCTCACCAAAATATGCTATGTGTCACTAGGTACGAAGACCAACGCCACAAAGCAACTAAGGGACACCCCAAAGGAGGAGGAGAAGCACCCCAAGGCCTCAGGGAAGAAGAAGGAGACAAAGAGGAGAAAGACTGCACCTCCCAGGTGACCCCGTGCCCACAAGGCCCCAAGACCTCGTGCCCACGGGACGCCCTGGGAGCTTTTGTAACCGAAACGCACCACCCCGTGCGCACAGGCCCGGACCGCTGTAACATACCGTGTGCACGAGCGTGTATCATGCACACGGGACCCCCATGCGCACTGGCCCAACTTACCCCATGCGCACGGGCCTCCCAGGATTCAGCTGAGGGGGCCCTTCCTTGCCTCCCAAGTCGTCCCCTACCTTCCCCTAGCTATATATTTCGGGTCTAAGACATTTTTTAGGGTTAGAAAAGTATATGTGAGACATTGATAGACCTTTGCTCGTTATACCACTCCTCTTGGAGATCAAGACCTCTTAGGAGAGTATCCCAAATGGACATCAACACCTCCTTTTGGAGAAGACTACCTTAAAGACCTCACCTCCTTAGGAGTGGGAAGAACCTTACCTTTGTGCTTGTTTCTTTGGATTGTTCTTTTATTCTTGTGGATCTCATGTGTTTGCTATTCTAGTGGATGTGTGATTGGGTCTTGTTGGAGTGAATTCCTCTCTTGTGTTCTTGTTGTTCATCCTTTTCTCCCTCCAAGTGTGAAAAGATCTCACTTCGGGTTCCACCTTACAACAGCAAACCTCCACTCGGTGGCGCCGATTGCATCAACTCGATGAGACCGAAGTGAAGCAATAAGCAATAGAGAATCAGTCAAGCCAACTCGATGGGACCGATTGCACCAACTCAGTGAGACTGAAGTGAATGCAACAAGTCACAGAGTGCTGGCAAGGCCATCTCGGTGAGACCGAGATCTGTATTGGTAGAACCGAATTGTTTGGGTTTTGGCTGTGACTAGGTCCAGATGAACTCTGTGTCTCCGGGTAGAAGATATCGGTGAGGCCGAGTTGGATTTTAGGTTTTGGACAGGTAGAGAAAGTGGCTGAGGATTTTGGAGCAATATCATTAAGCATTTGAGCAAGTAGACCATTAAGCAACACAAGATCTCTTGCTTTCTTGTGGACTCAATGTGATCTTGGATCACTTAAACAAAAATGAAGAGTCTTGAGATTTTGTCAATCCTTGTCCTTATCATTTTGAGGGTCCACATCTCTAGTCCATTCCATGCCAATCATTGAACATCCTGAATCTTTATCTTGAAGGAATATTAGTTCAATGAGCTATATGTTGTTATGAATTACCAAAACCACCTGGGGATTAGTTGCACTTTCAGTTTTTTTGGCAATTTTTCACAATTTAGACATTGTATGCATGTAATAAATACAAATGAAAAGAAACATTGCACATAGCTTATTACCAAATAAGTCACATGTTTTTACATCACAGTAAATAAAAATCTCATAGTTTACAACCAAATGAAATAGAAATTGTACCAAAGACATTGAATGAAAAAGAGTTGATACATTTGTTGGTTTCCTACCCGAGTCCACATATGCTCAACAAAATCATTTTGAAGTTGAATGTGATTTGTCCAATCACGCATTTCTTGATGAAATTGAGTCAACGGTGCAAACTTTGTTCTCCATGCTCGGGCTCAATATTTACACGCTGAAAATCCCACCCTTGGCCGAAGAGGTTGTATGTATGTTATGAATACTTATGATAAAATTAAAACATCTATAACACTGGCGCTAAATGCCGCAAGACTAAAACAATACAACAAGTGTGTGGCACTACATTGAAGAAATCACATGGAAAAATTACATAGTGATGGATTTTGAAGTCATGTGATTATGAATTATCTCACACTTACAACTTTTCGTCCAAAAGTAGAGTGACTAAAATTATGAAGGCTCCAAAGTCATTGGCTAATATATATAAAGATGTGTGTAGTCCAATAAGTGTTATTGCAAGCAGTGGATTTATTTATCTTCAAGGATGACTCAAGTAGATATATGGATATTTGCTTAATGAGACATGAGTCTGGATCCTTTGAAATGGTTCAAAAGCTTTACTGAATGAAGTAGAAATTATTGTAAAAATAAAATTATGTGTATACAATTAGATTACGGAAAGGAATATTTTGAGTTACAAGTTTAGCGATGTCTGATGAGTTGTGAAAAGAGTTCCATAACTTACACCTCTCGGGATGCTATTAAGAGAATAGTGTTTTAGTAGATGTAAGCATACCATGTATGCCATGGTGAGATCAAAGATGGTATTATTTAATTTGTCATTATACTTTTCAAATGTGATGCTTTAGAGGCTAAGTTTTACACTGAAAAGTGTGCCATAAAATATGTTGAAATGACGCCATATAAGATATGGAATGGATGACAAACCATTTAGTACTTTCTTAATATTTGGAAAATGCATGAGACATATGTAAAGGTGTTTACGAGCTCAAGTTCCAAGTCAAATAAGTGCTAATTTGTAGGTTATCCCAAAAGGTTGGTTATTCCTCTATTACTACGTCGTGGCAAAGTGTTTTGCCACATAGTGTTGTATATTTTGAAGAAAATGTTTCTTACCAAAAGTTGAGTGGGAGGACAGCACAACTCGACGAGATTGCAGAGTCTTCCTCATCATGTCAAACGAAAGAAGCACTGAAAGTAGTTCCAGAGTTTCCGACTGCGATTGATATGTAAGCCTCTACATGAGATATAGAGACTTCGATCAAACTTGCAGATGGACCGCGTATGTGTCGTGGGGAAACTGATCCACGGACATCTATGGGGCCGGTGGACCGGGCCCCTTTCGGTTCGGCGGGGGGTGGAGATCGCACGAAGAGCAGATCGAGGCAAAGCACACGAGCGGTTTACCTAGCTTCGGAGCTCTCCGGAGAGATAATACTCCTACTGCTGCATGTCTGAGTGTATTGAGTTCTTGCTTGGGAGCGCTGGATGCTACAGTACACACTAGCCGCTAACGAGATCGAGCGTGATTGTTTTCTGGCTTCCAACCTTTCTAACCCACCTCTACGTTGCGCATGGGCCTCCTTTTATATGCTCAAGGGGTCACCGACAGGTGGCAACGTAGACAAGGGTAAAAATGGAAAAGAGTTGCGGTTGGTACAACTACTTGTACAGTGTATCATACCTAACCCTGACGGCAGGGGACAAAGGCATTAAATGCCCGTCTGCGTCGCCCAAACAGTGCAAAAAGGGACCGTCAGGGATGCCACCGCTTGCCACGATGGCAATCTTGTCAGCGTCGCTTGCCACCTCGCACCGCTGGCTGCACAGCCTCTCGCCACGCGCGCCTGGAAAGGTCCCAGCGCGACACGTTGATGGATGTGCTGGAGCGCGGGTACAGAGTGGTAGCTTGCCGCGGCAAGCGCCTTGCCGCGGTTGTTGTCTTGCCGCGTCCGGAAGCTTGTCGCTCACCGGGCCTTGCCAGGACGCGTGGCGCGTCGCGGCAAGTCCTTTAAGATGCCTTGGTTGGCCTTCCCGGCAAGCTCCTCTTGCCGGGGTCTTGTCTCCTTGTCTTGAACACTTTGTTCTTGAATGGCTCCAATAGGAACCACGGAGGATCTTGGCGGTCACCCGGAAAGCCTTGCCGCGGGGTGCTGCGACTGCCCGTGCCCAAGTTCGGGATACTAGGTTACCCCTACTCTAGTACACCGATAGGAGCCCCCGGGCCTGGGCCACACACGGTGCCGAGCGCTGTTGGGCCAGGCCCAAAACAGGCACGGGCACGCGCGGCCTGGGTTACGCCGTATCTTACTCCGTATCCACCGCGCCCTCCCCTAACGGCACGCGTCGAATGCGGCGTCGTGGGAGAGATCGTGGGTGGTTTATTTATTCGAAAAGACGGAACGTCCGCCCCCTCCCTCTTTATAAGCAGGGGAAACAGGGGCAGTTCGTCCATCTCGCCAGTTGCTGTTCCAATCTCAGAAACTTCCGCCGCCCCTCCCTCTGAAAGAGAGCAGCGCTCCGCCCCCCATCGCCACCAGCACCACCAACACCGTCGATCTCCCCCACCACCTCCACCATGGCTCCGAAAGCCGGCAAGGGGAAAGCCATGAAGTCGACCGAGGCGCAGCAGCTCGCGGCGCTGCGAAAGGAGCAGACAACCTTCCCCCCAAGCTCGCCGCGAAGGAGCTGAGGGAGTACTACTACCTCTTTTGGTCGACGGAGATGCGAGCGCATCCGCGCACGAAGGTACTCTCCGCCGCCGCTTCGAAACGGGCTCCGAATGGATATCCCTTCTTCGCGATGTTCTTCTACTGCGGGCTCTGCCCGCCTTTCTCTGAATTCTTCTGCGATATTATCAACACCTACGGGTTCCACCTCCTTGACTTCACCCACAATGCCGTTCTGACCATGGCAATTTTCGCACATCTCTGCGAAAACTTTGTCGGAGTCCATCCAAATGTAGCTCTTTTCCGCCACTTCTTTATGCCCCGAGTTGAGAGAGGGGAGCCCTTATCCGGCAGAATCGCCTGGATCTCGAGAGCCGACAAGAAGGAGGCTTATCTGGAGGGAGAGCTCCGCGCAAGTGGGAGGAATGGAGAGCGATCGTGCTGGATTGTCGAGGAGAACCGCGATTGTTTACCGCCCAGCCGCCAAGCCCGATGGCGCTGCAGCGATTGGAGCAGCGTGTACAGAAGATGATAGGCGAAGATTGCCATCACCGGATCCTCGCCTTAGGCTTGCCGGCTTCTTGTGGCGCCGTTGGCGCAGATTTTCTTCGCCGCCGACGCCCCGCAAGAGAGGAGGAGACCCGCCGGGAGTTGAAGTGCGGCGGACATCATGAGGCTGCGCCCGGGCCTCAACTTCAACTTCACTGTCCTGGAACTGGACGCGATGCTCAAGGAATTGTTCAAGCACGACCCTCAACATCCCGAATGGTTCAGGTTGCCGAAGGGTGTCGTTCCGCTGTGCAACAATTCCTCACTCGACCGCATCCGTGCAATGATGCCGTTGTGCGATTCGCATGGAATTGTCCCAACTTGGCAAGAGCCTGCAGACGACGTTGTGCAGGAGTTCTTTGACGGCTTGGTAGAAGTGGCGGTCTGCTCCGATGAACAGAAGAGCCTCACCCGCGACACCACCGATGCGGAGATGCAGCGCATCGCCACCAGGGCAGAAGAGGCGGCGGCAGCCGCTGCCGCGGGCGAGTTTGGATTCACCGTGGAGGAGGCAGAGGCAGCAGAGGCGGCAAGCCTTGCCGAGCGAGAGGAGTTTGCCGGCGAGGGAGAGCTTGCGAGCTGGCCGCCGAGTCGGCGAGCCCGCCGAGGGTGCGAGCGGCTCGTCGGAGACCGATTCCTCTTCCTCCCCATCTTCAGATAGCCCGCCGCAAGCAGAGCCCCCAGCTCCACCAAGAAGGCGTCTCCGCAAGGTCGGGGACGTAGCATGGCGGCAGAGGGGTCAACAGCCTCCGCGCCGCGTGACACGCTCCACCGTGACAAGCACTGTTGCCGCGGGAGCGCCTCACGCTGCTGCGGCAACTGGAGTGGGGTCCTCCTGGACCGCCGCTTCTACTCCTGCCACTGCCCCCGCCAAGCGGTTAACGGAACCCACTCCTCCGCGTCGTCGCGCCGAAGGTGGGCCGGACTTCGACCTCTCCGCGCTCAGGTCCGACGAGGAAGAAGAAGAGTAAGATTCTTTGCTGTACTTGTAGTTCTTCAATTCTTGTTGTTTTGTCTTGTATCTGATTTGCTTTACTCTGAACTCATTCCTTTTCGGGACTCGGCCCGAGCGCGCGAAGAGCCAAGGTCCCGGTGATTGTCATCAAGGACGAATCCAGCGTGACGGCAGGGGGTGCGCCCGAGACCACCTTGCCGGACCCGGCAATCATTCCCCAAAGCAGCCCCCAGCGCAGCCCCCAGCGTAAGTATATGGTTTACTTCCCGCTGTTAGGCGCACATGGGTGCTCTTTATTTGCTGACATCTGACCATTGGATTGCGTAGGAGCAGAGCAGCCTCATCAGGAGCGCTCGGAAGCCACCCTCGACATGCTATCTACTTCAACTACACCGCCAAGGGAGGATTCCCCGGTAAGGGAGCGTTCTCCGGCAAGGGAGAGTTCTCCGGCAAGGGACAGCACCAGCGAGCCCCCGGTGGTGGAGACCGTGACTGCAGAACCCAGTACAGGTAATCCTCTTGCTTGAAAACTTCCCTTGGGTTCTTGATTTTTTTCTTTTTGGATACTTGCTTGACTTTTCTCCCTTTTCCGGCCGTCAGACCCGTCTACCGCGGAGCCGATGGAGACCGAGGTTGCCGGCGAGGAGAACGCGCGCAACAACACGGCAACGCTGCTTGCCACCAAGAAGCAGCGGTGGCCGAGGATCCCGCCGTGAAGAGGCCGCCAAAGCTGCCGCCGCTTGGTGGCGAGGGTCAGCGATCGCCCGACGCAGCCTGAGGCCACAGGAGCGTCAGGCACTACGCCGACCGCCGATCCCTCCGCCGCTGCCGCAGCGTCAGACTCCGAAGAGTCCCAGCCCGGCGCCTATTTGAAGGCTGGCGATGGCGTCTTCATCAAGCTCCCCTGGGAGTCGAGCTCCAGGGCGCCGGTTGAAGGAGAAATTTTGGATGGAGAGGTGCTTGCCTCCGCTGGGCTGACGCTGGTTGATGCGCCGAGCAGCAGCAGCGGCGAGTCTGAGGAGGAGGAGCTGCTACAGAAGCTGGTGTCGCTCTACCGCGCTCGGCAGGCCAAGGTGGAAGCCCGAGAAGCGCTTGTCGCGAAGGCGGGAGTGGACATCGAGAAGCGCGCAGAGGAACTCCGGGAGCGCAACCAAGAAGCCCTCCGGTCCCTTGCAGAGGAGCGGGCGCAACTCGCCGAGGCGCGGAAAGCCTTCCTCCTCGAGAAGGCCGAAGCTGAAGAGCAACAGCGGCTTATCGCCGAGGAGCTGTTTGCGTGGGAAGGCGAGTTGGCGCAGCGGAAAGTTAACCTTGACAGCCACGAGGAGGAGCTTGCCGCGCGCGAGCAAACATTTGGCGGGGCTCTCAAGGAAGCAGAGGATGCTGTCGCAGCTGCCGAGGCCGCCAAGAAGGAGCTGGAGACGAAGGTGGCGCAGCTGGAGGCCGATCTCAAGGCGAGGGTGAAGAGCTTGCAGCTCAAGCATGGCCGCGAAGGCGCGCCACACCCTTGGCGAGCTGCGGGGTAGTCTCGCCGAGAAGGGCAAGGAGCTTAAGCGCCGCCAAGGACTCAATGCAGATCTTGAGTTGAACACAGCTACTTTGACCAAGACACTAGGCGGCGCCGAGGCAGGAGGTGGCCTTGAGGAAGCAGATCAAGGCCGACGAGGCGCTGCTGGCGAGTGCTGCTACCACCCAGAACACTTTTAGGGAGAATGTGGAGCACTGGACGGAGGGTCTCGTGGATGTTGCCGCAGCCATCGACAGGGAGCTGGCGCAGCTGGGGATGGAGGATTTTGGGTATCCCTCCGATGAGAACCTCCAACCCAGCGCCAAGCTCAGCTTGTTCTTCAAAGGCGTGGCGACGGCCCTCCAGCGACTCCGGGAAAGGATCCCAAAGCAGCTGGCCGGCGAGTCGTGGACGATCTGCGCGGGAGTTCTTCAAAAGGTGTTGGTGAAGGTGGCCTTCCGCAACCCGGGCCTCAACCTCACCAATGTCCTCAAGAAGCTGCTGCCGGATGCTGATCTGGAAGCGCTCAAGGCCCTTGTCGCACCCATTGTGGACAAGGTGAGCGAGATCAAGAGGGTTGAGGGCGATCGCATAGATTAGGCCGCCCGTTTTCTCCTTTTCTTGTCGCTGCTGGTCATGTTACGAGAACAATCTATTAGAGCTGCGACAAGCTATCTTGTAATATAACTTTATTTTGGGTATCGATCGCTATGTTATTTCCTTTACTTGATTCCTTCCTTTGTATGTTTTTTCCCTACGCTTTTAGGGAACTTGTCGTATGAGCACCTTAGCCATGAGTGCTGAGTCTTGAACGTCGGCAGAGCTCTTTGGCAGTGCATAACCGACAAGAAACCTTGTCGCAACTAGTCTCAGCTCACTTAAGTTGTTGAGCGGACTCGAAACAAAGTAAGGGCGCAACTAGCTACGAGTTGGTTCCTCCGCGCACAGGTTTTCCATACAAAGCACGGTCGTTCGAGGAAGATAACTTAAAAAAATTTAAAACTGATTGCTCAAACTTTGGCAACTTAGCTTTTCTGTCGCCTGTGTCCCGGTAAGGCGAAACTTTCTTGAACGACGCCTGGTCCACACCATTATCTTCTCCTTCCCCCCGGCAAACTTGTGGGCGAGAGAACCTTCCTTTCTTTGAGAAAGAGAAAGAAGAGAAAATAAAGATATGGAGCCTTACGGCTCGTTATTGCTTACCGGGGGTAGGTGCTGCACAAAGTGTCAGATAACACATGCAAAAAATAGAAAACATGAAATTGACAAGATGTGCGGAGCACATGAGCTTTACTTATGCACGGGGTCTGCGCCCGGCTTTGTACAAAGGATTACATGCAACAGCGCCAAGACTTGTACAAAAGGTGGTTGCCGGAACAGGTTCCGGCAACCGCGCCTTACGGGTAAAACTTGCGAAGATGCTCAATGTTCCAGGAGTTGCTCACCGGAGTGCCATCTTCGGTCTCAAGGCTGACAGCGCCAGGCCTAGTGACTCTTTTCACCCGGTAAGGGCCTTCCCACTTTGGCGTCAACTTGTTGGAATTCTTGGCAGACTGAACGCGCCGAAGAACAAGGTCGCCTTCCTTGAGACTTCTGGCGTTAACTTTGCGGCTATGGTAGCGGCGCAAAGCTTGCTGGTATCGAGCAGCTCGTCTGAGCTGAAGACGGTCCTCCTCAAGGAGCAGCGCGTCATCTTGTCGCAGCTGCTCTTGCTCAAGCTCGTCATAGCGAGCACTCGAGGTGACCCGTATCTGAGTTCCGTGGGGAGAACTGCCTCTGCTCCATAGACTAGGCGAAGGTGTGCGGCGATGGCTCGATTTGGCGTTGTCTGATCGACCAAAGAACCACCGGCAGCTCCTCAATCGAGCTTCTTTCCGCACCCGTGCAGCTGTCGAAAGTCCCGGTCTTGAGCCGTGCGCAAGACTTCACATTGCCCTCTCCGCTTGACCGTTGCTTCTCGGATGAGCAATGAAGCGAAGCGCACCTTGGCGCCAAGATCTTGGGCGTACTACATGAAGGTGCGGCTCGTGAATTGTGTGCCGTTGTCGGTGATGATCCCGTTAGGGATCGAAGGCGGCGAACAATCGACCAAGAACTTGACTGCCGTTGTCTGCTGTCACCTTCCTCATCGCTTCCACTTCCGGCCACTTTGTGAACTTGTCGATTGCGACGTACAAGTACTCAAAGCCCCCGACAGCTCGGGGAAAGGGGCCGAGGATGTCGAGCCCCCAGACTGAAAATGGCGGGATAAAGGGATCGTCTAGAGAGCTTGAGCTGGCTGGTGTATCTGCTTGGAGCAGGCCGCACGCTTCACACTTGGTTACTTGTGCGATTGCATCCCGGAGGCTGTCGTCCAAAAGAAACCTTGCGGAATGCTTTGCGGCAAGTGCTCTTCGCCAATGTGGTGACCACATATGCCTCCATGTATCTCTGCCAACAGCATTTGTCCATCTTCCCGGTGAATACACTTCAATTTCACACCGTTGAGTCTTCTTCTGTACAGTGTGTTGTCAACAAACTGGTACATACTTGACTGCCGGGCTACTCTTTCCGCTTCTTCTTGCTCTTGGGAAGTTCTCACCTGAAGAAGCGGACAATCTTACATGCCCATCTTTGGAGCTTGCGGCTCGACAACAAGGACTAAAGGCACATATGTTGCTGCGAGAACATCCGCTTCTACGGCGAGAACCTGCGGCTCAGCCGGAGCTTGACGTTCTCCGGCAAGCTTGCCGGAGCAAAACTTGTCGGGAGCGTCTGCTTCAACGGAACAAACCCTAGGGCTTTCCGGAGTAGACTGCTCCTCAGCACCCTTGGTGTTGATCTTGGGGACCTTCTTGGCGGCGGCTTCGGGGAGCTCTGCCGGGAAATAGTCACCAGAAATCAACTTCCTCTTCTTGCTCTGTCCAGTTGATGGCGTTACAGACGGTTGAGTCAGTTTGAGCACAAAGATCCCTGGTTCCACAGGTAACTTAAGTGCGGCGCACTTCGACAGGCCATCGGCAATGTCGTTCTGAGCTCTTGGGACATGTTCCATCTGTAGGCCGTCAAAGTGCTCTTCTAGCTTTCTCACTTCGTCAACGTAAGCTTCCATCAACGGACTCTGATAATTCTTGTTCACTTGGCAGACGACAAGCTGCGAGTCACCCCTGACAATGAGCTTCTTGATCCCAAGGTCTGCTGCGATCCTGAGACCGGCAAGCAAACCTTCATAGTCTGCGGCATTGTTTGTTGCTTGCTCCTTGGGAAAGTGCATCTGGACTACGTACTTGAGGTGCTCTCCGGTGGGCGCAACAAGTAGCACGCCCAAGACCGGGCGCCTTGCAGCGAAGGCACCATCAAAGTACATCAGCCACTCTTTGCTTGCTTCCTTGGCGGGGATGCTCGTTTCGAATTTCTTCATCCGGTGTTGGCGTCCACTCGCTATAAATTCTGCCAATGCTCGCTCTGGATAGTTGAAGTGCTCTCAAACTTGAGGCCAAATCTTGATAGTTCCAAAGCCCGATCGACAATCCTGCTGTTGCTTCGGATTCTGCAGTATCCTCTTGATGGAAAACAGTGACAAGCTGTGATCTCATGTGCTTGGAAGTAATGGCGCAGCTTTCTCGAGGCCATGAGAAGGCCGAAAAGTAATTTCTTCACACCAGAGTACCTTGACCTAGCCCCCTGCAGAAGGGAACTGACAAAGTAAACTGGGTGCTGCACCATTCTCTTCTGTGTTTCCTCACGCGCCTGCGCAGATCCATCTTTGTCGGGACCAGAGCTTGTCGGTGAAGCCCCCTGCTTGTCGCTGGATGCATCTGCCGTGGTTGCTGGCTCATCATCCGCCTCCCTCTCCGCTACTAACGCAGCACTAACCACTTGATTGGTTGCCGCTATATACAGCAGCAACTTTTCTTGTGGCTTAGGTGCGACAAGTGTTGGAGTGGAGGACAGGTATCTCTTCAAGTCCTGCAGCGCAGCCTCCGCTTCCGGAGTCCATTTCATTGGACCTGCCTTTTTCAATATTTTGAAAAATGGCGAGCGCCTTCAGCGACGTGAGATAAACCTCTTTGAGAGCAGCCACGCAACCGGCAAGTCTTCGTACATCCTTGACGCGCTTTGGTGCTTCAATCTGCTCAATGGCTTTGATCTTGTCGGGATTGGCTTCAATTCCCCGCTGAGACACGAAGAACCCGAGAAGCTTGCCGGAGGGGACTCCGAACACACACTTCTCGGGGTTAAGCTTGAGGTTGATCTTGCGTGATTTTCAAAGGTTTCGTCTAAATCCTGGATCAGAGTTGCCTTGTCCTTGCTCTTGACCACTATGTCATCCATGTAGGCCTCCACATTTCCGTGCATTTGTGGCTCAAAAGTGTCATGGACTACCCTTGCAAATGTTGAACCAGCATTCTTCAAACCGAAAGGCATCCGTATGAAACAGTATGTGCCACATGGAGTGATGAATGCGGTCTTCTCCTCATCCTCTTCTGCCATGAAGATCTGATGGTATCCTGAATATGCGTCAAGAAATGAAAGCAAGTCACATCCAGCCGTGGAATCAACAATCTGGTCAATGCACGGCAAGGGAAATGGGTCTTTGGGACAAGCTTTATTGACATCGGTAAAGTCGATACAAAGCCTCCATTTCCCGTTTGCCTTGCGCACGACTACAGGATTGGCCAACCACGTGGGATGGAGCACTCCTCTGACAAGGCCTGCTGCTTCCAATTTCTTGATTTCTTCTGCGATGAATTCTTGGCGCTCACTTGCTTGTTTCTCGACTTTACGCTTGACGGGCGCGCGATGAGGACGAGCGGCAAGATGGTGCTCGATTACTTTCAGGAACACGGGGATGTCAGACGGTTGCCACGCAAACACGTCGACGTTCGCCCGCAGGAAAGCAACGAGTGCGCTTTCCTATTTAGGTTCGAGAGTGGCACTGATGGTGAAGGTACCACCAGTGATGTCCTCCTTGGCGGACACCTTCTTGGTCTCTGGCGGAGCTGCCATTGCCTTCTTATGCTTGCCGGTGGAGCTTGATGCTGCGTCCTCGATGGTAGCGCAGCACTCCAAAGAGGTGCGCTTGCTGGAGTGGGCATCAGAACTCTTGCCGAACTTGGTCTTCTTCTTCCCCCCTGGAGCTTCAAGGGCAAACTACTTGCGATCTGTTGCGGCTACTGCTTCCCAGTAGATCTTGTCGGCGCAGATAAGAGCATCTTTCTTGTCGCCAGGGACAGAGATGACACTTATCGGGCCTGGCATCTTCAGCATGTTGTATGCATAATGAGAGGCTGCCATGAACTTGGCGAGTGTTGGACGGCCGAGTATCCCATTGTAAGGCAATGGAAAGTCAACAACGTCAAAAGTGACCCTCTCGATCCGAAGTTCAACTCATTGCCAAATGTCACCGCAACGTGATCTTTCCTTGACTTGCTCCTTCCGGATTGATTCCTTGGAATGTGCGGTCTCTTCAAGCTTCATTGTCGGGGATCTGGAGTTTCGGAGTATCGCGGAGGATATCGAGTTCAAGCTGGCCCGCCGTCAACTAGCATCTTAGTGACCTTGAGGTTGCGGATAGTTGGTGAAACCAACATCGGCAAGCACCGACCGCAGATTATGCGATCGGGGTGGTCCTCAATATCGAAGATGATAGGCGTCTTGGACCATTCGAGGCTTGCGTGACTTGGCGGTGGTTCTTCCGCATTGACTTTCCGCACCTTTGCTTGAGCTGGCGGTGTGAAGTATCGAGAAGCACCGCCGTCAACACACGAGACCTCTGTGGCTTTACGGAACTCCTGCTCACCGTCTCGTCATCATCCATATCTTCATCGTCGTCGTCATCTTCATCCTTATCGCGCGCGCGGAGGTCTGTCTCCTTGCCGCTGCTTGGCCTTGCCGCGGCATCCTCCTCGGCGGGGCGTTTCTTGCGGATCCTCCAAACCTTCTTGGGCCTTCTCCTTGTCGCGTCGCTCGTATTCAGCCTTTTGCTCGCTCGACAAGCTGCTCGACCTTCTTGCAGCTCGGAGGTCATGGCCCTTAGTGCGGTGGATCTTGCAAGATCTTGCTTGTCGGTGCCGTCATGCTTGTCGGCGACCGCCACAGTGTTCTTGGCGCCACCTTCGTTGCCGGACTGCTCAACGACTAGCACATCTTTGCCTTTCTTCTTCCGGTTGTTCCGCCGCCGGGTTTTCTTTGCCGGGGCAGCATCCTCGCTGTCAGATCCTCCTGCTCCTGTATTCTCTCCGGGGAGTTTCCTCCCTTCCTCAGCACGTGCACACTTGTCGGCCAGGGCATATAGCTCACTGACGTCTCGATCTTGCACATCGCCATCTCCTCCGCATCCTGCGATACGCGACGCTCGATGGAACGCGCGATGACCGCGGCGGGGTGGACATCTGGATGTTGTGTTGTACACGGCTGAATCTCTGAATATACTTGCGTTAGGGCTCTCCTTCCTTCCAGGCGGCGGATGAAGGTCGCTCTCTTAGCCATGAGGTTTGTGGCACTTTGTAAAGCGCCGACAAACTGATAGCCTGTGTCTGCCAGGAGGATATGGAGTTGTCCGGCAAGTGCATGAGCTAGGATCTAACATTGGGCTTGAGCACCAGCGGGAAGTAGTTGGCAAGGATCTTGTCGTCCCGCCCCCCAGCGGCCTGCACCACGATGGTGTAGATGCTGAGGAACTCCGACGGATGCGACTTGCCGTCGTACTTCTCTGCACGCGTCGGCTTGAAATTCTTCGTCTTTGAGCCATTGGACTTGCCGCAGCTCACGAGTGAACGCAGGCAACCTACACAGTCGGCAAGTCGCCTGGTTCCCCTGGCGCATGCATGTCGACAGAGGGCCCAGCGCGCTGGTCTGATTGACGCCGCGCTTCTCTTCATCGCTCGATGCGAATACGAGCGTCTTCTTGCTGTCGTTCATGAAGAACTTGGCGCTGATCGCGACGAGCTCGTGGATCTGATGATGCGGTGGAGTCGTCGTCGAGGTAGATCCGGCGAGTCGGCGATCTTGGCCTTTGGGGTGGAGAGTGCACGGTGGTTGCACCCGCATCGGTCTTGTCGCCATCGGCTCGTGCCTGGCAATCTTGCCGCGGCTGCGATGTACTCGGCTGCCGTGGAGTGTTGCCGTTGGCGAAGCCGATGAGACTCTGAATGGTGGCCCTCCATTCGTCGATCTTGTCTGCCGTTGGAGGGTAATCCAGGAGCAGTTGAGCTCGCGCTAAAGCTTCTGCTGGAGTGGAGGGCGGCAGTGGCGAACAGTGCGAGGAGCGGGATATGCTCGGACTTCTAACTATGTTAGAAGGCGATATCCCATCGAGCGACGTGTCTTGCTCGTGCAAGCATGTTGGCATGCATGCTGGTCTGAGCACCCGAGATCCACCAGCTCGATCTTGGTCCAACGAATGTATGGTACCGCGAGTACCATGACGCTGTCGATCCTGCGCCTCTGAGATGGGCGCGGTGCATGTCTGGACGCCGAGTCTGCGCAGCCTTGTCCTTGGACCTGGCAGCACCGTGAGCTCCCTCGTCGATGCCCGTTCTTCCGCCGGCGTCTACCCCACCACCCATTTGCTCCGGTGGTGGTGGGTTCGACGCGGACGGAGCAGCCACCTCCGAAGCCTTCTTCTTTGGTGGCATGTCGATGAAGAAGATGAAGATCTAGCTCGTGTGAACGCCGGATCCGGTTCACACAGCCTCGACGCCCCCTAACTGGCGCGCCAGAGATGTCGTGGGGAAACTGATCCACGGACACCTATGGGGCCGGCGGACCGGGCCCCTTTTGGTTCGGCGGGGGGCGGAGATCGCACGAAGAGCGATCGAGGCGAAGCACGAAGCGGTTTACCCAGCCGGAGCTCTCCGGAGAGATAATACTCCTACTGCTGCATGTCTGAGTGTATTGAGTTCTTGCTCGGGAGCGCTGGATGCTACAGTACACACTAGCCGCTAACGAGACCGAGCGTGAGTGTTTTCTGGCTTCCAACCTTTCTAACCCACCTCTACGTTGCGCATGGGCCTCCTTTTATATGCTCAAGGGGTCACCGACAGGTGGCAACGTAGACAAGGGTAAAAATGGAAAAGAGCTGCGGTTGGTACAACTACTTGTACAGTGTATCATACCTAACCCTGACGGCAGGGGACAAAGGCATTAAATGCCCGTCTGCGTCGCCCAAACAGTGCAAAAAGGGACCGTCAGGGACGCCACCGCTTGCCACGATGGCAATCTTGTCAGCGTCGCTTGCCACCTCGCACCGTTGGCTGCATAGCCTCTCGCCACGCGCGCCTGGAAAGGTCCCAGGGCGACACGTTGATGGATGTGCTGGAGCGCGGGTATAGAGTGGTAGCTTGCTGCGGCAAGCGCCTTGCCGCGGTTGTTGTCTTGCGGCGTCCGGAAGCTTGTCGCTCACCGGGCCTTGCCGGGACGTGTGGCGCGTCGCGGCAAGTCCTTTAAGATGCCTTGGTTGGCCTTCTTGGCAAGCTCCTCTTGCCGGGGTCTTGTCTCCTTGTCTTGAACACTTTGTTCTTGAATGGCTCCAATAGGAACCATGGAGGATCTTGGCGGTCACCCGGCAAGCCTTGTCGTGGGGTGCTGCGACTGCCCGTGCCCAAGTTCGGGATACTAGAGTACCCCTACTCTAGTACACCGACAGTATGTTAGGTAAAACTCATGCAGACCTGTGTGGTGTGCATACGAGATATTGTTGTTGGACAAACAATGAACCTGTGTATACAAAGAACATTGATGGGCCCTGACTCCAGAATTAGCTATATGCCAAAGTATTCTGAGATAGCATCCATATTCTTTGATGTACCCTTCAAGAAACTTAGAGTTTAACATAGAGTAATGGATCTATAAACCGGCGAAGATAATTTTTTATTGCAGAGCTTGACCTATTGCAAATAGTTTATAACAAGTTCAAGGAGTTGACTACGACAAGATTGCCTCAGTGTAGTGATGCTTAAAGTTAGTTTGGACTAACCTAGCAATTACTACATATTTAAATTATGAGATATAAAATATGGACGCCAAAGGGATTTCCATGAGATGGAAATAGACCCAAGGTTGTATGTGTGATACAATCCAAGGTAATTTGTTTGATCCAGAGGACCATAGTAAGTGTGCAAACTTCAAGATCCAAGACTGGACTGAAGCAAGCATAAAGGAGTTGTATCTTTGTTTTAACGAAACGAACAAGGGGTTTGATCATCGGGGAAAGCGACCATGCTTGTGTTTAAAAAGAAAATAAGTGGGAGCATGGTAGTATTTTCTAAACATTATGTGTGCATAACACATTGTTGACTGTAAATATTATAACATTAAAATAAATTTGATGAAGTACTTGGGCAAGATAGCCTTAGTGTTAGGCATAATAATCTATGGAGATAGTAGTGCCTAATAAGGCTTCAACAAAATGCATATTGACAAGATACTAAAGTGTTTTGGTATGGAAAATGCCAAAAGGAGTTTCTTGCCAAGGTCACATGGAAAGAGTTTTAAACAAGAATCGGTATT
Organism: Aegilops speltoides; assembly: GCA_021437245.1. Classification (NCBI taxonomy): domain Eukaryota; kingdom Viridiplantae; phylum Streptophyta; class Magnoliopsida; order Poales; family Poaceae; genus Aegilops; species Aegilops speltoides. The sequence goes on along the minus strand of CM038141.1, from coordinate 31,467,713 downwards.
CTAGAATACTGATGAGCAAAATATATAATTGGTTTCATTCACATGTGTGTTTGAATTAACCATCTATTTCATGGTATGTAAACAATCAGATATGTCCAGTACTCTAAATAAGTTGTGAGTATGTTACCAAAGTGATCAAGGTGTTGATCATAGGACAGCAGTGAAAATGTCGTCAAGAACTAATGTAGGAATATGACATGTTTCTCGTATACGAAGAAAATGAAGAGATCATTGTAGGTAGTTACATCGATGCAGACTCATTGTAAGTAGTTACATCGATGCACTCTTCATCAGTGCTCCAAGCGATTTTTTATTTCAACTAAGGTTTTGTGTATTACATTGAATGTTGCCGCAGTAAATTGTTTCAAACAGTTACTGCGGTGAATTTTATAACAAAGAGCCTACGTGTTATGTTGCGTCAGAAACCGATAATGGAGAGTGCTAGATCAAATAGTTTATTTATGAACTTAGTATGGTTTCAAGAAGTCTTGTGCCAATGGAACACTATTGTAAATAGTGGCTCTATAGCACAGTCGAGGAATCAAAGGTCCTACCAGGGATTCAAATTAATACAAAGCCAGTTCCGCACAAATTGTGAATTTTGTGAAAGCGTGAAGACACATGGATATGCACAATTACACACGGACCTAATCTTTTCAGGTCCGTTGGACGAAGTCTGTATCACAAGCGAAGCATAAATTTACACCAGTATACCATAGCTGTAAAGTGCATTAGCATTGACTAGATTATAAACTCTAGTGCAAGTGGAAGACTATTGAAAATGCCCTAGAAGCAATAATAATTGTGTTATTATAAATTTCCAAATTTATGATAATGTTTATATTCGATGCTATAAATGATATGGTTCTCGAATATGAGATTCATAGGAAAACTCATGAGCACATGTAGAGTTATAAACGATAAAACAAGATTCCTAGTCTTGGCTCTAGGACTAGCTCAACTATTGCATGATGTTTCTGTTTTCCTAATCATGGGCATAGTTAAGTGTAATGATGATGCCATCAACATATGAGAAAACACTCGTGTTGAATTGACATAAGTTGTTTGTCATACTTGGAGATTATATCGTCTGAAGTCTATAGTTCATAACACAAGAGTTAGCGTATGTATTATTATATTGGGTTTGTCCAACGTCATATGTATCAGGTGACCATAACGGCAACTTACGGGTTCATCGGAAATGTATGACGAGGGATTGGATAGCTCAAAACTAAAATTTGATCCTCTAACGATGGAGAAATATTTTTAGGGCCCCCTCAATGTGATGACATCCATCATCATCTGGCTAGACATAGCGTGAATTGGTCAGGGGGATGGCGGAATACGAGAATAAGAAAAGAGTACAAAACTGATAAAAGAGGAAGACTCGTACAGTGGGCATGTGTTGATATATCTCACCTCGGGTTTTGTAACATATCACGAAGCAAAAGGAATAACATATAATAACCAAAAATGTCACTCGAGTATCATTTGTGTGAGTATAGGAGTCAATATGCATCATTCAATGAAAGGTGTTTTCATTCCTGTCTATATTTCACCAAACCTGCAGGGTCACACACTTAAGGGATTACAATCTTTTTAGTTTTATATGAGTTAATAGTATGAGAAAATAATCCAGAAAAGTTTTGGCTAGTTTTGAGAGAAAACAGAAAGCATTTGGAGTTACTAGAAGGGTCTTCGGGTTTACTGCATAATGTCGGATATGTAAAAATATTAGAAAAAATTGAAGCAGTCGGATTTTTTCTCTTTTCTTCCTTATCTTTTTTCTTTTCGTTTTCCGCTTTCGTTTCTTTTCCTTTTTTCTTCTTCTTTTCTAGTTTTATTCTCTACTTTAATTTTGTGAACTTCTTTCCAAAATTGGTGAATTTTTTTCTAAATCAATAAACTTTTTTTCAAATTTGTGACCTTTTTACAGAATTGATGAACTTTTTTCAAATCGATGAATTTTACAAAATATCTGCAAATTTGTTAAAAAAATCAAATTTGATCATTTTCCAAATTCATAAAAAAATTCAAATTTGATGAACCTATTTTCAAAATTGGTGAATATTTTCAAATTCAATTAACTTTTCCAAATAGATAAACATTTTTCAACCTTGATGAACTATTTTCAAAATTGATGAACTTTTTTCAAATTAATAAACTTTTTCAAATTCAATGAACTTTTCTACAATATGATGAATTTTAAAAAAATCATGAACTTTTTTCCAAATCCGTGAAACTTTTCAAATTAATGATATTTTCTTTTTTTACTTTTCCTTTTTTTGTCTTTCTCAAATGTGATTGGGTACATGGCCAAGCCCACCTGTGCCGACGCGTGGGCACACGTGAAGCGCTGACTAGGAGCTGGGAGCTCCTAACCGACGCTTTGAGCACCGGTTGGTACTACACGCGCTCGCAAACGATACATAGCGGTCCGGCCTAACACTTGCTCAAAAAAGAAAAAGGGGAAAAGTGAAGAAAAAGTGGAAAAGGCTGGAATTCAAACTCAACATCACACACCTTTTGTAGACTAACACAAGAACCACTGGACTAAACACATTCTAGTGTTCTGCTAATAGAAAAAAGCGCTAGTTAACCTTCCTTCTAGTGAAACATTAATGTAACTCTGAGAATTAGTTGAAAAGTTCATTGATTTCGGAAAACAAGACCATCGATTTCGAAAACTAGTTTATCAAAAAAAGGTCACAAAATTGAAGAAAGTGTCATCTATTTTGAAAAAAATCATCGGATTCGAAAAAAGTTGATGAATTGACAAACAAAGTTCATCAAATTTCAAAAAATTCATCCAATCTAAAAAATCATCGAATTTGAAAAAAGTTCATCCAATTTTTATAAAAGTTCACCATATGAAAAAAATTATCCAATTTGAAAAAAGTTAATCAGATTTGAAAAAAGTTCATCGGATTTGAAAACAGTTCATTGAAATTGAAAAGGTTCATCGAATTTGAGAAAAGTTCATCCCATTTGAAAAAAGTTCGTCGAAATTGAAAAAACATTGAATTTGGAAAAAAAAAGGTCATCGGATTTCAAAAAACATCATCGAATTGCAAAAAAAATTCATCATAATTTAAAAAAAGTTCATCCAATTTTTTTAAATCATCGAATATGAAGGAAGTTTATCAAATTTTAAAAAATTTCTTCGTATTAAAAGTTCAATCAATTTGAAAAAAGTTCATCGGATATCAAATAATTCATCAAAATTGAAAAATAACATTGAATTTGAAAAAAATTGTCATTTTTCAAAAAAGCTCATCAAATTTTAAAAAAATCCATTGGATTTGGAAAAAAATCATCAAATTTGAAATAAAAACATTGATTATAAAATAAATTCAACGAATTTGGAAAGAGCTCATAAAGTTTTATAAAATGAAGTTCACGCATTTCCAAAAAACAGAAACAGAAAAGCAAATAAAAGAAAGTAGGGAAATCGCTGCTTTTTGTAGCGTTCTATTTAAAGAAGGAGAAAATAATTAACATAGTCACGGCACGAAAGGTGGCCGGTTGGTTGCCTCGCTTTGTAATAAGCCTGGAGGTTGGGATTTCGAAACTCATCCGCCGCAGGTTTTCGAAATGTAAATCAGAGAATTTGCCATCAGTTCGTTCTTTGTCGTCTGCTAGCGGACGGCAAAGAGACCAAAAGTAGATGGCAAAGGTAGGCGGACGGCATAGAGCTATTTATTGTCAATGTGTTTTTACAAACGGAAAAAAAACCACACCACGCGGATCTATCCCACGGATCGATGACATGGCATGATCCATTCCACACATTGCAATCTCCCACACCGACCATCCTCTCTCTCCCACGCTTGACCCCAGCACTCTCTCTCATGACCGACCCCACCACTATGTATCCCACGTGGACGTCCCCATTCCATCGATCTCTTTCTCCCCTCTCTGCCAGAAGCGGAGAAGCGCAGCAGCCGTGGTCGAACTTCCCCATTGGCTCCGTCTCCGCTGCTCGTCGGATGCCGCCTCTCCGCCCCTCGTCGGCTCCGCCGTGGCCGCCCATCACCAGATCCGGCCGCGGGATAGCCTCCCAGACCTCCTCTTCTACACCCGTTGCCGGACCTCGCCGTGGGCGAACCTCCCCGGCCTCCTCCTCTACACACCTCGCCGGACTACACCGCCGACGCCACACGCAATCCTCCTCTCTGCCTCGAAGCGCGGATCTGCGCCATCGACGACCACCGGCAAAGACTCCGCTCTCTGAGGCCCCCCGGACAAGTTTGTCGTCTATGGCGGACGGCAAAGACCTTTGTCGTCAGCTTTCTGGTCCTTTCCGTCTATCATGGCAAATGGCAAATAAGTTGATTCTTGTAGTGCCACTCGCTTTCGTCAACATGAGCTTGACCCAACGAGCAAAAGTTGAACTACCCTCCCAGCCAGCAACTTTGTTTTTCTGTTTAGGCCCATTAAGAAATATATAAAATACAAAAAATGTTTTAAATTATTATTTTTAGTAAAGTTTAAAAATATTTGAGAATTTAAAAGTTACTATGGATTCAGAAAATGTTCACGAATTTGAAAAAAATGTTCACAAACACCAAAATGTTTGTTACGTCTAGAAAAATTTCATGAGTTCAAAAAAATCACATATTGAATTTTTCTAGCTAACAATAAAAAGTTTCAAGATTTTATTGAAATTTCAAGAGCTTCAAAAAAACATTACCTCAAATAAAAAGTTTGTGAATTTTAAAAAGGTCCATAAATACAAAAAAACATTCATGATTTTGTAAAATTGTTTGCTAATTCATGTAGTTAGAAATGGTTTAAAATTTTCAAAAATGTTTGAGAATTGAAACATTTTAGTGCATTGTACAAAAATTGTTTGCAAATTTCTGAATATATACACTATTTAAAAATGCTCAAAAAGCAAAAAAAAAACTAAGAAAAAGGAAAATTATGAAAGGCGAACCGAGAGGAAAAGGAAATATTCCATGGAACTCAAAGAGAAAAAATGAAAAAGTGGAAATATCAAAATAGTAGAGAAAAGCAAAAAACATACAATTAGGAAAATGCAAAAAATAATTAAAATAAAACAAGTTGGAGAAATAAAAGAAAAACTAAAGCAGAAAGAAACTAGACAAAAAAAACTACCACAAAACACAGAAAACAATGTGCGAAAAAACAATACACGGAAAATTTCTAAAGAGAACTAGAAAAGAAAATTGCAGTTTGTCCAGCAGAACATCGCCGAAACCGCAAAGAAAACGGTATGTTACTGAGCTTATTGGGCCATTTCCAGCTTCCCCTTTAGGCGAGTGCGAGCATGGCCGGCGCAGGCGTACGGGTGGCCCCAGACTCGTTATTATTTTCTCTTTTTTGTTTTTTTCTTTTTCTATATTGTTTGTTTACAAAAACATTTTTCTAGGAGACTGAGAAATAAACAAAGAAAACTGATGGAAACAGAAAAAAGAAACAAAAATATGATGAAAAACTGAGAAGCAAAAGCAAAAAAACTGTGAAAAGGAGAAAGAAACAAAGAAAGTAAAAACCAGAAAAAAAAGAGTAAAATCTGAATATGAAACGAAGAAAACCACTAAAAATAAAGGGAAAACAAACAATGACGAAAAGTGATGAAGAAAAAATGAGAGCGAAACATCCAACATGGCTACATTATTTTTTTTCTTGAGCGAAACCTCCCGAGCACATTTATTCATACGGAGAAGAAGTTTTTACATAGGCCGGGGACTCCAAAAGTCGACAGTGGCGGCCTTGTGCTAAAACTGAAGAAGCTTTCGCAATGTCACAGCTGCATGCGGCGCGCGACCGAACCAGTGGTGAGAAGTGGCCGGCCCAGTACTGTTCAGCAGACAAAAAGGGTTCAACTAATTTGGAAGTTACTCTTTGGACCTCCTATATGCCGCTTATTGCAGCAAGGAGTCCTGGTTTCGCACCGGAGACGCCTCACTTAGACCGGCCCATTCATTGTCCTTCAGGGAATGAAAAATCACAAAAAAAAAACGAGCGCGATCCTCATAGGAAAATAGAACCCGCAACCTGCTATTGATGTGCACAATGCGGTAGCCACTACGATAAGCGAGCTACTCTGAAATTTCTGCAACGCAAGTTTTAAAGAACCTGCCGGCACTAGCGAAAAATAAAACCTTTGCTAAAATCCATAAAAATAAAAATTGTGGGCAAGGATCGAACTCAATTCCTCCAACTATTGAAGGGAGTCCATAACCACTGTAGTAACTGAGGTTAGTCCATACAATGCAGCCTGGTATATGTGAACTAAAATGCGCGGCTGATTAAAACTTGAGCGTAATTTTTTAAAAGGATTTTTTTGGAACGCAAACAAAAATAGGGATCTAAAAAAATTAAAGCACAAAGAAACATCGAAATTGAATACGAGAATATATTTTTAATTGCGAACTACTTTTCGTAAACGCAAAACATTTTTCGTTGACAATAACAAAATTAAAATAGATATATTTTTTTAAATTGAACTATTTTTTCAAAAGTCGAGCATTTCTTGAATTCGCAAACTAATTTTGAAACCATGAACATTTTAAAAATGTGTGAACAAATTTAGAAACTGTAGCATTTTGACAATAAGTGAACAAAATGGGAAAACAGGAACATATTTTGAAATTCCCAAATATGTAAGAATTGGTGAACACAAATTAAACATGCAAAAAACTTTTGAATTTGTGAACAAATGTTGAGACATAAACATTTTTTGAATATGTGAACTAATTTTTAAACGAAAATTATTTTTGAATTTGCGAACAAATTTGCAAAACAGGAAGAACTTTTGAAATAATAGAGCATTTTTTAATTTGTGAACAAAATTTGGAAACATGAATATTTTTTCTAAAATTCCCAAACATTTTTGTATTTATGAACAAAATTTAAAGACGTGATTTTTTTGAATTTGCAAAGAAACTTTTCAAAATTGGATCTTTTTTAAAACATATATTTTTTGATTTGTGTACAAACTTAAAAAGGTGAATTGGCTCTTAATTACCAAACATTTTCCGTATCAAACCGATTTAGTTTTAATTTTTCTTTTTATTTAGATATGAACAAACTTTTCAAAATGCATACATTTTCAAAAAAGTAAAATAAATTTTAAAAAGAAAAACTAAAAGTAAAAGAAAAGAAAAATGGAAAAAAGGAAAGGATATAAGCAGAAAACGGGAAAATGAGATAAAAGGAAAAATAGAAACCGGAAAAAAAGAAAAAGAAATGATAAAAAAAGAAAAAAAATCTGGTTCAGGAACCCTTCTAGAAGTTTCCCAAAACCATTAAAACCGGTTGGGTACCTTCACAAGACCGCGAACGCTCGCTCGCTCCCCTGTGCGAAACTGTGACAACATGCTGCAGCGTGCGGGGAATAGGAAATTCCGTTACTCTTGTTGTAAACAAGATATAGCTCTCACGCTCGAGCTAGCGCTCACAAAAGGGAGTTGCTATGTCTCACCGCCTGCGGTAATTGCCAAGCAAATTCCCAGGGGAGTGTGGTACTGTAGCACAAATAGTGAAAATCCCCAAAAGAAAATGGTGCACTTCCGAGGAAATGATACCTACGGCTTGTGAACGTACACTGCTATCCGGAGGACGCAGCGCCCTCTTCAAGAACTACCGATAGCTGCAGATCCGAACATTGTATTATATTTCAACCATGAATAATTTTTTGAAAAAGTGCATTTTAAAAAAATGATTATATTTTTTGGAAACATGTTTTCTTAAAATGTGAACATTGTTTTTGAAAATTGTAATATTTTTTGAAATTCTAAACAAAATTTGAAAATGGAAACATTTTTCAAAGTCATTTTTTATCCAAAAAAAACGAACATTTTTAGATCTATGATCATTTGTTGAAGCGGAAGTTTTTCTAGAAACACGAAGAAAATTTGAAGATGCCAATTTTTTTTGCATCAGTGAATTTTTTTTAAATAAGAACATTTTTTTAATCCCAATTTTTTTTTGAAAAGTTAAACATTTGTTGCATCCATGAACAATTTTTGAGAACGAGAACATGTATTGAAACTCTATTCAAATTCGAAAAGGCAAACAGTTTTTTCGCATCCGTGAACAATTTTGAAAACGAGAATATTTTTTTGAAACTCCAAACAAATCTGAAACGGTAGCCATTTTTTGGTTAATAATATTTGATAACGGGATCATTTTTGGAAACTGTGAACAAAGTTTGAAAACCTCAATATTGTTTTCCAAGTTTGTGAACATTCTTTGAAATGCATGAATTTTTTGGAAAATCTAAAAATTCGAACAATTTTTGGAAGATTGAACACTTTTCGCAAATTGTGAATAATGGGAAAAGATACAAGGGAAATAGAAAATATAAAGAAATAAAGAAAATGTAAACTAAGAAATAACATTTACTTTTTTGAAGAAAAAAGAAGAAAAGAAAAGGGAAACTAATGAAGAAAAAAGAAAAGGGGGGGGGAAGCCATGAAAAAAAGGATCGTAGCTACTTGAGCCGGTCCATATGCGGTTTGTCTGATGCTCACGTGTGCGAAGCATTGATATTTTGCCGTAGTGAGTGGCTTATAGGGTTAGGCCGCCACCATCGGCGATAACTAAGACATGACCACCTGCCACCGCACACCCTGCCACTTACATGGGTGAAGCACACAGCCTACATGTGCCTTAATGTTGCTCGTTGGAGAGCCAACTATGTAGCGTGTCATCCAAAACCGCATCCCCAACATCCATGGCTCTGTATCCACCCCGCCCGAGGCTTGCAGCCACCGACCACAAGAAAACAAGCGAGAAGGCACCTCCTTCCACACCCCTAGACATCGCCTAGATTTGTGCCCACCCGGGCACGGTCAGATTTGGATGCCAAGGCCCCACCCTGCCTGCTTGGGCAAGGGGAAAGCTCCCTGATGGCGCGCAACCACCAAAAGGGGGAGGGATTAATCCGCGTCTCGCCTGGAGACGAATCTACTGCACTCGTCTTGCTCATAACCTTGGTGGGGGTCCAACCCTCTGCTTCTTCTAATCTAGGAAGGTGTTGGATCCCCAAGTGCAGAGGTTTGTAGGTAATAATAAATTTCTCGTAAATGGATGACCTTCTCAACCAATCCCGAGCAAATCAACAAGTTTGATTGGCTAGGGAGAGAGATCGGGCGAAAATGGAGCTTGGAGCAACAATGGAGCTTTGGGGGAAAGAGGTAGGTCAACTTTGGGGAAGAAGACACCTTTATATAGTGGGGGAAACAATCCAACCGTTACCCCACGGAACAGCCACGCACAGAGTGGTACTACCGCTTGGGCAGGGCGGTACTACCGCTGAAGAGTGGTACTACCGCTCCCACCAGTGATCTTCGCCGTCTTGACGAGGAAGGCGGTCTCGCCCCAGAGCGGTACTACCGCGGAAGTATGAGCGGTACTACCGCTTGTGGCGGTACTACCGCCACTACTGCCGCTACTAGTACCGTAAAACCCAACACCAAAAACAGAGCTCTTCGAGTCGAGGCGGTAGTAGCCCGGAACCACTGCGGTGCTACGGCCGAAGACCACAAGCGGTACTACCGCTCGGGGAGCGGCACTACCGCTTGACGTGCTTTGGCGGTACTATCACTGAGGACAGCAGTACTACTGCACTGGGACAGACAGGCGAGCAAAGAGGAAAGGCAGCTCCAATGAAGCGGAAGGAAAACATCGGGTGTGATACGGATGTGTACGTGTTGATTCCAACCTAGCCTTACCGAAGCGGATCCCCTCTTGATAGTACGGTGACTCCTACGAAACTGGTCCACCAACAGAGGAACGAAGGAGCTACACCATCTTGAATAAAACACCAAGGGGAGGTAATCGTCTCGTGCCAATGGATGAATCTCTGAAAGAACTTCACGCACACGATTAGTCCACAAAAGCATTGTCATCAATCACCAAAACATCTTGGGGATAAATATGCCCTTACAATCTCCCCCTTTTTGGTGGACTGATGACAATACAGGATTTGCACAAACATGAGAGATATAGGACAAGTGCAAAAACCCTACCGTCCTAAAATGTAGATGGGCTCCCCCTAGATGTGTGCTATCTAGATAAGTGCTTTGGACTGCACGGCACACATACTAGGATCAACGCTCCCCCTACATTTTAGAGACCAACCACCTAAGCAGGGTATATGAGAGTTAGCATAGATAACAGGATAAGCATGCAACTCATAAGCTAGATAGTGACATCGATAATGATACTTGAAAGATAAGGTAGCATATGTCTCACACCATATGACTAGAACATAGGTCTCACTGACACAAACCAAACAAAGCAAACTGCGAGGAAAACACAAACACAGAAGACGGAAGACACAAAGCACAAATCCCTAAACTCTCTCCCCCTTTGGCATCGAGACACCAAAAAGGAGAGGGAGTGTTGCTACGGCTCCAGGTGATAGCAATAGAGGGACACAAACATCAGATCTTAGCGGGATCATCTGCGGCACCGTCGTCGGTCATGAAGTGCTCGGCATCAGAATCGGTCCACGGGCAGTGCTGCTGAATCCACTCCTCCTCCTCAGTAAGCTGGTCCTCAGATCCACTGATAACTATGGCACCCAACTAACGCATGAGCTCCTTGTGACGACCTCGGGCCTTCTTCTCAGCCACATGAGTCATGTACTGACCGTGAGACTCCATGCAGAACAGCTTCTTCATCTTGAGCTTGAGCTTCTTTGCCTAAGAGGGCTCTGCCTCAGAAGGCACATAGTCATCATCATCATCCTCACCTCAGCCCAGCCTCCTCCTCGGTCTCCATGGCGAGTGCATTTAAGGACCTCCAGATTTAGGGACCCGAGTGCCCCAGTTGTCCTTCTTCCTCGGACGCTTGATGTCGTGAGAAACCAGCTCTCCAGTCTCCAGCATCACCTTGGGATAGACACGAGCCCAGGCCTTCTCAATAAGCAGCATGATGAATGGACCATAAATCGGGCACTTGCGCTCGGGCAGATAACAGCTCAGACCACATAACATGAGAGATATCCAGGGACTCTCCGGTGTTCTATTCCTTCTGACGCTGGCAGAAGAGAAGCATGTCCACGAGATAAGAATGAACCCTATCCAGATTCCCGATACGAGGGAAAAGAGTCTCTCGGAAGACACGGTGAAGAATATCCAGAAAGGCAGGCAGCTCATATGTTTCCTTCTTCGTCTCAGGGTTGATCTTCAAAGTGCAGTAGGGCCATAGAGCTTGCTTGTGAGTGGAGGTGGTGTTGCGGTGTGGGCGAAAGCCGACAGGAGACTCAAGTCCTTGATCTTCCACCCCAATCAACTCCATGAATGCTTTCCACTTGATTGAAAGCAAATTGCCATTGGTCATCCAAGTCAGTGTCCTGTCTTCATCAGTCCCAAGATGAACCGTGGCATAGAATTGGGCCACAATATCAGCATCATAATCTTTGTTGAATTGCATGACCCCAAGAATGTTCAGTTGAGTGCACATCTGAAGAGCTTCACCAAAGTATTCAGGATCCTTCTCCATATGGTCGGTGTCGATGGAGTGCACGTTGACAAAGAGGTTCTTCTTGGCTTTGAGAACATCAAAGAAGATGGCAAACCAAACCTGTTCGAGCAGACGGTTGACCAAAGTGGGATCTTGGTCGCCTCATAGGGGTTCTTGGCGACGCCTTGCCCGTAACTCCTTGGGTTGCATTTACGCACGGTTTTGCGGAGGGCTTGACTTGACACCGACTTCTTTTTGAGTTGAGGTGGAGGTGGAGCACTTGAGGAACCTCTTGCAGACTCAGTAGTGCGGTAACGCTTGGACGTGGCACGACCGGGGTTGATACGCCGAGCCTGATGCTCATGAAGCTCATCACCTGGAACCACACACAAGAACACGCAAACAACCAGAAAGAACGAGCATAAGCCACCAAACACAACCAAAAAGATCACCGAGAGGTAAGAGTATGGTGGAACTCGGTAGAGGGCGGTAGTATCATGACTGAGAGCGGCAAGACGCTCAAGCGGTAGTACCGCTCCAGAGAGAGCGGTAGTACCGCTTGAGACGGGGAAACAACAGTTTCCTACTGCCGTGGTGAGATCCGGCACTACCGTCCTACCAAATTCAAAAATATTCCTACCAATCACCAATCCAAACTGCCTAGATGCCTTCTCCATCCTACTCAAGCCTAGATTTGGCCAAAAATCTAGAGATGCAACCACTATTGCCCCTAAGATGCTAGATTGGAAATCTAGACAAGAAGAGAGAGGGAATAGGGGAAATACCGGCATCCATGGCAAGAGGACAAGGTGGGGATCGTCTCCACCGAAGGATATGGAGAGGAACGCCCCGGAGAGAGAGATCCGCCGGAGCCCTCTCGCGGCGCCGGTTGCTGGAGAGACGAACAGAGCGAGGGGGCGAGCGAATGGGTATGGGGAGAAGAAAACTCCCCCTGCCCCCGATTTAACCCCCTGCCCCGCCTTGCAGCGGTAGTACCGCGCTGGTGGGCGGTAGTACCGCTCGGAGCGGTAGTACCGCGCACCACCAGCGGTAGTACCGCTCAGCAATCAAACGGCCTCTAGACAAACGACAAAAGCTCAAAAAGAAACGAGAAAAACAGCCAAGACGAAGGAAAGACCAACATGGCCACAAACACACTAACAACGGTCTAGAGCCCACTTCTTCAAAACAACCACAAGAAAGCAGAGCGAGCTCTGGCCTCTCTCAAGAGAGGGCGGTGGCCATAGCCACCTATTTTTGAGTCAATTGGTATGGCACCGCGAAGAATTATCCTTGGGCCCATGACCAAAACTCGTCTTTGAAACACAAGTACCATCAAAAATGGCTAATGTGAAAGAGTTGATCGTTTTATGCATAATGGGGGGAGGGAGAGTTCATTGAGAGAACAACACTCCCCCTATGTCCATGCCTACATCTAAACTAGACAACAAGTTGAGTGAGGTGGGGCGTGCAAGGGTTCAAGTCACATTGCTCGAATCAATGATATTTAGCTCATGCCTTAACTCGCGAAATCTTGCTTCATCCAAGGGCTTCGTGAAGATATCTGCAAGGTTATCATGAGTGTTGACATACTTGAGCTCGATCTCCCCTCGCCTAATGTGATCCCAGATGAAATGATACCGAATCTCAATATGCTTCGTCTTGAAGTGTTGCACCGGGTTGAGAGAAATCTTGATGGCACTTTTGTTGTCACACCAAAGAGGCACTTTGTCACAAATGACATCGTATTCCTTTAAAGTTTGCCTCATCCATAAGAGTTGTGCACAACAACTACCGACCGCCACATATTCCGCTTTGGTGGACGAGAGAGACACACAACTTTGCTTCTTGGAAGACCAACTCACCAAAGAGCACCCAAGAAACTGGCACCCTCCGGAAGTGGACTTCCTATCCACTTTGTCTCCCGCCCAATCGGAATCCGTAAATCCTTCGAGCTTGAAGTTTGCCCCTCTTGGGTACCATAAGCCAAAGTTTGGGGTATGAGCCAAATATCGAAAGATTCACTTGACCGCCACATAGTGACTTTCCTTCGGTGCGGCTTGAAACCGTGCACACATTCCCACACTCAACATGATATCCGGTCTAGATGCACAAAGGTAAAGCAAGGAGCCAATCATGGAGAGATATACCTTTTGATCCACCGCTTTACCATTGGGATCAATGTCAAGTTGGCACTTGGTGGGCATTGGTGTAGTAGCCGGCTTGACATCACTTAGCTTGAATCTTTTTAGCATGTCTTGAGTGTATTTGGCTTGGTTGATGAAGGTACCTTCTCTTCGTTGTTTGATATCAAAACCAAGGAAGAACTTCAACTCTCCCATCGACGACATCTTGAACTTGGAGGTCATGAGAGCGGCAAATATCTTTGGCGCAAGAAGAAGGGGCGACCCATATCATCTTGACTTGGTTCTGCTTCCCCTCTTTTTTTAAGAATACCGAGTCGGGTTCTTCTCCTACCAGTATCGAATAGAACATGCTGAACAAGATCTTCTTCATGGAAACCTGCTCGATTTAGATCGGGAAAATCCTCATTGAAAGCTTTGTTAGGGGAACCAAAGATAATATCATCAACATATAGTTGGCATACAAACAACTCCCCTTTGACCTTCTTAGTAAAAAGAGTGGGATCGATTTGCCCCACCTCAAATCCGCGATCTTGTAACAACTCGGTAAGGTGGTCATACCACGCACGTGGGGCTTGTTTAAGGCCATAGAGTGCCTTATCGAGTTGATACACATGATCCGGGAAGTAGGGATCCTCGAACCCGGGGGGTTGCTTGACATAGACCAACTCATTAATAGGACCATTAAGAAAAGCACTTTTCACATCCATTTGTTGCAACTTAAAGTTGTGATGGAAAGCATAAGCAATCAACAAACGTATGGATTCAAGACGAGCAACGGGAGCAAAGGTTTCACCATAGTCGATACCCTCGACTTGGGAGTAGCCTTGTGCTACCAATCTTGCCTTGTTGTGAACGATGTTCCCATGAGCATCTTGCTTGTTCTTGAAAATCCACTTGGTTCCAATGACGTTGTGGTTCCCCGATGGCCTTGGCACCAATCTACACACCTTGTTGTACTCGAAGTTGTTGAGTTCTTCATGCATGGCATTGAGCCAATCCGAGTCTTCGAGCGCCTCATAGACCTTTTGGGGTTCAACACAAGAGACAAATGCGTGATGTTCACAATAGTTTGCTAATTGTCTACGAGTGCTTACCCCCTTTCTTAGGCTTCCAACCACGTTTTCCATGAGATGGCCTTGGGTGGTGAGCTTGGAAGCAATCTTCGCGGCACGACGCTCTAATTCCTCCTCGGGTGTGGAAGGAGGAGGGTTAACTTGATTATCTTGAGCGCCGTCTTGAGCTTGTTCTTGATCTTGAGCTTGCTGATGATCTTGAACTTGCTCGAGGGGGAGAACTTGACCTTGGGCATCATTTAGAGGTTCACCACCATCTTGAGGTTGATCTTGCCCTTGGTCTTGTTCACGAGGTTGAGGGCCTTCACTTTGTTCTTCTAAGTGTGGGTCTTGGGAGGTGATGGCTCCACTTGAGTGGAGCATTGTCCTTCTCCTTCGGCCACATGGGGTTCCTCAATGGGTAGAATATGACCAATACCCATTCTTCTTATGGCTTGGGGAGGAATTTCATCACCTACATCACAAGTACCACTTTGCTCCACTTGGGAGCCGTTATTTTCATCAAACTCCACGTTACACGTCTTCTCAATGAGTCCGGTGGACTTGTTGAGAACACGGTAAGCATGAGAGTTTGTAGCATAACCAACAAATATGCCCTCATGAGCTCTAGCCTCAAATTTAGTCAAACGAACACCTTTCTTGAGAATGAAACACTTACAACCGAACACCCGGAAGTACTTGAGGTTGGGCTTGTTGCCAGTGAGTATTTCATAAGGAGTCTTGTTCAAGCCTTTGCGGAGATAGAGCCGATTGGATGCATGACATGCGGTGTTGATGGCTTCGGCCCAAAAGTTGTATGGAGACTTGAACTCCGCCATCATGGTCCTTGCCGCATCCATCAACGTCCGGTTCTTCCTCTCTGCAACACCATTTTGTTGAGGGTTATAAGGAGCAGCATATTGGTGCTTGATCCCCTCATCACTGAAAAACTCATCCAAGGTGTAGTTCTTGAACTCGGTGCCGTTGTCACTTCTGATTGTCAAGATCTTTGCATTATGCTGCCGTTGAGCTTCATTTGCAAAGTCGATGATGGTTTGTTGAGTCTCACTCTTCCTCTTGAAGAAGTATACCCAAGAGTATCTTGAATAATCATCCACAATCACCAAGCAATACTTTCTACCTCCAAGACTATCAAAAGATGGAGGTCCAAAGAGATCCATGTGAAGGAGCTCCAAGGGTCTCTTCGAGTAGATGATGGTCGTGGGAGGGTGAGCCTTCTCATGAAGCTTTCCTTCAATACAAGCACTGCAAGCACGATCTTTGACAAAACTAACATTTGTTAGTCCACGGACATGGTCTTGTTGTAGGGCATCATGGCCTTGAGGAACTTGCGCTTGATCCAATTGTCATCCCTGTCCTTGCTTCCATGATCTCGGAGTGTGACCGCAAGTTTGGTCACTCTTCGAAAGAGCTCACGAGGTTCTTCATCTTCTTTCATTGCAAACTCATCGGCTTCATCTTGCACCACTTCATAGTTGGAGCGTTGAATGCTAGCACTTCCTCGATAGAGAGACACAACACATTGACATGCGTCTTTAGCCACGGCATGAGGTCGAAGATGAGGGAGATCTTCGGGAAGGATTGCATCTTGGATGATGAAGAGAGCACTCTCATTGAATTGATTATCCACGGCTTCTCGAGGGGAGAAGTTGCTTGGGTCATGAGGATAGAAACCTTCTTCAATGATTCTCCAAAGATTAGTATTTACATGTTTTAAATGAAGCTTGAAGCAATAAACCCAAGAATCAAAATCTTCATTTTTCTCATACTTAGGAGGAGGACCGACATGATTCAAATGAGTAGAGGGAATCGGTCCTCCACAAAATGGGGGTTCCACATGGAAAAAGATGCCGGTGCCATTTCTACCACTAGTAGAAGGACTCTTTTCACTGTTAGCTTCCCCCTTGTTGGAGGTAGCATCCATCACCTTGTTAGTGGGATCACCCACTTTCATCGGCAAGGTGGACAGTTTAAGCCCTTCAAGGAATTTAGTAAGCATGCTTTCAACCTTGGTCTTCATGGAGTCTTTCAATGTGTCTAGAGCCACATTGAATTCCTCACGAGAGACCGAGGTTCCCCCATCGGCAGTAGACGAGATAGGATTCATACCGGAGTGCTCCTCCGCACTGTCTGTGGTGTCAACCATACTCTTCGGACGGCAAAGTCCTTAAAAAGAGACGAGGCTCTGGTACCAATTGAAAGGATCGATATGGTTGACTAGAGGGGGGTGAATAGGCAACTAACATTTCTTAAGCTTTTCTTTACCAATTTAAACTTTGCAACAAAATAGGTTGTCTAGATATGCAACTATGTGAGCAACCTATATGATGCAATAACAACTAGCACATAAGCAAGCAAGGGATACAACACAAGTAGGCTTGCAAAAGTAAAGGCACGAAATAACCAAGAGTGGAGCCGGTGAAGACGAGGATGTGTTACCGAAGTTCCTTCCTTTTAAGGGAAATCGTCTCCGTTAGGCGGTGTGGAGGCACAATGCTCCCCAAGAAGCCACTAGGGCCACCGTATTGTCCTCACGCCCTCACACAATGCGAGATGTCGTGATTCCACTATTGGTGCCCTTGAAGGCGGCGACCGAACCTTTACAAACAAGGTTGGGTCAATCTCCACAACAATTGGAGGCTCCCAACAACACCACGAAGCTTCACCACAATGGAGTATGGCTTTGAGGTGACCCCTCAACCGTCTAGGGTGCTCAAACACCCAAGAGTAACAAGATCCGCTAGGGATAAGAGAGGCATCAAATTTCTCTTGGTGGAAGTGTAGATCGGGGCCTTCTCAACCAATCCCGAGCAAATCAACAAGTTTGATTGGCTAGGGAGAGAGATCGGGCGAAATGGAGCTTGGAGCAACAATGGAGCTTTGAGGGAAAGAGGTAGGTCAACTTTGGGGAAGAAGACACCTTTATATAGTGGGGGAAACAATCCAACCGTTACCCCACTGAACAGCCACGCACAGAGCGGTACTACCGCTTGGGCAGGGCGGTACTACCGCTCCCACCCAGCGGTACTGCCGTGCTGACGAGGAAGGCAGGGTCCTGGCCCCAGAGCGGTACTACCGCGGGAGTACGGGCGGTACTACCGCTTGTGGCGGTACTACCGCCACTATTGCCGCTACTAGTACCGTAAAACCCGACACGAAAAACAGCGGTCTTCGAGTCGAGGCGGTAGTAGCCCGGAACCACTGCGGTACTACGGCCGAAGACCACAAGCGATACTACCGCTCGGGGAGCGGTACTACCACTATGGGAGCGGTACTACCGCTTGACGTGCTTCGGCGGTACTACACGAGGACATGCAGACTACTACCGGGACGAGACAGGCGAGGCATAGAGGGAAAGGCAGCTCCAATGAAGCGGAAGGAAAACATCGGGTGTGATACGGATGTGTACGTGTTGATTCCACCCTAGCCTTACCGAAGTGGATCCCCTCTTGATAGTACGGTGACTCCTACGAAACTAGTCCACCAACAGAGAAACGAAGGAGCTACAGCGTCTTGAATAAAACACCGAGGGGAGGTAATCGTCTCGTGCCAATGGATGAATCTCTGAAAGAACTTAACGCACACGATTAGTCCGCAAAAGCATTGTCATCAATCACCAAAACATCTTGGGGATAAATATGTCCTTACAGGTGGCAATAGCGAGAAAATCCTCTATAAATGTGGGGGGGGGGTTAGGTCAATATAAAAGGCAGAGGCGCCAAGACGTGGCAACGAGGCGCCCCGTGGGGCGACTCTAGGTAATTCAAGGTTGAATCACCTGCCAAACACGCAATATAAAGTGTAGCACCACATTACTGTTGCACAAATGCACATTCAGTACCACCATCAAGTGAAACCCTCTGTACCAAGTTTCTCCATGGCAGGAAGCACTGTTATTTTTATGTTATTACTTGCAAATATTTCTCAAACTCCGCTACTTTTATTACAATCACATTTCCATCCTAACCTTCACTAGCATTGTAGATACCACACTAGTCAATTCACTCAATACTAGTGACACAACGAGTGCGCCCGGAACACTCATAATAACACAGCCTACACTCTTCACCGGTAATGATTTACATACTAGGATTAGTTATGCGAAAGTGTGGTTTAAACAACCCGTGCACTTGTAGGACATCAGTCGGCCGTCGGCGACAACAAAGGTGCTTACATGGGTGACAAGATAATTGTGACTTTATGGTGGTGACCAGGGTTTGAAGTTCGAGGATGGTGGCGCTCGACATTAGGTGTGTGGTCTGGATTTGTGTGCAGTGCTACTGACTCTGCAGAGACACTCTGCTTCATGTTGCTTGTGTGTGTGTGTGTGTGTGTGTGTGTGTGTGTGTGTGTGTGTGTGTGTGTGTGTGTGTGTGTGTGTGTGTGTGTGTGTGTGTGTGTGTGTGTGTGTGTGTGTGTGTGTGTGTGTGATATGTTGTGGTGTCTTTGGCTTTGTAGCTCGATATTCGCGATACTCCATGGGTTGGGGTTTCTCCTTGGTGATGTTGGCAGCTCCAGATCTGCGACATTGGTGAGTGCTTGGTAGTCTGGTCAGCTTGCTCGGGGTGGAGGGTGTCAAGCACCTGATAAAAGTTGTATGTTGCCCTGGTTAGCACCAACATCAGCAGCGCTCGTGGGCTCCGGTTTCCTCCTTGGAGATGTTATTGTGGTGTTACCGTACCTAAGAGCTCCAAGGGACTCCAGATCCAGGTATTCCCTAACTCGAACAAATGGCGACGCCTTGGAATGAACTACGTACCTTCTTGAACAAGTTATTTTCGAGCATGCCCACTCAAGGACCAGTGGTGTGGTGACTTGGTCACCCGGGTGTTGTGGCAGCAACCTTGAATCCTGTGGCATTGGGACTCGTGTGGCAACGGCAATGGTGGCAAGAGTAGTTGGATTGTCACATGTCTTTCTTTGTCGGTCGCTCGACATGTCTTTGGGTTTTCTTGCAACTTTTGTTGTGTAGCGATGAAGTGAGAGTTGTACACTCATCGAGTGACTTGGCAGCAAAGATGGCCTACAAAAGCTAGGTGGCCATGCCAAGAACAGTCGGTGCAACATGTGCTTATTTCTCCTGCGAGGCTTGTCACCAAAGTCAGAGCTGCCTAGTGCTCAACATGGTTGAATTGTTTGCCATGAGTTAGTAGGGATCTCGTGGGTGAGGGTCCCTTTGTTTGTCGTCGGCAGTGAAGTTTGAATCACTTGCACAAGGAGAAGTGATGACAATTATAGTTTGCACGAAACATTAGGGCGTGTTTGGTTGCCTAGGGTGAATAGTGCTTGCATTTGAGCCACATCTCAACCCAGCCTGGTTTAGCAAAAACAAGCAACAAACCAACATATGCATGTTGTTTGGTTGCCTGCATTGCATCAATGGCCACTTTAGGGCCTACTATTTGGTCTTGTTACCACGAGATGTATTGGCCGCTACGGATCATTTGATTGGAATGAAATTTGGAACTATCACGGCATATCACACATTTTCCATTTCCTTTTACTTTTTACTATAGTCTATTCTTACTACTATTTTTCTTTCCCACCATTCGTGCTTAAGAGTGAGAAGATGAAAAACACAACTATTTGGTTGCATACACATTTGTGTTCTGCTCACCCAATTCAAATATGGTGTCCTTACCACCACATTAGGCACAACAGCAGGTAGACCATTACAAACAACACAGAAAATAGCAGCTAAACAAGATAACAGCAGATAAACAAGCAACTAAATAGAGGGATAAGAGCAGATAAACAACAACTAAACAACACATCTGCTAAACAGACTTAAGTTTAATGCCAGGGGCATCGCATGCCCCCTGCTTGACCACAGGGTGCTTAACCCTAGACAAAATATTAACAATTCACGCCAAGTTCTCTGATCACCGATGCAGCAAACTAACTACAAGTTCATGGAAACTACTTCAGAAGGTGACTTCAGGGTCACCGATGCAGCTGTGCCTACTGCAACGAACCCTGCACCCGATGGAGCTGTCGTGGTTGTAGATTTGGACCTTGAGGCCTAGGCCGAAGATGTGCAGCACGACAAGGTCGCCGGGGACGAACCTTTGGCGACAATAGAGGTAGTGCCAGCCCCGGCCAAGCACCATCTGCCCCTCAAAGGTCTAAACCTGCACCTAGAATTCACACCACTCGTTTGCAGACAGCCCGACGACGCGCTTGGTCTTGAGCATGAGCCACTGCCTCATCACCTCCTGGAACTTGGGAGGGATGATGAGCATGGCCAGATCCTCCTCGTCAATGATATTTGCACGTAGAAGCGAAGAGGCTCTCGGGACCCCTCCTCGTGGCCGGTCCTAGGAGCTCGTCCCCTTAAACGTGGCTGGCTCATGAAGGCGACCCTGCTAGGTAGGTACACCCTCCCGAGCCAGCGGTTCGTGGGGATGAAGTCCATGGCGGCCTTGGCGCCGGCGACGACATGGACTCCTCCACCGGCCCTGTCCCACTCCGTCTTCATCACCTTGTCAGGTAAGATGACATGGATTAGTAATAAGGCATTGGCAGCATGCTACATTGCCTAAAGTAGCAAACACATTGGTCCTACCTACCATGAGAACCATGCACGTAAACGCAGCATGCATATTTGTACTAGAACCGTACGCAGGAACATGAATATAGATAGCATGCCCATGAACCCTAAGCATGAACATGAATAGCACACAAATCTAGATAACATGCACATGAACAAGTAGGAGGAACATCAAAGACAACAACAACAACAACAACAACAACAACAACAACAACAACATGGCTAGCATCATGAACTAATTGTAGCACATGAGCACTAAGAGCATCTTCAGCCACGTACCTCTAATTCGATCCCTCAAACACCCGCGGATGCCCCCAGTCAATGACCGAACGTGTCTGTTTTGAGCCCCTATTTATCCATCCGCGCAACCACAATCCTCATTTTCTTCCTCATATGTCCAGTCACTTGCACGTGATTGGCGGAGATGAAGAGAGAGAGATGAAGGAAATATGCCCTAGAGGCAATAATAAAGTTATTATTTATTTCCTTATATCATGATAAATGTTTATTATTCATGCTAGATTTGTATTAACCGGAAACATAATACATGTGTGAATACATAGACAAACATAGTGTCACTAGTATGCCTCTACTTGACTAGCTCGTTTATCAAAGATGGTTATGTTTCCTAGCCATGGACAAAAGAGTTGTCATTTGATTAACGGGATCATGTCATTAGGAGAATGATGTGATTGACATGACCCATTCCGTTAGCCTAGCACTTGATCGTTTTGTATTCTGCTATTGCTTTCTTCATGACTTATACATGTTCCTGTAACTATGAGATTATGCAACTCCCATTTACCGGAGGAACACTTTGGGTGCTACCAAACGTCACAACGTAACTGGGTGATTATAAAGGAGTACTACAGGTGTCTCCAAAGGTACATGTTGGGTTGGCGTATTTCGAGATTAGGTTTTGTCACTCCGATTGTCAGAGAGGTATCTCTGGGCCCTCTCGGTAATGCATATCATTATAAGCCTTGCAAGCAATGTAGCTAATGAGTTAGTTACGGAATGATGCATTATGTAACGAGTAAAGAGACTTGCCGGTAACGAGATTGAACTAGGTATTGGATACCGACGATCGAATCTCGGGCAAGTAACATACCGATGACAAAAGGAACAACGTATGTTGCTATGCGGTTTGACCGATAAAGATCTTCGTAGAATATGTAGGAACCAATATGGGCATCCAGGTCCCGCTATTGGTTATTGACTGAGAATGGTTCTAGGTCATGTCTACATAGTTCTCGAACCCATAGGGTCCGCACGCTTAACGTTACGATGACAGTTTTATTATGAGTTTATAAGTTTTGATGTACCGAAGTTTGTTCGGAGTCCCGGATGTGATCACGGACATGACGAGGAGTCTCGAAATGGTCGAGACATAAAGATTGATATATTGGACGACTATATTCGGACACCAAAAATGTTCCGGGTGATTTCGAGAAAACCGAGTGTCGGGGTTACGGAACCCCGGGAGAGTTTGGGCCTTATGGGCCTTAGGGAAAGGAGAGAGGCAGCCAAGATGGGCGCGTGCCCCCTCCCTCTGGTCCGAATGGACTAGGAGGCGGCGCCCCTTTCCTTCCCCTCTCCCCTTCCTTCCCCTCCTAGTAGGAGTAGGAAAGGAGGAGTCCTACTCCTACTAGGAGGAGGATTCCTCCTCCTTGGCGCGCCAAGGGCCGGCCGGCCTCCCCCTTGCTCCTTTATATACGGGGGCGGGGCACCCCATAGACACACAAGTTGATCTACGGATCGTTCCTTAGCCGTGTGCGGTGCCCCCTCCACCATATTCCACCTCGGTCATATCGTCGCGGAGTTTAGGCGAAGCCCTGCGCCGGTAGAACATCATCATCGTCACCACGCCGTCGTGCTGACGGAACTCATCTCCGGAGCTTTGCTGGATCGGAGGCCGGAGATCGTCATCGAGCTGAACGTGTGCTGAACTCGGAGGCTCCGTACGTTCGGTGCTTGGATCGGTCGGATCGTGAAGACGTACGACTACATCAACCGTGTTGTGCTAACGCTTCCGCTTACGGTCTACGAGGGTACGTGGACAAACACTCTTCCCTCTCGTTGCTATATCATCACCATGATCTTGCGTGTGCGTAGGAATTTTTTTGAAATTACTATGTTCCCCAACAGTGGCATCCGAGCCTAGGTTTTATGGTTTGATGTTATATGCATGAGTAGAACACAAGTGAGTTGTGGGCGATATAAGTCATACTACTTACCAGCATGTCATACTTTGGTTCGGCGGTATTGTTGGATGAAGCGGCCCGGACCGACATTACGCGTACGCTTACGCGAGACTGGTTCTACCGCCGTGCTTTGCACACAGGTGGCTAGCGGGTGTCAGTTTCTCCAACTTTAGTTGAACCGAGTGTGGCTACGCCCGGTCCTTGCGAAGGTTAAAACAGCACCAACTTGACAAACTATCGTTGTGGTTTTGATGCGTAGGTGAGATTGGTTCTTGCTTAAGCCCGTAGCAGCCACATAAAACTTGCAACAACAAAGTAGAGGAACTCTAACTTGTTTTTGCAGGGCATGTTGTGATGTGATTTGGCCAAGACGTGATGCTATATTTTATTGTATGAGATGATCATGTTTTGTAACCGAAGTTATCGGCAACTGGCAAGAGCCATATGGTTGTCGCTTTATTGTATGAAATGCAAACGCCCTGTAATTGCTTTACTTTATCACTAAGCGGTAGCGATGGTCATAGAAGCAATAGATGGCGTAAACGACAACGATGCTACGATGGAGATCAAGGTGTCACGCCGGTGACGATGGTGATCATGATGGTGCTTTGGAGATGGAGATCACAAGCACAAGATGATGATGGCCATATCATATCACTTATATTGATTGCATGTGATGTTTATCCTTTATGCATCTTATCTTGCTTTGATTGATGGTAGCATTTTAAGATGATCTCTCACTAAAATTATCAAGAAGTGTTCTCCCTGAGTATGCACCATTGCCAAAGTTAAATCGTGCCCGGACACCACGTGATGATCGGGTGTGATAAGCTCTCGTCCATCTACAACGGGTGCAAGCCGTTTTGCACACGCAGAATACTTACGTTAAACTTGACGAGCCTAGCATATGCAGATATGGCCTCGCAACACGGAGACCGAAAGGTCGAGCGTGAATCATATAGTAGATATGATCAACATAAGATGTTCACCATTGAAAACTACTCCATCTCACGTGATGATCGGTTATGGTTTAGTTGATTTGGATCACGTGATCACTTAGATGACTAGAGAGATGTCTGTCTAAGTGGGAGTTCTTAAGAAATATGATTAATTGAACTTAAATTTATCATGAACTTAGTCCTGGTAGTATTTTGCAAATTATGTTGTAAGATCAATAGCTTGCGTTGTTGCTTTCATATGTTTATTTTGATATGTTCCTAGAAAAACTGTGTTGAAAGATGTTAGTAGCAATGATGCGGATTGGATCCGTGACTGAGGTTTATCCTCATTGCTGCCTGTAAGAATTATGTCCTTAATGCACCGCTAGGTGACAGACCTATTGCAGGAGAGCGGATGCAAACGTTATGAGCGTTTGGCTAGCTCAATATGATGACTACTTGATAGTTTAGTGCACCATGCTTAACGGCTTAGAATCGGGACTTCAAAGGCGTTTTGAACGTCATGAACCATATGAGATGTTCAAGAAATTGAAGTTAATATTTCAAGCAAATACCCGAGTTGAGAGATATGAAGTCTCCAACAAGTTCTATAGCTAAAAGATGGAGGAGAATCGCTCAACTAGTGAGCATGTGCTCAGATTGTCTGGGTACTTCAATCGCTTGAATCAAGTGGGAGTTAATCTTCCAGATAAGATAGTGATTGGCAGAATTCTCTAGTCACCATCATTAAGTTACTAGAACTTCGTGATGAACTATAATATGCAAGGGATAACGAAAACGATTCCCGAGCTCTTCGTGATGTTGAAATCGACGAAGGTAGAAATCAAGAAAGAGCATCAAGTGTTGATGATTGACAAGACCGCTAGTTTCAAGAGAAGGGCAAAGGGAAAGAAAGGGAACTTCAAGTGGAAAGACAAGCAAGTTTTCACTCCTGCGAAGAAGCCCAAAGCTAGACCATAGCCTGAAACTGAGTGCTTACACTGCAAAGGAAATAGTCACTGGAAGCGGAAATGCCCTAAATATTTGGTGGATAAGAAGGATGGCAAAGTGAACAAGGGTATATTTGATATACAGGTGTTTGATGTGTACCTTACTAGTGTTTATAGTAGCCCCTGAGTATTTGATACTTGTTTGGTTGCTAAGATTAATAACTCGAAACAGGAGTTACATAATAAATAGAGACTAGTTGAGGGGAAGTGTCGATGAGTGTTGGAAGTAGTTCCAAGATTGATATGATCATCATCGCACACTCCCTATACTTTCGGGATTAGTGTTAAACCTAAATAAATGTTATTTGGCGTTTGCGTTGAGCATGAACATGATTTGATCGTGTTTATTGCGATGCGGTTATTCATTTAAAGTTAGAGAATAATTGTTATTCTGTTTACATGAATAAGACCTTCGATGGTCATACACCCAATGAACATAGTTTGTTGGATCCTGATCATAGTGATACACATATTCATAATATTGATGCCAAAAAGATGCAAAGTTAATAATGATAGTGCAACTTATTTGTGGCACTGCCGTTTGGGTCACATCGGTGTAAAGCGCATGAAGAAACTCCATAAAGATGGATTTTTGGAATCACTTGGTTATGAATCATTTGATACTTGCGAACCGTGCCTTTTGGGCAAGATGACTAAAACTCCATTCTCTAGAACAATGGAACAAGCTACTGACTTATTGGAAATAATACATACCGATGTATGCAATCCAATTGGTGTTGATGCTCGTGGCAAGTATCGTTATTTTCTGACCTTCACAAGATGATTTGAGCAGATATGGGTATATCTACTTGATGAAACATAAGTCTGAAATAGTTGAAAGGTTCAAAGAATTTCAGAGTGAAGTGGAAAATCATCGTAACAAGAAAATAAAGTTTCGCGATCGATCG
This sequence comes from Aegilops speltoides, assembly GCA_021437245.1. NCBI lineage: Eukaryota > Viridiplantae > Streptophyta > Magnoliopsida > Poales > Poaceae > Aegilops > Aegilops speltoides. Next base: position 31,441,438 of record CM038141.1, on the reverse strand, counting down.
TGGAGATGAATATTTGAGTTCTGAGTTTGGTCTTCAATTAAAACAATGTGGAATAGTTTCACAAACTCACGCCACCGAACACCACAATGTAATGGTGTGTCCGAACGTCAGAATCGTACTTTACTAGATATGGTGCGATCTATGATATCTCTTATCAGTTTATCACTATCGTTTTGGGGTTATGCATTAGAGACAGCTGCATTCACGTTTAACAGGGCACCATCTAAATCCGTTGAGACGACACCGTATGAACTATGGTTTAGCAGTAAACCTAAGCTGTCGTTTCTTAAATTTTGGGGCTGCGATGCTTATGTGAAAATATTTCAACCTGATAAGCTCGAACCCAAATCAAAGAAGTGTGTCTTCATAGAATACCCAAAGGAAACTATTGGGTACACCTTCTATCACAGATCCGAAGGCAAGTTATTCGTTGCTAAGATGGATCCTTTCTAGAGAAGAAGTTTCTCTCGAAAGAAGTGAGTGGGAGGAAAGTAGAACTTGATGAGGTAATTGTACCTTCTCCCTTATTGGAAAGTAGTTCATCACAGAAATCAGTTCTAGTGATTCCTACACCAATTAGTGAGGAAGCTAATGATGATGATCATGAAACTTCAGATCAAGTTACTACAAAACCTCGTAGGTCTTCCAAAGTACAGTCTGCACCAGAGTGGTACGGTAATCCTATTCTGGAAGTCATGTTACTAGACCATGATGAACCTACGAACTATGAGGAAGCGAAGAGAGGGAGAGAGAGAGAGAGAGAGAGAGAGAGAGAGAGCAAAGAATTACTAAAGAAAGAGAAAAGGTGGTCCGGGGTGGGGCCGCGTCCTATGTGCCAGATTGATCGGGCGCGCCCGAGTGTGTCCGCGAGCCCTCATATCCTCCCCATATTTTGAGATGGTATGAGGGTTCGCGGACAGCCCGGACATATAGGAAAGATGTGAGGGGTCCGGTTGGGTCACTTTTTTCCTTCTCTCTCATGTCCGGTCACTAACCGGCGCTCCTGCGGGCATATGAGAGATGGTTTGAGGGATCCAGCTGTAGATGCTCTAATGGTGAACATCAAACAAAACCTACCATGGCCATGAACAGATTGTACATCATGAGCACTAAATACACACCAATCTTGCATGCCTATGAACACTAGTAGGCATGAACATCAATCAAAAAATCTATCTGCCATGCCCAAGAACACCTTCTACATCATCAGCATTAAGCACAATTCAATCTAGCATGCCTATGGACACTATACTAGGCATGCACATGAAGCACAGAACAAGCAAGAACACTACCCTACCTATGAACAGTACCACACAAGAAGGAATCGATTCGATTCCAATCGAATCGAATCGTATCAAAACGATTCACATCTCACTGAAGCATGCTAGTGACAAAAACCCTAACCTACAAATCTACAAGCAGAGGGATTGTTCTTACCGGAGCAGGTGGAGTTGGAGCATACGCCGGTCGAGGGGAAAACCCCGGCGGGAAGACGATGGCGGGCGAGGAGGAGGTGGAGCCATCGGCATTGGCCCGGTGCTTCTTCCACGCGCACGGTCGAGGAGGAGGAGGTCGCCGTCGTCCATGGGCCTGCGGCGATGCCCAGAGCAAATCCTTGGATGGGGGTAACCCCCTCCCTCCCTCCCTCCCAAGCACAGGGGTTCCGCGCAGTGTCGCGTTGCCGACCCCCACCGGCGGCGCCGTCGAACCCAGGACCTCGAGGTCCGGTAACGGCGGCAGAGGCGGAGCGGCCGACGCCGGATTGACCGGACGAGGCGGCCTGGTGCAGATAGGGGAGGGTGCACATAGAGCCCGCATCAGATCGACCTTGGAGTTCGCCAAGCCGGCAACCCACCGCTCGTGGATGCGGTTGTTGCCGGCGCTGGTGGGGGTTAGCGGACGGCGCGATGGAGGATGACTCATCAGAGGAGAGCAGAGGAATGGGCCAACGATGAGAGGAGAGTGACGGGGACTGGAGTGAATGGGAGTGGGCGGTGACAACAGAGGGGGGCAGTTATGAGACGTCCCTTCCCGTCTCCCGCGCTTCCGAGGCGTGCAGCGAGGAGCCACGCGTGGTCGCGCTCAGCCTGGTTGTGGAGAAACTGCCAATTTGGCAGTAGCTCGTGGGCCTGGCCCGAAAATGCTTTAAGTTCCATGAGGGCCGGGACGTGGGTGCACACCAGGCAACCAAACAGCTGGTTCCCTTCCTGCGAGAGCCTGGTTGGCCCATATACGAGCAACCCAACACATCCTTAACAATGCTCCTCTCATCATGAGCATGTTGGGTGTTTGTGGGTAGCTAGATTGCTCTATTGCCTGGTTTTGTGGGCCCGTTGTAACGGGTTTCGTCTGATTTTTATAACTAACCAAGTAATTCTCTTATTCTTAGTCAATGCAGGGTAAAAAGAAAAGAAATTAGACTACAAGATAATAAAATTCTAGCCGTGTGATTCCGACAAAACTTTCTTTACCTCAGCCACCAAATCTGAATGGTCACAGGGTAAAAAAAATAAAATTAGACTACAAGATAATAAAATTCTAGCCGTCTGATTCCGACAAATTTTTCTTTACCTCAGTCACTAAATCCAAAAGGTCTCTATGATTGTAATGATTTTCGCCCCGTTTCCCGTTAACTAATCAAGTAATTCTCTTATTCTTAATCAATACAGGATAAAAAGAAATGAAATTAGACTACAAGATAATGCTAAAATTCTAGCCGTCTGATTCCGACAAAATTTCTTTACCTCAGCCACCAAATCCAAAAGGTCTCTATGGTAATCTATAGTTAAAGCAACTTATAAATCTAGAGAGGCTCAAACAAGACAACCTTGCAAGGAAGAACAGACATTCTAGCTAGGTCCACATTATTTTAGCATTGCAGTTGATCACGAGTCCACGCCGAATCTAGGTCAAGTGGGCAAATCAATATGTTACTTGGGCGCTACAGCATAGTCACCCCTTTTGCTTGAAATGAAAAGGAGGGGCAGGGAAAAGTGTTCGAGATATATATATCTTCCCGAGGTCGCAGGAGCACAGGCTGCTAAAATATCATTACTTGCGTTGTCATTGATCTCGAATCCTTGTGGAATCTCAATCTCATGGGCGCAATTATTATGAAACTAGGCTACGTCTGTCAGTCTTTTCCCGTAAAGTTCGCCGTTCTTTGCTGGAGCAGCCCTACGCACGATTTTTTTTTTCTGTCCTTGTTAAATCTTCTCAGACCTGGACAAGAGACGATCAAAACCAACTTGTAAATCAGCAACATCTAAAATGAAAATGATAGAAAAGATTAAACATCTGATTTAGCAAACCTACAACTCTCTCCAACCCATATTAATTGACGCACACTTAGTATGATTTTAGTACAAAATTATACTAAGTGCACGTCAATGAATATGAATCGGAGTGAGTATGACATTTACTCTAACTTGGTTAAGATAAATTTTTGATCACTAAGTACTTTCTATGGTATACATAATAGAGTCATAAGTAAAAGATTTGCAAAATTGTAAGTAAGTGGTTTCCAAATATGAATATATACCCCTCTGTACCATAATAGTTGTCGCTGGAGTAGCTAAACTTGAGCTACTCCAGCGACAACTATTATGGTACAGAGGGAGTATATATTAATCTTATGCCATTTAGACTCTGTATTTAAGAGAGCAACTCCTACTTCAAAAAACGAGTTGCTGATTTATGCCATTTAGACTGTAAATCAGCAACTTAAAAAATGTAACATGTACCTCGCTTGATTAAGATTAAATGTTGATGAATTATTTCTATATTGATGCTCTTGTAATGAATACACAATCACAAACGTAAGTAAGCATTTTCTAAAATTATAAGGATTTAATATGTTTTGGTGATATAACACAATATAATTTTTCTTGCACTAAGTTCTTTCGAGTACAGATATAGGGTTCATTCGATTTGGAGGAAATCAAAACGTAGGAATTAAGAGTAGTATAGGAATTTGATAGGATGTCACCTGCCATCCTAAGGAATTGACTTGCCTTGTTCCTACGTGCAAAATAAGCTTTGAGTGGATATATAGTTTCCTCAAAAAACATCGAAAATGAGTAGTATTCCTACGAAATTCCTGTACGCATTTCCTATGAACCGAACGCATATATAGAAAAATTTTCTTCGGAATCCTTGTTCCTATGTTTTTGCTACAAAAATCCTCCAAACCGAATGAGGCCACAGAGGCAGTCAGTCAGTCAATGTCATCTATTTACCCGCAAAAAAATGTCATCTATGTAGTAGAACATTATCTGCGTTGATTTTTTGTCTTAACCAAACAAAATACATCTTATAATTTTTCGGATGGAGGGGTATATTGTACACGGGCTGTCCCCCTGGCAAGATACTTGCCCATTGAGAAAACTTCTGCAAACGAATTGCTCGATGAAACTAGAGGAAACTGATTCTCCTACTGCTTCCTTTTCATAAAGATAATACTCCTACTTAAACAAATGGTTCATGTGGGAGCGAGTCACGCAGCTCACCTGCCTGGCTACACACAAGCCCTGCCTGCAGAGCGCACGCATACCCAGGCCCCCCACCCCTTCGGTCCACGAGCTCCTCACCGAGCCACTATTGAACCTCCAACCCTCTTTTGGACCAGGGCCAAAGGCCGGTCAAACTAAACCAAGCCACCATTGCGGCATTGTCCCTCCCAGCAGCCTTGTGACCGCATGAATGCCCTGCCCCCCTCCCCGCAACTTTTTCTCCGCCACACCACTCCAAAAATTACTTACCGCATTAAAAAGCTCGCAAAGAGCCAATCATCCCGAAGGTACAACAACGAGAACAATGAAGGCCCATCAGTAAAGACGGTAGAAAAACGGCGAGGCCATGCCATGATGCGGTGTGCAGTGCGCTGCTGCTGCCGCTGCTAGAGGGGGGAGAGAGCTTTGTGTACGTAGTAGTAGAAAAGAAAAGCTCACCGTCCAGCGGGCGGGTGGTGGTGGTGCTCCTCATCCCATCTACTCCGGCGTGCCGTCTTAAAAACTGCCCAGTCCTGGCCGTCTTTTGACCGCTTTTTTTACTGCCTATCACCGGACGCTACCGCGGCGTCCTCCTTCCCTCTGCTTGCCGCCCTTTGCTTGCTGCGCCTATCATACCGTCACGTCATGGGCTTTGGGCGGCAGCGGAGCAGATGGATGGATCATTGGAAACATTTCTTGGTACGCTGGCCGAATTGAATTGGATGGGACTTGCCATGAGACGGAACATTTCTCGCCACTGCTTCCACTGCCCCTGCACTGTACATTAGGGGTACGTACAAGCTAAAAAAATAAATACTCTTCTGATTCTATTAATCAAAATAGCTACACCACACCCTACTAGCTTTGCCACTGCAAGGATATTTTACGAAGTTGCTCAGAGGTCTACGAAAACAAAGTTCAGTATATATACTAGTATAAGCACAAAGTTGAAAGGACAAAAATAATGGGCCAAGCAGAGCGAGACGACTGAGGCAGAGGCATTTCCAATTTTCTACATAAAGAGAGACAGAGCCTCCAGCGCCACCTCAGCGGAGGAGCCCCATGCCTCGCTCCCCCAATAACTTCACCCCATTACTGTCTCCCTCCCTCCTCCCTGCTCTGCGATTGCATTTGAGAAGTGCTATACGTACGACAGTTCACGTACGAATTCTGTCCAACGGAGCAGATCTAACCGTATTTCAGTTGGACTCCAACTTCAGCGACGGCTGGATGTTGCGTCGTATCTTATCGGACAGGCCATAGTCGTACGCCTAGTAGTTTCGATTGCATTTGTGGTGCTGCGTTCCTCCTCTACCTAACCAGCCCCGACGTCACAGACTCCCACAGCTCCAGCCCCCAAACCAAAACCCTATAAACCGTCTGGTCTGGCCTCTCCCCACTCCGCCCAAAGGTTGCAGATTCCGGTGTGGCAATGGCGAGGGCCCCGACCATGGTCGTCCAGGACGACTACATCGACATGGACCTCTCCCCCTCCTCCCCCCAATGCGCGCTCCTCGAGTTCGAGTTCCAGAGCGCCGGCGGGGGCGGCGCTGGTGTGTCCAGGCGCACGGAGGAGGCTGCCTACGCGTCGCCGGCGGACGAGCTGTTCTACAGGGGCAAGCTCCTGCCGCTGCACTTGCCCCCGCGGCTGCAGCTCGTGCAGAAGCTGCTGCAGGAGCAGCAGGTGCACGTGCCGGAGATCAAGCCGGCGGCCGTAGCGGCGGCGCCGCCTAGTGTGAGCGCGAGCACGGGCGCGGATGTGGAGGACGGCGGCGACGGCAAGGCGGGCGCCAAGAGGTATTCTTGGTCCAAGAGGCTGAAGCTGATGAAGCGGTGGACGTCGAGGGAGTACATCAAGTCCCTCTTCCTCGCCAAGGCAGGGGACCTCGGCATCGGCAATGGCGGCTGCGGGAGGGAGCGGGCGAGCCTGCTGGACCAAGACGAGCTCTGCAGCCACCGCAGGTCCTTCTCCGGCATCATCCGGCGGGTGCGCCTGGTGGTGGCGACGAAGGCGGGGGCGACGGCGCCGCCGGGGACCTCGCCGCTCTGCTCCTCGTCCGCCTCGTCCTCCTCCTCGTCGACGCCGTCCTGCGGCAACGCGGAGCGGTTCTTCCTCCGGCCGAGGGCGGCGGCGATGCCGGTGCTGAAGCGGAGCAGCAGCGCCGGGTCGGAGGAGGGGGCCATCCAGGGCGCCATTGCGCACTGCAAGAGGTCCCACCAGCAGCTGCTGCAGCAGGGGAGGAAGAGCGCCAGCGGCGTGGTGTTCTACTCCGTGTCCAACACCCCCAGGATCTCCACCTCCGCCGTGGCCGTCGCCGCCGCCGCCGCCAACGAGTCCTCGCAAGAGAGGCAGGAGATGTGCAGGGGATGAGGCTCGAATGTTTTCTTTCCTTTTTTTTCTCCTTCTTTCTTTCTGCTTTTGTGGGGAAAATGTTTGTGAAGATGAGCAGTGTGCCTGTGAATTATTTGTGAGGAATCAAGAACTTCTCTTTGATTTTTGCCTTCATTGTTCATGTTCATCTCTTCTTCATTCATGTGAATGGATCAAAAGCTCTGTTCTGTTCTTCTACTAGATGTGTGACCAAAAGATCAAGAATGCTTCCACCATTGATTGATCTTGACAAGTGTTGCTGGGATCAGGAAACATCATACACACCATTGCTACACCACATTGAGTGAACAAACTATTGTGTGTGGGGGCAGGGGTGAGCGTACGGCGCTGTGCTGATGAATGGTGTGCTAGGGTGGCACTGACTTGGTGGCAGATTTGATTCCACTCAAAGTACACACTACTTGACCATACCCTCTCCTGTGCAAAATATTCATTCCAATCTGGTGTTATAAATTAGGGTCATGCATGCTTTCACCTACCTCGCACACCTTGCTCGCTCTCCATGCCCCTGCCAACTTCTCTGCTCCCTGGCTGCATATCGCCATGCTTTGGCTTGGCTTCAAAACAAAGGCTCTGTGACTGTGATGCGCTAGTACTCCATGTAAAATGCTTGCTTTTCTTCGAACCTACACATCCCCGGCCAATGGAGTAGAAATCATCCAAAGCTTCTTGTTGTGGTGAAGATGGTTAGATGACTGTCCTATCTGCACATCCAAATGGAACGGCCAAGCATAAACTACTGCAAGTACTCTGTTGCAAATTAAAAACTACAATGTGGGCATTGTAACTAGTACTAGTACTCAAGAAATCATTTGAACTTTTGTGATTGTGTCCTACCGGAGATACTCCTACTTAGTAGCTTTATTTGTTTGTTGGAAATTAATAATCATGTAATGGAGATACCTGGAACAGTTGGAAGGTAGCAGCAATGCTGGCATAGGGCGCCGAGTCACTGACAAAGCCACACAGCACAATAGGGTGGCCAAAAGGCTCGCAGCCTTGGCTTGTGATGATGATTGCCAGTTCCCCAGTCCTCCCCTCCACCACGGCTTGTCCTCCATCTCCTTCTGACCGGGACGTGTCATTGTCACGCAACGCAAGCACACCACAACCACCACCACCACCACCACCACCACCACAGGCCCGGTCCGGCCGAGCACGAGCCGGAGCCAAGGAGAGAAAACACAAAGCGCACGGGAGATTCCCCTCCTTTCACCGTCCATCTCCGAGTGACAGTTAAAGCCAGCACAGGGTTTAGCTTAGCAGCGGCAGCAGCATCTTGGAACCGCATGGGGGTGGGGCGAGCGAACGAAACCCTAACGCAGGCAGAGGGAATCTTCCTTCCCGGTGGCCACCCGGGAAAAAGGCCTCGCCTTTCTGTTGCCCGGGCGGAGGGGAAAAGCTGGAGAGAGATTTCCAATCGCAACAAACCGCTGCAAAAGGCGCCTCCCCAGTCCCCCTCCACTTGCGCTCGCCGCTTTGGTTCGTGTGCGCGAGCCCATCCATGGCTACCCGGCCGTGCAGAATGATTTGCTTGCTTCCTTCCTTCCTTCCACCTGGGCTCCAGCCTCCAGCGAGCGAGGCCACGCACAGATACGGACCCAAAGCGCGGAATCAGCATCCAGAAACAGTAGAGACCGCATGTACTGGAGTATTATTTTTCGACCACCGGCGTATTTGCAAGCCTGAGAAAAGTGAAAATACCATGGAGGCGGCAGGGGTGAAGCAGAGGAACAATGGAGTCGCTACTGTTGGGTTGCTTGCTAGTGCTAGCATCTGGTACAACATTGGTTATTTTCAATGCATTGCAGTAGGAGGAGAACGACAGGGGTGGCAGACGGTTTGACCGAGGGGTCAAGGTTATGGAGAGAACGCATAATGTAAATGCGGGCATCTCACTGAACCCATGGACCGAGATATGCTTGTTTATCGTGCTGATGGCAGTAGTGGTTGTAGTAGACTAGACTAGCAGCACAGTGAAATGAAACTAACTGCAAGGCAGGACGGGACAGGACAGGACAGGACAGAGGCGGGCTTCAATGCCCCATGAAGAAACAAACTTATTACCTAATCTCATGTGACACTTAGGGCGGTAATTTTATACTGTATTATGTGCAGACAGGCAGGCATGCATTTTTTTTCTTCTCTACGGGTAGTAGAGTAGAAGACAGGGGATGAGACAAAACGGGATTAATACCTGTGGACAGCCAGAGAGGCGCCATTTTCCTCCCCCCACACACCTGTTGCATTCCAACAAGCATCAGTACTGTACTACTACCACAGGTTAGTCTCCAACGTCAGTACCACGCGTTAATCTTTTTTTTAACACGGGTACAGGTTAATCTTTCAGTGAGGGGGACATGCCAAAGCCATACCTTGGCCGGTTGCTGAGTCCTGAACAGTGTAGGTTTCCCACGAGTGACGTTGCCCGAGTCCTGACTGATTCCTCCGGTTGCATACGCCAAGGGTTGGGTTCAGACAGGCACCGGCCATATGTCACGTGTGTGTATAATCTCATCTCGCCACTGGAAGCTCCATGATTGCAGCAACGCGCATCCTCTCTGGTTCCTCAATCCAGAATGGACTTCACAGAGCCTCAAGTATTTTTTTGCCAATAATTATAGGGGTATCAAAAGCACCTGCTTAAGATGCCTGCAACCTTCCTGCAATGTGGTACATAGTCTATCAGTGATGAGAAACCTAGATACCCAAAAATGCTCCACTTTTTGCTGCTCAGAGTGTGTTTGTTCATTGGGAGCTCTAGAGACATGCATGCGAGGACAGGTAAGCTAAATACAACAGCAAAAGTTGAACCAGATTGAAGATAAATGGTGCAGGCATGTTCAGGGCCCCCCCATCATGTAGGCAGCTGCTGCAATGCTAGATAAGCTGGGCTACTTCTCTAGACACGACAAAACTGAATCAGGGCACCACTCTGAATAACAAGCAATTTGCAGATATGAGTGTGTCTACCATCTGATTCCATACTCCCAGCTTCAAAATATCACACAAGTGATGATCATCTAGCAGGAAATGCAATTTTCTCTATTAGCTAGTCTTATTGCATACACACGCACAGTTGAATCATGATTTATGTATGACTCACAGCCTGATGCCCACAAATACATGTTGTCAATAGGTACACACAGCTGAAGAGGATGCTTGCTTGCTTGTTTTCTCAAAAAAAAAAAAAAAAGGGCAGCCCGGTGCATGTAGCTCCCGCTTGCGCAGGGTCGGGGAAGGGTCCGACCACTTTGGGTCTATAGTACGCAGCCTTTCCCTACATTTCTGTAAGAGGCTGTTTCTAGGACTTGAACCCGTGACCATGCTTGTTTTCTCACGAAAATAAAAAACACCTTACATGTGAATAATTAGCAACAACAATCTGCATAATTCAATACAAAGTGATGATCAAGCAAATGATGATCATCTAGCAAGAAATGCATTTTTCTCTATTAGTTGAATCATGATTTAATGTACATGCTGTTGCACTTTTCATCTGGATATTGTTGACAAGAAGGAATTGAACGATAAGCACAGGATACCGTGTTCCAAACAAAATGGAGAAATAAATTTAAATTCTTAAGGGAAACTTTGTCAGGTTGAATAAAGGTTGACATGCTTTTAAAAGATTCTGATAGCTCACTCAAACTAGAACAATATAAAAATTAACCTATCTATTGTGGAGTTCAGTCTTTCTCCAGGACAACCATATCTACATTGCAGTTTTCACAAATTTGCATCTCTGTTATCTGAACTCGTCCGTGTTACCTGATTTTGGATGTTGCAGACAGGAAAGGCCTCCAAAGTCTCCTGTAGAGCATTAGCAGCTGTATTACGTTCCCTTAGAGCACGAGGGGACACGAATTTGTTATGACGTACTTGTACCTGGAATAAAATTCAGACAGATCTCGCTATAAGAATTTCTACAGGTATAATAAGACAGGGGATAAGACAAAACAGGATTTAATACCTGTGGACAGAGAGGTGCGATCTTCCCCACACCTGTTGAATTCCAACATCAGCACTACAGGTTAATATATTTCCTCGCACAAGTAGAGGTTAACCTTTTAGTGGGAGAGTCAGAGAGACATGGCAAAACCATACCTTTGGCCGGTTGCTGAACAGTGCTGGTTTCCCATGAGTAGCATTGCCTGATTCCTGACTCCTCTGATTGCATTCAGACAAGCACCGGCCATATGTCACGTGTACAATTTCACAATGCACAGCTCCATGATTGCAGCAATGCACATACTCTCTGGTTTCCAAATCCAGAATTGATTCCACAGAACCATAGGTATTTTGAAATGAATAAACCATGCGAGTAAAAGTTTTGCCTTCAACAGAAACACACATATTTTTCAATAACACATGTTGCAAATATTAAGCAAAATGCACTCAAATATGGTATCATGAACTACGAAAGGGAGCAAAAGCACCTGCTTAGGATGCCTGCAACTTTCCTGGGATATGGTACATAGTCTTATCACTGATAAGAAACCTAGATGCCCAAAAGTGATTCACTTTTTCCTGCTCAGAGCGTGTTTGTTCAATGGAACTCAAGAGACATGCACATGAGCACAAGCAAGCTAAATACCAGAGCAAAAGTTGAACTAGATTGAAGATAAATAATGCAGGCATGTTCAGGCCCCCCCCCCCCCCCCTCCTGTAGGCAGCTGCTGCAATGGTAGATAAGTTGGACTACTTTTTCTGGACGCAGACAAAATCTAATCATGGCACCATTCTGAATAGCAAGCAATTTGCAGATATGAGTTTACCATCTAATTCCATACTCTCAGCTTGAAAAAAAAAAATCATAGGAGTGATGATCATTTAGCTGGAAATGCGATCTTCTCTCTCAGCTAGTCTTATTGCATATACAGAGTTGAATCATGCTCAAGTGTCGCAGTCACAACTTGATGCCCACAAATAACTTGAATATTGTACTATTGGAATCACTAAATGATTATATACATTCATGGTTTTAAGCTGTTGATACAGGTAGTCAATTGGTACATACAGCTGAGAGGATGCTTGCCTGCTTTCTCATGAAAATGAAAAAGATCGTACATGTGGATAATTTGCATAAACTGCAAAAAATTCACTACTATGCAATATCAATGACGGACAGGACCACACTAAAGGCTCATTGGGAGGCTTAGCCTGATGACAATCTGCATAAATTAATACAATGTTAGAAAAAAAATATCAATCACAAACTGAAGCAAATGTCATGCACTACAGCTGTGCGTTACCTTTGTTTTGTCATTAATAACACCAATATGGATAGCTTCTTATCCATAGCTAGCTCTTTTCCAGCCCACCAAAGTTGTATGCTGTCAAGCTTTTCATCTGGATATTGTTTACAAAGAACGAATTGAGTAGCAAGCAGAGGATATCCCGTGTTCCAAAGAAAATGGAGGAATAAAGGTTGATATGCTTTTAAGAGATTCAGATAGCTCAGTGAAACCAGGAAATATACAAAATAACCTATATATTGTGGAGTCTTTCTCCAGGACAACTGTATCTGCATTACAGTTTTCGCAAATTTGCATCTCTGGTACGGTGGTACCTAAACTCACTCTTGTTACCTGATTTTGGATGTTGTGTACACAAGGCCTCTGAAGTCTCTTGTAGAGCACTAGCAGCTGTTTTTTCAATATTCTTGATATGTTCCTTGGCTGGTAGCTGAATCCTGAACAGTGTAGGTTTTGCTTGAGTCCTGACTCCTCTGTCTGCAAACGCCAAGAGTTGCATTCAGACAAGGCACCGGCCATATGTCACGCGTATAATCTCACGATGGACAGCTCCATGATTGCAGCAATGCACATACTCTCTGGTTTCTCAATCCAGAACGAATTTCACAGAACCTTGAGTGTATTTTGCCAATAATTATAGGAGTACCACATGTTTTGGTTTCGCCTTCGACAGAAACACACACGTTTTCCTAATATATGGCACTAATGGTAAGCAAAATTTACTCAAATGTAAAATCAAGAACTAAGAAAGGGATAAAAAGCACCTGCTTAAGATGCCTGTAGCCTTCATGCAATGTGGTACATAGTCTATATATCTGCTCAGTGATAAGAAACCTAGATACCCAAAAAATGTTTCACTTTTTGCTGCTCAGAGTGTGTTTGTTCATCGGAGCTCAAGAGACATCCATGTGAGGACAAGCAAGCTAAATACAACAGCAAAAGTTGAACCAGATTAAAGATAAACGGTGCAGGCATGTTCAGGGGGGGCGCCATCATGTAGGCAGCTGCTGCAATGCTAGATAAGTTGGACTACTTCTCTGGACACAAGAAAATATAATCAGGGCACCATTCTGAATAACAAGCAATTTGCACAATGAGTTTGTCTATCACCAGATTGCATACTCCCAGCTTTAAAAGATCATACGAGTGATGATCATTTAGCAGGAAATGCAATATTCTCTCTTAGCTTGTCTTATTGCACACACAGAGTTGAATCATGATCAAATTTATTACTCACTCACAGCTTGATTCCCAGAAATACCTTGAACATTGTACAACGAAACATTCAGTGATTATACTGTGATTGTTTTAACCTGTTGATACATGTTGTCTATTGGTACATGAAGCTGAAGATGGTGCCTGTTTGTTTCCTCACGAAAATGAAAGCAACTTACATGTGCCTAATTTGCATAAATGCATATACTACTCAAAAGAAAAAATCACTACTCCCTCTGTATCAAAATATAAGACGTTTTTCAATACTCTTTTTTGATACAAAAGGAGTATCAAAAAACGTTTTGTATTTTGGTACAGAGGGAGTACTAGGCAATATCAACGACCGACAGGACCACACTAAAGGCTTGTTGGGAGGCTTAGCCTGATGACAATCTGCATAGATTAATACAATGTTAGTAAAAAAAATCAATCACAAACTGAAGCAGATGTCATGGGCAATACAGCTGTGTGTTACCTTTGTTTTATCATTAACACCAATATAGTCAGATAGCTTCTTATCCATAGCTAGCTCTTTTCCAGCCCACCAAAGTTGTATGCTGTCACGCTTTTCATCTGGATATTGTTTACAAGAACAAATTAAATACTAAGAAGAGGACATCCTGCGTTCCAGAGAAAATGGAGAAATAAATTTAAACTCTAAAGGAAACTTTGTCAAGTTGAATAAAGGTTGATACACTTTTAAGAGATTCAGATAGCTTACAGAAACCAGGAAATATACAGAATAACCTATGTATTGTGGAATTCAGTCTTTCTCCAGGAATACTGTATCTACATTACAGTTTTCACAAATTTGCATCTCGAGTATCTAAACTCATTCGCGTTACCTGATTTTGGATGTTGTGGACACAAGGCCTCCGAAGTGTCTGCTAGAGCATTAGCAGCTGTCTTTTCAATATTCTTGATATGTTCCCTTAGAGCACGAGGGGACACGAATTTGTTATGACGTACTTGTACCTGGAATAAGATTCGTATAGATCTCAAGTCTCAACTCTTCAACCGAAACATTTCAGCAAGGACTATCATGATATATCAATTCTTAAAGAATTTTGTTTGATTGATAATAAGGCAAGGGCTAATTTAGCTTTCATTTCCCAATATGGAAATACTGACCAAGAACGAAGCAAATTACATGGGCATGTTCAGAAACAATTATTACACGATGTAGCTGAGAGGGAAGTCAAACCAATGTACAAGACTCCTAAAACACGAAAGTTCTGGCTACCAAATAAGCAAACGCAGGAACACGCTAAGAAACTCTAGGCCAAACCAGCGGCCTTTATGTAGCAACTGTAGATGGTCTGACATAGCAGAAGCTAGCTTTTCATCACCTCCATTTTCTTGAATACTAAATAAAAGTTCTGAAATGATCGTTATTCAGACAAAAAAAAATCAATGGTTTCGCTTGTTAATGTAACAAATGTCTGCAAGCCCTTTAAACTGCATGCCAAAGCGCCATAGACAGTAGCGGCACCGGTTCATTCACAAGTATGCACACATGACACTTCCCAGACACTAAGCTCCATTCAAACAAACCATGTTTTGGTGTCAACATAAAAATTAAAAAAATAAAAGAACTCATTAGTTCTTATTGGCTGGTGCAACCTCAGCTTATCATCCTATTCAGTAAATTCAGTACAATGTACATGAATGATGTAGCAGCTGCATAAGTTCATCACACCAGTAGGCAGGGGTAGTACAAGTGTACAAGTAACAAAGTCACACATGTCTACAATTCCCCCCTTCATGGAGCTCAGTTCTAAGCCTGATGCGCTCAATCAATTGTAGCACTAGCTATCAACATCGATCCAGACCTGAAGCTCTCAAAGCTACAGAACATCATACTCCAAATTCAATCCCACAAACAAATCGACAGAACTGGAAGGAATCCAGGCATCTGAGTTGAGCAACTACTGAAACGAATCGAGAAACTTTACCTTGGAGGCGTAGGCTTCGGCCTCCGACAGAGCCCTCTCCAGCTCGCCGCTCGGGCACCTCCCTGCAACCCCAACAAGAACAGCAGCGTGTCAGTCCGAATTCGATCTCTCGCCCATGGCAGGCAGCGGCTAGCGCGACGCGGCGCCGGGAAATTCTATCACTCGCCTCGGAGGCGGCGGCAGAGGGAGAGGACGCGGGCCTGGAGGCCGGCGGTGCCCGCGAGCGCGGCCGCCACGTCCGCGACGGCGGCGGTGGCGGCGCACTCGTGCAGGAACTCCATCTCCTCCTCCTCCTCCAGCGGGGACGGGGATGGGGACGAGGAGGAGGTCGACGATTTCACGTGCAGCACCACCATGTCTCGCGCTCGGTTGCTCCGGCTGAAGGTTCTGGAAGCTTCCTCCGGCTGGGGGAGACGGCCCAGTGGTCAATGTGTCCAAGGAGGGAAGCTAGCCGCCGTTTGATCATAATCACACGGTGGAGAGTGCGACAAGCATTTTGCAACAGAAAATTTAGAGGGTATTTTGGATAAGCCCACAGAGCGAATACCCCGGCCTCCATTGGCCCTCGGCCCATTTCTATTTCTTCGCCTTGAAGCGCACTTCTGAGAGTAACAGGTGTGGTTTTCCTCTCGTTTCTTCATTTTCCTCATTCTGACCTACCTCTTTTCCGACTTTTTGGGTTTTTTCCTTTGTTTTTTTGTTTTGAATTTTTAAGACATGATTTATTTTAAAATATATATTGATACTTTTTAAATTTTCTGAATATTTTTGAAATCTTGAACATTGTTTGAATTTATGTACATTAAAAATCATTGAACATACTAGCCGACCATGATTTTAGTGAAACGGAAGCATGATTAGCATATCAAAATACCATATTAGCCGACCATTGTATCTGGGAGAAGGACGGCGACGAGGTCTCACGTGGTCATCCATGATCGCAGTGGATGTAAATCGCGTGGTGGTTGGTAATGAACTGGGGCGATATGGATGCACCCGATGGACGTTTTGAGCACAATACTTGATATAATAGCCTTGATCTTTGCGACCCCTCTCCTAAGCTGCCTTTCTATCCTGAAATCTCCGGAAAAAATCAAAATCAAAAGCCGAGACAGATGGTAGCCGGTGAGGGGAACTAACCACGTGCTGCTGAAGTAAGCCTCTGCTTTTCATGTTCCGAGAGGTCGTATTTCACGCCGGTTCTAGTTATACTTGCCAGCCTAAAACTATTTGGTCACATATGGACATGAAGTCAAACTGATTGTCCGGGAGCTAAGTAGTTCAACACTTTTTCACTGCTAAATAGTTGAATAGCTAAGGGATATGTATATCTTATACTGTTGTAGAAGTAGTTCAGTGATGGCCTTGTGTTTCTGTTTCTTTCTGAAATATCTGTGCATGTCCAAGTCGCCAGAGCCAACGGGAAAAACGAAAAGGAATCAAAACGCAGTCAGTTTGAGTGGTACCAACAATAGTCTGGCACATCAAATTCACTACTTTTTTGGCAAACTGATTCACTACATTGATATATCCACAAAGTACAGAATTTGCAAATATAGATATACTACTAACTTCTACAATTCCGTCACAACAAACTGTTGAACCAATATGCATACAATGTTCCTCATACCATGGAGGGAGCACGCTGTCGCGGCATCGTCGACTTGAAGTCATAGGAGAGGAGGTCGAGCGGCCCTCGCCATGGTTGTGGTGGTCGAGGAGGAACGCTCCGCGCCCGCGCTCTGTGGGCAAAGGGCGCGGCAGGCTCCGCAAGCCGAGCGCGGGGGGGCGGAGGCTCCGCATGGCGAAGCGCTCATGCATGGGCGGCGGCTCTCCATGGGCGGCGGGCGGCTTCATGGGGCGAAAAAGGCGGCTCGTGGCGGCACAAGAAGGAGGAACGGCGGCAATGGCGAAGGGGGCTCGGGCGGTGACGGCCATGGGAGGAACAGCGAGGTGGCGAATCGCTGGGAACCGCCAGTGAGGAGGAGGGGGCGAGTCGTGCGTGCATGCGTTGTTGGTAGATTTCTTTTTAACAATGAGGCGAGTTAGCGATCGGCTTAATGCGTGGCTTGTTGTGTTAAACACGGGAGGATTATTAGCCATTAGATATTGTAGATGAACGGTTAAAATTGTTTGGATCTGCCCCTCTCTTCCTTTTATAGTGGTAGTAGATAGTACATTAAGAAAAATAGAAAACAAATTAAAAAAATTCTGAAACTTTGCAACATTAAATGTGAACAAACTTTGTAGGTGCTTGCAAGTTTTCATGCCAAAAACACATTCAAAGAGGTCTACGCAAGAAAAAAAAAATCAATGCTTGAAGTTTTGAGAGTTAATTGCAGGGTAGTAACACATTTGGGGCAGGTGTGACGGATCAGTACCACTATTCGGTTTTTTTACTACCATGTTTGGGGCATTCTGTTACATATTGGTCTAAACCGTGTATAACGATGTATTGACTCTGTATCTGACCGTTGGGGCCCGCCTGTCGGGGATGATGTGGCATGTTATTTTGCAAAAAACACCCATACTTTTTATTTAATCGCGCATATATCCGTTCATTGCGAAAAAAGGGACCTGCCAGAAAAAAAAATATAGCGCGCGGGCGTGCCTGCCGGGATTCGAACTCAAGCCGGGACGTACGCTGTCGACGCATGACGACCGCTAGGCCATCGCATGTTCGGTTGTGCTTTACAGGCAATCACATGTTTTATATAATGACTTTACACGTTCCGCTTTTTCAGGTGCTATTCTTTTTTTTATTATTATCCGCAGCAAGACGCATTGTCCGAGTGCGCATGGTCCACAGCATTGTCCTGCTGTTTCTTTATTATCCATAGATAGTTTTCTTTCATTATTTTCTCTAAACGTTAATGGCGAAACATAGATAGTTTATTCTATTTTTTACCGTCATTAATACAAGATATGAAGTAGGGTTTATTAAAAACAATACTTTTACTTCTTCATTTGCTTTGGATTTTTCATCGTAAACATTGGTAGGAAATTTAGAGAAACTCACAGCAAGCTAAATTTTCTAAATGCAAGAGGTTCTATTTCTATGTTGACTGAGTACTTTTTATATAAAAATTTGCATACAAAAATATTATATACTCAATCAATCCACAGTGGGTAGATGCACTATATGCAAAGCTGGGTCCATGTATACATTTTTTTAGAGCCTCGCCATGTGCAAGTCGCCTCACTAAAAATTACAATTTCTGAAGCGGCGGAAAACAAAAAATTGTTTGACATATAATTTCTTATACAATGATCCTATTTAAATACACGATGAACATTTTTTATGTATACGACACAATGAACTTTTTTCGCATTATAACGTTCATCATCTTACTAAAATACTAGATACACCCGAAGAAATATAAAGTATGTATACGATGTTCATTACAAAGATCTTATTATTATAAACTTGTAATATGATGAACTTTTGAAACATATAATGTGTATAAGTTTTTCAATATATTCCTCGCAAAAAAAGTTTTTCAATATACGATACGCACATTGCATACGGGCGAATAATACGCACGTTTTGCAAAAACATAAAAGAAATTTGAAAAAACTGTACTATAAACAGGAATGTCCAGAGTAATAATAGTATAACGGACGTTTGCCTGAACGTCACGCCGTAGTGCAGTGGCGTAGTGGTCGTCTCGCTCGTACAGCGTACGCCCGAGCTCGGGTTCCAATCCTGGGTGGCGCGGCCTCGCGCGACTAATTTTTATTTCTGGCTGGTCCCTTTTTCTTGCAACTAACGGATATATGCGCGATTAAATAAAAAGTGTGGGTGTTTTTTGCAAAATAACATGCCACATCATCCCTGACAGGCGGGCCCCAATGGTCAGATACAGCGTCAATACATCGTTATACACGGTTTAGACCAATATGTAACAGAATGCCTCAAACATGGTACTAACGTGTAAAAAAAGAATAGTGGTACTGATCGGTCAAAAATGCCCGTACTTTCCTGCAATTAACTCAAGTTTTGAGCACTTTTAGCACTGAAATCTGAAACTCGTAATACTCAAGGAGTTCTATTTGATATTTTGTTATGAAAACTTGTAAGAAGCTACAAAGTTTCACCATAATTGATGTCACAAAGTTTCAGATTTTTTTAATTTTTTCTATTTTTAATGTACTGTTCATAAAAAGTGTAGGGGCACCCAGGAGCTATCATACCTTTCTTCTTTTAGAAAAGTGAGAATAAAAGGTTAGGCTCCGTCTGCCCTTTCATGAAAATAATGCTAGGCCTACTAGACTCTTCGTATGGCCGTGTAATGTTCCTTAGCTAAAATATCTCGGCTACATTGTTGGGAAGCTCTGTGAATTAACATGGCAATTGCCACCTACCAAGGGGCAGAGGCATCTGTCATAGATCCAACCACTATTATTAGAGAAAATTACATTAGTATTTTACCATTATCCCATATTTTAGTATATCCTACAAAATCCGTAAGAAATCATCATATACGTAAGCGCTGAGCAATTAGATTGTTGGCGCTTCTTGCATACATGCTATTTATGCCTCTAGTCAAATCCTCCACAATTTAGAAGCCTAATCATACCATTATGTTGGGCTCCAAATGATATCTTGATTTTTGGCGTTTCTTGCATCCATGCATGCTATTTAGGCATCTATCCCAGTCCTCCATAATTTAAAAGCCTAACCATGCCATTATGCTCCAAATGGTATATGATATGATGATCCATGACTCCAAGTGGAGTCATCTACTCTATATTACCTGTCGCATATGTGCTGCCAAATTATAATGGGCTCCAAATGGTATATGATATTTAGATATATTAAAACTGAGCACTTTTCCAGCCCTCTCAGGTCATCAGCGTTCCCGGCCGTCGGATCGTCAATTCTAAGCATTTTCGGTCGTCGGATTAGCAGCGAATCGTGCCTAAACTCGTTTCGTTCGCTAATACCCACCGCGACCGTCTTTGGGCATTGCTCCATGAGCATTTTTGGACGCTCGGTGTTAAATTGGGCCCAATGGGCATCACCCCACCGAGCGGCACGTGATGCGTGGTCGACTCCTATCCCCGACCTCTCTCCCCTTTCTCCCAATCTGGCTGGTTGGATGAATCCTGCCCGGCAGCGTCGGCGACCAAAACCTCGAGCATACCACCACCGGCCTCCGCCCCTATCCTCTCCCCCTAAGCAATCAGCCTTGTCTCCCACCCTCTCCTCCTCACCTCATCAGAAGAGAAGAGTACAGGGAGATCGACCAGGTCAGGCGCCGGCCAGATCCTCCACGGACCACACCGCAGCCACCTCACTCGAGCTCGAGCTTGGCATCCATGGAGGTCGAACAAAGACGCCGGATAGGATCTAAGCTCGGCCACGTGAGGAGACGTCTGCCTGCTCCGCGCCATCGACGCCATTGAGCTTCCCCCCTCTAGCAGGCTAGCATCCATTCTTCTCTGATCCACTAGGTTGCCCCTCCATCTTCAATCTCTCTGCAGATATTTTTCTCCCCAAGACACGATCCCTTCTCTACCGGTGGTTCGTCACCTCAAGATTCTTGATGAGTCCAATGATTTGTTTGTTGCGTGCTTAATCACCACCGATAGATGAATTATTATTTGTTTCTACCGCAAATTTTGTTCATGTTGTTGTCCATATATTTAGTTGGTGTCACAACAGTGATTTGAGCATCGTGAAAATATAGGAATAACGCTTGTTTTAGGAATGTGTTTCCTTCGACCCGAGTAGTGTGATTGCACGGCTGCTCAATGGCTTAAATTTTGGTGCGGTATCTGAAACGAGGACATGGCGCCATGCAAGAGAGAGGAGCAAGGTGGCTTCTGCAGGTTGCGGCTCAGATTTTCAGCACAAGAAGAGGCTGGGCACTTGGTGCTTAGAATAGCAGGTGAGATGGAGTTTCATGGAGCACTAAGGTAGATACTGATTCTTGATCTTGTATTTTGAGTAGTATTTCTGGTTCATCAGTTTTGATATTGGGATTGGTTGCTTTCCTGTGTCGTGATGTTGGGTTGCTATGTACCCATATTCGTGTAATAAGTAGTTGGTTGTATAGAGTTCTGTAGTTGGCTGTAGAGTTCTTGCTGCGTTTGCGAGGTGTTTTGTGTCTGCTAATTTAAAATCATGGCTGATCCTTGTGACCGAACCTGAAGCTTGCTTTGTATTATCGGTTTCACTGCTGCAAATGAAATTGGGAGCGGGAGCTCCTAAAGTCGAAAAAAAATGTTGTTCATGTTGTGCTATGCTCTGCACCAATTGCTGATTTGTGTGCCAGGCCACCACCATGGTCGCACCCGCGTCTCCGCTCCATTCAATCATATCGGCCTACGATGCAGACATCCTAAGTCCGAGAAGCGATCCTGGTAAGACAATTAGACTCACATTTTTCAATCCTATCACACGCAAATCTAATCGATGGTTAATTTGCCATGTCGGGTTCAAGAGCTTGTTGGTCAGCTCTTGTCATTGGGATCCCATGGATGCCACCAATGCATGCAATCAATAAACATATTTGATCATGTCTTCTTGAACGAGTCAGCATCCCAAGATGAAGTCAATAAATCCAGCACTCCAATCTATCTGCCACTTAGCCCCTGAAATTAGTATGACTACTAGCTAACTACACCAATTCATAAAGCTCTACAATCTACTGTAACTATCTCACATGGTATGGTACTAGCGAACAATTTTTTTCAGTTGTTCATTATTTTTATAACTCAAATCATCCTATTGTTGAATAGATGTGAAGTACATATCTGGCAGCTTACGATTGTTCAAAAAACTAAGACCATGATCATTCCTAAATGTGAGATTTCATTGTGAATTATTTGGTACAATTGATTCTTTTGTTCTGCTTCAGCTCACTCTTAAATATTGGAAATTCGTGTCTAGAGCCCTTCGTTGGCAACTCACTGATGTAGACAGTCACGTGGATGCAGCCGCTCAGCCCCAAATTGATTTTTCTGTAAGGATTCTCGGTATATATTTAGTTCGAAAGCATCGATCTTATTCAATTTACTTTACTTGAATGTCATCTATGTAAGTGTTTGAGCCAGAACATCTTATGTGGGTGTCTTCTCATGATATTTGTACCTTACAAAGATTCTGTCTTGATTCTTGAATTTTACCGGGGGCTTTCCTACTTTTACCATTTGATTATTAACATTTTTGTGTATCACATTTTCTGTAAGTTGAGCCTTAATACATATATCGCATGCCAATCACACCATGATTAGAAGTATATATGTTGTTTGCTGTTAGAAAAAATAAATTTGCCGTCTATTGATCAGTGCATCACAGTAATGATTTCTCCCGTCACATGCCATTCATTTATTAGCTTATTTGTTGCATTGGTATTTCACGTCACTTCCTAATTTACTTGTAACACAGATTGAATGTGCTTTGACAGATATAGTCAGATATCAAGGAAACATCCACGTCTAAGTTGTTTTAGATATATTTTATATTGGTTTATAGCTCGCTAATAATACCCTTTTTTAATTTAAGATATAAGAAATCTTTGCCTTCTTGAACCACTATACAGTGAAGTTTCCTTTTTGTTGGGATAGCATTATGGTCAACTAATTCGATAGAAATTTTTACCCAGAGGATGCTAAACAAGGAAACAAAGTACACTTGCTAAATTTAATTTCCTACGTCAAGGATATAGGGGGGGGGGATTCTCTTATAGATCTTGGTCACCATTTGTGATCTTATTCCAGGATCCATGCTATGCATGCCCATACATTTTTCCTCCCGAGTCTAATTGGATGACTGGAATATTACAGAGCCATACACGTTCTTCCCTGCTGTTTATGACTTGGCAGTTCGGATTAGTTGTAATTACTACGAACATTGTTGTGTATGTAGTCATACCATGTATCTGTGAATCTTGAGATTTCCTTTAATTACTGAATAATACTTCCTCCATTCCTAAATATAAGTCTTTGGAGAGTTTCCACTATAGACCACATACTGAGCAAAATGAATGAATCTCACTCTAAAATGCATCTATATACATCCGTATGTGATTCATAGTGGAATCTTTAGAAAGACTTATATTTAGGAACGGAGGGAGAATATGTTTATGTTCATGAAAATTTAATATGAGCTATGTGGCAATTTATTTACAAAGTTTATTACAATTTTATTGTATAAATAGACGGGCGCAGCAACGCGCGCAGTCAGTGATCTAGTCATGATTCATGACCCGAAGTGGCGTCTTGTACCTTATCTTACCTCTCGTTTCTGTGCTGCCAAATTGCTCTTAGCTTGCCAGACAGAGACAGGACTACCATGAAGGGGGGTGCCCACTGTGTACTTGACTACTGTTGACACACGAACACGTCACGTGTACCCTCGACGCCGGGGGTGATGCACCGCAGCTCACGTCGAAGGAGACCCGACCGACAACAAGCGACACGCAAGATCGTGGCGGCGCTTTTGCGAGTTCGAAACCCACAAGACCGGGAGGGACCCGTCGGATTGCGGCGACTATGGGCTGCCCTAGGTCGATTCGCTCGCCCCTAGAGCCTCGAGATTCGCAGCTCTCAAACACGAAGAACAGCGAAGAACGAGAGAGAAAAACGGTGGAGAGATAAAAAATAGACAGGAAAAAGTAGTATATTGATTTGTTCGATTATGTGTTGTTCAATCGGCCGTTACCCCCAACATATATAAGAGGCGGCTGGACTTCCCGTACAAGTAAAGGATTCATCTAGGCTTTCCTTACAAGAAAAATTACATCAATTCGCGTCCTAGAGTCCTAGTTCTATTCCAACTCGGATCCAGTCTGAATCTGGCCCAACTTCTGTCTTCCTCCTTGTGCAGGCCGCCGAGCCTCCATATGACCTCCGATCAAGATGGCCCAAATATCAAACTTGTGTGCCTCGACGATACGAACAACTCTCATGTTGATCACTTTTTCAAATAAGGCCATCTTGAATACTTTTCGAGGTCATATTTACCTTCCAGTCGGACTCGGTCTTGCGGTAGACTGAATTATCCGAGTCTTGTAGTGAATTTGCAGGCCATATACTATCTCTGATGATGATGACTCCAAAAGCAAAGTTTACCGTCTTGATGATACGCACAACTTCTGTATTGAACACTTCTTCATCCGAGATCATCTTGATAAACTTTTGGGCACATGTTCAGTTTCACTCGGATTTGAGCTCATCCACTCGGATTTTAGAGTCTTTCACTCGGATGGTCCGACTGGACTTTTTCACTCGGATGACTATATTTTCACTCGGAAGACAATCAATCGGTAGGTTTTCACTCGACCTTTTACTCGATCGGTAGGTTTTCACTCGACCTTTTACTCGATTGGTAGGTTTTCACTCGACCTTTTACTTGATCGGTAGGTTTTCACTCGACCTTTTACTCGATCGGTAGGTTTTCACTCGACCTTTTACTCGGTCGGTAGGTTTTCACTCGACCTTTTACTCGATCGGTAGGTTTTCACTTGACCTTTTACTCGATCGGTAGGTTTTCACTCGACCTTTTACTCGATCGGTAGGTTTTTACCCGAAAGGTAAACTTTCACTCGACGGGTGAGTTTTCACTCGGATGGTAAGCTTTTCACTCGACCAAAAACATAGCCTGATCTTGATTTGTCTCCCCAAGTCTCATACGACCTCGGATTGAGACGAATTATATATGAAAATCGATCGGCTCGACGAGACGAAACTTTTTCGGGTTGAAGGTTTTTCGATTCAAGGACTTCTTAAGGACCTAATTGCTCATAGCGACCCACGGACATGGCGTCGGTACTTTGCGCCAGATTTCCACTCGGCTTCACCTGCAGTGTATTGCCTCTAACTTTTGCATATGAACTCGGATTGAGATGATTTATATATCAAAATCGATTGCCTCGATGAGACGAAGACAATTCCTTTAGAATACTCCTTCATCCGAGGTCGTCTTGAAGGCAAGATTGGCGAAAACCACTCGGAATGTTTGAATTTTGTCACTCGAGTACAACTTCGCCACCGATATAAGGTCGAATGGCGATAAATTAAACATCAAAGTTATTCCACTCGTCGACCTGAAACTTTGCATGTTGAAAACTCTTTCACTTGAGGCCATCTTTCTTGCCTTTTGTACCTTGCCAAAATCCGATGTCAACACATGCCCCCTGTTTTTGGCAAAGCTTGCACGAAAAATAATATGCACGGTGTTTGTTCTAAGGACGATGTCAACACTCCATCGCCATTTATTTTCCTCAGGCGATAATTATGTATCGCCATGTTTGTGCTAAGGGCGATAATCGATATCGGCCATTGCCTACTCGAGCTTCCCCGCCACACACTCGGGTGGTACTTCTTCAAATATTTTCCGTTGAGAGCTCGAGGTAACAATGCCCCTTGTATTGATTCCACCAAATATGAATTTCCGGGAACAACCCTTGTAATCCTAAAAGGACCTTCCCAACTTGGAGACCACTTCCCGAATTTTCTATCTCTTGAACCAATCGGCAGAATCACTTTCCAAACGAGATCACCAACTTGAAAATTCTTCAACTTGACTTTCTTATTGTAAGCTCTTGCTACCCTCAATTTATCTCTCTTTATGGACTCCAAAGCAACCAAACGTTTATCGGCAACCTCATCAATATTGTCCATCATTAAGTTATAAAAGTCTACTGCCGATAAATCATTTTGTTTGGCTATTCTCAAAGCATTCAAATTTACCTCCACTGGCAAAACAGCCTCCTGACCATATACTAGCTCATATGGAGTCACCTTCGTAGCACCATGCCTTGAAATTCTGTGTGCCCATAAAGCTTCAGCAACTCATGCCATCTCCTCGGATTGTCCTCAATCTTCTTCTTGATGAGCTTGATTAGAATTTTATTGCTAGACTCAGCTTGTCCATTAGCTTGGGCATAATATGGAGAGGAATTGAGCAACTTTATATTATAAGATTCGGCAAACTCTCTGACTTGGTGTGACATAAAAGATGAACCTTGATCTGTAGTTAATGTTTGAGGAATACCGAATCTATGAATAATGTGCTCGGTTATGAATTGAATTACCTCCGTATGTGTCATGTTCTTGAGAGGTACTGCTTCAGACCATTTAGTGAAATAATCAGTTGCCACCAACATGAACCGATGCCCTTTTAAGGAAGACGGGTGGATTTGTCCAATGAAATCTAAACCCCAACCTCTGAAAGGCCACGGTTTGATAATAGGATGTAACATAGCAGCAGGAGCCAATTGAATTTCACCAAACTTTTGACAAGCTTCACACCCTTTATAATATCTGAAGCAATCATTAATCATAGTCGGCCAATAAAACCTAGCACGTCGCAATAACCATTTCATTTTGGGAGCCGACTGGTGAGTGCCACAAATGCCTTCATGTACTTCTCCCATAGCAACTCTGGCCTGGTCCTCATCCAAACACTTTAGAAGAACATCATCGACAGTTCGGCGATAAAGACCATCATCTCTCATTGTATACTTGAAAGCCATACGCCGAACAGCCCTGTCTACCCTTTCACTCGGATTGCACAAGTAATTAGCAATGGGCTTTCTCCAGTCGGAATTATCACCTGCACTAGATTTTTTGTTAATGGCCGAATCAGTGGGTTCAGGTTCGGCCTCTCCCATATTGGCAAGACAAGACATCGGTCTTTGAGAGATATGAAACATGCCCTAATCAACATGATATCCAGATGCTTGCTGTGCCAACTCATTTGCTTTCCAGTTGTCATGTCTAGATATATGTGCAATGCTAAAACAATCCAAAGTAGAAATTATATCTAGACATTTATCAAGATAAACATTAAGTGATTCGTCAAAACACTGAAAGACTCTGGATATTTGCTGCACCACTAGTAACGAATCACCGTAAGCCTTAATATGTGTAACACCTATAGCAAGTAACATCTCTAGACCGAATAACAATGCTTCATATTCGGCTTGATTGTTTGTGCAAAAATATTCTAAGCGGCATGAGGCTTCAAAAACAGCACCATGAGGAGATATATAAACAATACCAACACCTTGGCCATTGCTACAAACCGAACCATCAAAGTACAATCTCCATGGCACTAATGAAACAAGGTTCATATCAACATCATGCTTGTCATTAATCCGACGTTCAACAATGAAATTAGCAACAATTTGGCCTTTCATGGATTTTAGAGATTCATAAGCCAAATCATACTCAATCAAAGCATAAGCCCACTTGCCAATTCTACCACTAAGAATTGGCCTATGCAACATGTACTTAATGACATTGGTTTGACAAGCTACTACACAAGCACTCGGCACTAGGTAATGTCTCAATTTTGTGCAAGCGTAATATAAGCATAGACATAGTTTTTTAATAAATGTATACCTTGTCTCGGCGTCCAATAAACGTCTGCTCAAATATGTGATGGCATGCTCTTTTCCTTCGGTATCTTGAGTCAAAACAGCACCAATAACACCTTCCTCTGCTGCGATATAAAGTTTAAAAGGCTCTCTATGCTTGGGTGCTTTCATCACCGGAGGAGTGCACAAATAATTCTTGATCATATCAAAGGCTTCTTGCTGTTTTGCCCCCCAAGTGAAATCAACATCATTCTTTAACCAAAGGATAGGAGTAAATGCATCAACTTTCCCTGACAGATTAGCTATGAACCTTCTCAAATAATTGACCTTGCCAAGGAACTTTTGCATATCTCTCTTGCATGTTGGAGCCTCCACTTTCTGTATGGCTTCTATCTTTTTGGGATCAATTTCGATGCCATCTTCATGAATAATGGAACCCAAAAATTTGCCAGCTGACACGCCGAATGCACACTTCAAAGGATTCATCTTCAGTCCATACTTTTTCATTCTTTCAAAAGCTAAACGCAAATCGGCCAAGTGAGATTCAAAAGCATCCGATTTGACAATAATATCATCAATATAAACTTCAAGTAAGACACCGAGTAAATCATGAAAAATCAAATTCATAGCCCTCTGATATGTGGCCCCAGCATTTTTCAATCCGAATGTCATCACTGTCCACTCGAATCAACCAAGGAAACCAGGACATCGGAAAGCTGTTTTGTACATGTCCTCTTCGGCCATAAAAATTTGATTGTATCCGGCATTACCATCTAGAAAGCTAATAACCTTATGTCCGTAGCATCATTAATAAGCATATCGGCTATTGGCATGGGATACTCATCTTTGGGTGTAGCCCTATTCACATCTCTGAAGTCAATGCACACCCTCAACTTGCCGGATCCCTTCTTCTCCATCGACAATGTTAGAAATCCACTCGGCATACCCGCAAGGTCGAATGAATTTAGCTTCAAGCGATCGACCGATCTCTTCCTTGATCCGGTCATATGTTTTCGGATTAAACTTTCGCCGATCGTTTATAAGGTCTAAAACCGCCTTTATAGGCAACCGATGCTCCACTAGCTCTCGGCTCAACCTCGCATCTCATGATATTCCCATGCAAAGCAACAAACATATTCTTTCAATAGCTCGATTAATTTAGCTTTACAATCGATTTTCAAATTTTTTTATAAATGTCGGTCGATCGACTGATCCGTCTCGATATCTACCTCTTCTAACGGATCGGCCGATGTAAAACCTTGTCCAGGTTTATCCATGTCATCCAACTCCTCAATAGACTCATACATATCGTTCTCATGGACCGATATTTTGCAAGACGTTTTTGTAACCACTGAATTAGGATCCATTTAAACATATCATACCTTGGAGCCGATTGCATTCATCGGCTTTAAAGACACGGGCACAAAACCATTCTTAGTCGCCCGAGAAAATCAAACTCGACAAATCACGCCCCGTCAAGCAAGTAGCATTGGGATGTTGCCAATCCACCGATGCATCGCCAAAGCAACACAGCCGAGTTATCCGCATGAATGACTTCCACTTCATCATCAACCCATCAATCAAAAACTGGTGCATAGTGGATGGCACGCACCGGTTTGCATGAACCCAATCACGACCTAGTATAACGCTGTAGTTACCTTGCACCTCAAATGACAAAGAATGCAATGGCCAAAGTTTTGCTTCCGATCGTAAGCTCCACATACATTACACCTTTGGCTTCAGTTTTCTCTTTGCCTTCAAACCCGTTGAGCACCATATTGGTCTTGATCAATTCTTCATCAGGCAAACCCAATTTCTTGAAGACCGAATAGGGCATAAGATTTACCACAGCACCACCATCAACAAGCATTCGACTAAGTGGCGATACATTGGTATGACCTCTGAGATACAACGGTTTCAAATGTGTTACTGGCTCTTTTGGCTTCTCGAATATTGCGTTTTTAGGGCCAAAATCCAGCTGAGCCACCTCCCCTTCCTCATCTACAGCACGAAACTCAGCAGGTAAGTAATACACCATATTGATATCCATACCTTCATGAACCGGTGTAGACTCATAGTCCAACATATCAGCCTCTTCTTCAAGTGGATCGACCGATTCTGAAATCTGGTCGAGTGAAGGAGAAGTAAGAAGTGTCGCAGACAATGTAATAGCCGTCACATCGTCCTCCTTGGGTGGTGTAGGCACTTCTGTGATAGATGTAGAAGCTGATGTATCTTGTATTTGTTTTGGCCTCCACACTTGTTTTGCTGGAACCATGGGCCGAGTGTCATTGAACAACTTATCCCTTTGCTTCTCGGCCTCCTGCTCTGCCATCTCTTGACTCCTTAACCTCTGTAGTTTCCTCTTCTGTGTCTTTGTTAGCCCTGGAGGACACCACTTTGGCTGAGTATATTTAGGATCTCTCGTTTTTACCTGGCTGGTGCTTGCTTCATGGTCATTAGCCGAGTGCTTTGGCGCGATAGAAAGTATTGGCTCAGTCGGATTGCTATGCACAATAGGCTGCTGTATGACAAATGTTTCTGTGCCCAAGATAAGTGAGTCGGCATCCATTTTCTCCTTGCCTTTTCCCGACTCAACTGCTGCAACACTCGGTGACTTAACACGCCATTCTTTTCGACTTTCCAGAGGCATGAAATTTCCACTCGGGCGCACCTTCTTACTTGGATGGAATCCACTCGGATTGATGTCACTTGGATGGTATCCACTCGGATGGAACTCAGTCGGATGGAATCTACCCATCCACATTTTTTCACTCGGATAGCTTCCACCTGGGTGCATTCTTACACTCGGATAATTTCCACTCGGTCGCATATTTTGACCAGCCGATCGATAGTCACCGATGTTGAGTCGGCCATTATATGAGTAATCAAGTCGATCCCACACGATTCCTCTCGCTTCTTCCGAAAATCGCCCTTGGTCCACTCGGTTTTGTATACCGATCGAACATATCAACCGATGGTGACCTTGGTCATTTCGGATGAGTCGGTCGATTGAAACTAGAACCGCCGATCGGTTAGCATACTTGGATAGCAACATATCAAAAGTTGGCTTGATTCGCTTATGCTGTACTTTAACTTCATTTTTCTTCCACTTGCCAACTTCGGACTCTTGGGCTTGACAAATTTAACACGAGTATTTTCTTGCGATTCGGTTTGCCCCAGTGTAGGATTCTTGATGGTGATTTTGATCACTTCCTTGCCACCGGGTTGCTTATCAAGCACAACCTGTCTCCCCAAGACCTTGTCGCCTCCTTGTCTTTCCCGGCTCACCAACAATGACATTAGCTTTATTAGCAGATTCGCTACCTCCGCCGAATGAGCAGCTTCTTCCTTCTAAATCCATGGTGTTCATTGGAAAGGGCTGTTTATCAACTTGCATCTCGAAAAGTTCAATCGTCCGTCATTAATGGCCGATTGTATCTATCGTCGAAAAACATTGCAATCGTTAGTAGCATGAGAAAAGAGTTATGATACTTGCAATAAGCACGCCGTTTTAGCTCTTCAAACGGCGGTAAAGTATGAGATATTCTAATAATCTTAGCCTGCAGCAAAGCATCAAATATTCTATCACACTTAGCAATGTTAAAAGTAAACTTCATCTCTTCATCACGATTCTTATGAATCGGTTTCAGATCATTGCAAGTAAAGGGTTTGGCCTTAGATGGCCAAACAAATTCAGTAGCAAAAACATCACCCTCATCGTCCGAGTGATCACTATCATATTCCACCATATTCACCTTTGGACGATTGGCTTTGTATCTATGAACTTCTTTGAGGTCTTTGCTTCGGCTTTCCTGAGCCAAAGCCCTTTGTAAGACTTGGTTGATATTTAGGAACTCGTAGCCTTCTAGCTTTTCTCTAATGGGAGTTCTCAAACCACTCAGCACTAGGTCTGCCAAGTCTCTCTCGGTTATCACCAAACTAAAACACCGGTTTTTCGTTTCTCTGAATCTCTTGACGTAATCGGAGACCGATTCATCATGCTTCTGCTTAACCAATGTTAGATGTGACAACTTGAGTTCATTGTCGCCGCTATAAAAGTGATCATGAAATTTCTGCTCTAGCTGCGACCAAACTTGAATGGAACCATGTGGCAAAGAAGAAAACCATGAAAATGCGGTACCAGTTAATGATAAAGGAAATAAACGCACTTTCAACTCATTTACTGAGCCTGTCTCACCTAGTTGTGCTAAGTATTGACTAACATGCTCCCATGTGGTTTTTGTGCCCGCTCCATTGAACTTAACAAAATCTGGAATTTTATATCCTGGAGGGCACTGGATGGCATCAAAGTACTCGGGGTACGGCTTTTGGTAAATCCGATTCCGAGGTAACTCAACTCCAAAATTCTCTCGAAGCATCTTAGCCATCTCCTCTCTAAGATTAGCTAAACCATCATCCATAGTAGACAATAAAGCTGGTGGCAGTGGCATAGGAGGAGTAGGGTTACTAGCTGTAGGTAGGAATTGTGGCAGGTATGTCGACCCATAATTTGCTAGTGGTCGAGTGGTTGTAGCTGTAGGTAAGGTTGGGTTCGCGTTGCCACCTAACCTGGCATGCTCATAATAGGATTAATAGGTGCAACACAATCTGATTTGTTTGAGTAGGATAATAAGTCATCGCACGGAGGCGCCGATGAGATAGGTAAAGCCAGATTAGGGTTTTGCACACTAGCAGCTACACCATCATTACCACTAGTCGATTGAGATGTATTCTTCTGAGCATTAGTATTTTCTATGAAAGTTTGATAGACTAGATTGTTACCATCAGCAATACGACTTTCAATCTCAGCCCACTGCTCAGGAGAAAAGGTAGTACTTATAGAGGGTTTAACCTGCTCGGCTTGAAGAGGAGGGAACTTGATTTCTTCAATCGGAGTGATGTTGCCTTGGCGATCCTTCTTGAACTTTGCAAGGAACTCCTGCAAGTCCTTATCCTCGCGCGCCTTCTTGTACTCCTCATAGACTTGGCGATGATCGGCCGATATCTCATCAAGACGGGGCTTAATGATGTTATCGGCGTCTACCTCAGATGGCTTGGGAAGATCGGACATGGTGAATGATGATGATTGATCTTCGATCCCCAGCGGAGTCGCCAAAAAGGTGTGTTGACACACGAACACGTCACGTGTACCCTCGACGCCGGTGGTGATGCATCGCAGCTCACGTCGAAGGAGACCCGACCGACAACATGACACGCGCCAAGACGATCGGCGGGCGCTTTGCAGACCGAAACCCACGCACCGGGAGGGACCCGTCGGATTGCGGCGGCTATGGGCTGCCCTAGGTCGATTCGCTCGCCCTAGAGCCTCGATATTCGCAGCTCTCAAACACGAAGAACAGCGAAGAACGAGAGAGAAAACGGTGGAGAGATAAAAAGTAGACAGAAAAAGTAGTATATTGATTTGTTCGATTGTGTGTTGTTCAATCGGCCGTCACCCCCAACATATATAAGAGGCGGCTGGACTTCCCGCACAAGTAAAGGATTCATCTAGGCTTTCCTTACAAGAAAAATTACATCAATTCGCGCCCTAGAGTCCTAGTTCTATTCCAACTCGGATCCAGTCTGAATCTGGCCCAACTTCTGTCTTCCTCCTTGTGCAGGCCGCCGAGCCTCCATATGACCTCCGATCAATATGGCCCAAATATCAAACTTGTGTGCCTCGACGATACGAACAACTCTAATGTTGATCACTTTTTCAAATAAGGCCATCTTGAATACTTTTCGAGGTCATCTTTACCTTCCAGTCGGACTCGGTCTTGCAGTAGACTGAATTATCCGAGTCTTGTAGTGAATTTGCAGGCCATATACTATCTCTGATGATGATGACTCCAAAAGCAAAGTTTACCGTCTTGATGATACGCACAACTTCTGTATCGAACACTTCTTCATCCGAGATCATCTTGATAAACGTTTGGGCACATGTTCAGTTTCACTCGGATTTGAGATCATCCACTCAGATTTTAGAGTCTTTCACTCGGATGGT
This sequence comes from Aegilops speltoides, assembly GCA_021437245.1. Taxonomy (NCBI): domain Eukaryota; kingdom Viridiplantae; phylum Streptophyta; class Magnoliopsida; order Poales; family Poaceae; genus Aegilops; species Aegilops speltoides. Next base: position 31,407,789 of record CM038141.1, on the reverse strand, counting down.
CCGACTGGACTTTTTCACTCGGATGACTATATTTTCACTCGGAAGACAATCAATCGGTAGGTTTTCACTCGACCTTTTACTCGATCGGTAGGTTTTCACTCGACCTTTTACTCGATTGGTAGGTTTTCACTCGACCTTTTACTTGATCGGTAGGTTTTCACTCGACCTTTTACTCGATCGGTAGGTTTTCACTCGACCTTTTACTCGATCGGTAGGTTTTCACTCGACCTTTTACTCGATCGGTAGGTTTTCACTTGACCTTTTACTCGATCAGTAGGTTTTCACTCGACCTTTTACTCGATCGGTAGGTTTTTACCCGAAAGGTAAACTTTTACTCGACCGGTGAGTTTTCACTCGGATGGTAAGCTTTTCACTCGACCAAAAACATAGCCTGATCTTGATTTGTCTCCCCAAGTCTCATACGACCTCGGATTGAGACGAATTATATATGAAAATCGATCGGCTCGATGAGACGAAACTTTTTCGTGTTGAAGGTTTTTCGATTCAAGGACTTCTTAAGGGCCTAATTGCTCATATGACCCACCGGACATGGCGTCCGGTACTTTGCGCCAGATTTCCACTCAGCTTCGGCCTGCAGTGTATTGCCTCTAACTTTTGCATATGAACTCGGATTGAGATGATTTATATATCAAAATCAATTGCCTCGACGATACGAAGACAATTCCTTTAGAATACTCCTTCATCCGAGGTCGTCTTGAAGGCAAGATTGGCCGAAAACCACTCGGAATGTTTGAATTTTGTCACTCGGAGTACAACTTCGGCCACCGATATAAGGTCGAATGGCGATAAATTAAACATCAAAGTTATTCCACTCGTCGACCTGAAACTTTGCATGCTGAAAACTCTTTCACTTGAGGCCATCTTTCCTGCCTTTTGTACCTTGCCAAAATCCGATGTCAACAACTACTGGGCAGTTAGTTTGTCCATCGAGCACGTTTTTTAAACATTCAAAAGTCAGGTTTCAAAGTTTCAAAAAAGTCTGAAAAAATTACAGACATACAGTGACACCCAAGCTACAGAAAAAAGGAAAAATAGTTTGGTTTTGTATACTGAAGAGAACATGCACTGTTCATTATTTTCAAAATTACAATTTTGACATGTTTGTGTAGTTAGTATGTATTTTCTCGCGAACATTTCACACACATGACATCGATGTCAATATAACCTGTACCCACCATGTCTTGGCTAGACCCGATGTATCTTTTCTTTCAGAAAAGGAGGATTATCGCCGGCCTCTGCATCAGCAGCATGCACACAGTCATCTTTATTAATTGTTCACTAGAGCATGAAAAAAATGAACTCAAGGCCACCTTTGAGGCCAAGAAAGTCGATACACCTACAAGTATACAGACACTATCTAATTCGGTTACCTTAAGCCTAGCCGGTCTAGGCATCCCATAACGTGCACTGCATGCACGCGCTCTAGGATCCGCCGCCGCCATCTGCTGTCAATCCCATCTTCAGGAGGAATCATTGCATAGATCTTGCCAGTCACATCCGTCATCGACATCACCACGACACCTGACAGGGTCACCTGCCCGCGTGCGTACATCAAACTACGTCCAACTCTGAGACTCCACTGCTCCACGCTATCGAGACCCACCGTCTTCAATGGGATCAAGGTAACACGGCTTCACCTGTTGGCCCCTCCAGTGAGCCTCTGCTCCAAAACAATGCCCACATGATTGAGAATGACACCAAAGCCTTTGTCATCCAATCTGGGAGACCCAGATCTTGGGTTTCCCCCCGAAACAGCTGCCACCTAGAGGAGGAGGGGCAGACCATCTCCAACTTCCCACGCGCCCAAGCGGTGCCATCGCCACCTAGCTCTCACGACGACGCCTTCAAGAATGACATGACGCCATGTGCGCCGTCGCTGCCCTAGAGTTTTCACCAGAGAGACCGTGATACGTCTCCAACGTATCTATAATTTTTGATTGTTCCATGCTATTATATTACCCCTTTTGGATGTTTATGGGCTTTATTTTACACATTTATATCATTTTTGGCTACTAACCGGAGGCCTAGCCCGTATTTTTTTTGCCTATTTCAGTATTTCGAAGAAAAGGAATATCAAACGGAGTCCAAACGGAATGAAACCTTCGGGAGCGTGATTTTTGGAAGGAACGTGATCCAGAGGACTTGGAGTGCAAGTCAAGAAGCAGCCGAGGCCTCCACGAGATAGGAGGGTGCCCCCCTGTAGGGCGCGCCCCCTGTCTCGTGGGCCCCTCGGGCGGCCGCCGACGTACTTCTTCCTCGGGCGGCCACGAGATAGGAGGGTGCCCCCCCTATAAGCCTACGTACCCCAAAACATCCAGGGAGCCACCGAAACACAATTTCCACCGCTGTAACCTTCTGTATCCGCGATATCCCGTCTTGGAGCCTTCGCCGGCGCTCCGCCGGAGGGGGAATCGACCATGGAGGGCTTCTACATCAACATCCTTGCCCCTCCGATGAGTTGTGAGTAGTTTACCACAGACCTACGGGTCCATAGTTATTAGCTAGATGGCTTCTTCTCTCTTTTGGATTTCAATACAATGTTCTCCCCTCTCTTGTGGAGATCTATTCGATGTAAACTCTTTTTGCGGTGTGTTTGTCGAGATCCGATGAATTGTGGGTTTATGATCAAGTTTATCTATGAATAATATTTGAATCTTCTCTGAATTCTTTTATGTATGGTTGAGTTATATTTGCAAGTCTCTTCGAATTATCAGTTTGGTTTGGCCTACTAGATTGATCTTTCTTGCCATGGGAGAAGTGCTTAGCTTTGGGTTCAATCTTGCGGTGTCCTTTCCAGTGACAGCAGGTGCAGCAAGGCACGTATTGTATTGTTGCCATCGAGGATGGGGTTTATATCATATTGCTTGAGTTTATCCCTCTACATCATGTCATCTTGCTTAAAGCGTTACTCTCTTCTTATGAACTTAATACTCTAGATGTGGGCAGGAGTCGGTCGATGTGTGGAGTAATAGTAGTAGATGCAGGCAGGAGTCGATCTACTTGTTGCGGACGTTATGCCTATATACATGATCATGCCTAGATAATCTCATAATTATTCGCTTTTCTATCAATTGCTCGACAGTAATTTGTTCACCCACCGTAATACTTATGCTATCTGGAGAGAAGCCTCTAGTGAAACCTATGGCCCCCGGGTCTATCTCTTTATTTGCATCTTTACTTTTTGCATCTATATTATAAAATACCAAAAATATATTTATCTTATCATACTATCTCTATTAGATCTCACTTTCGCAAGTGGCCGTGAAGGGATTGACAACCCCTTTATTGCGTTGGTTGTGAGTTCTTTGTTTGTTTGTGTAGGTGCGTGGGACTTTTGAGGAGCCTCCTACTGGATTGATACCTTGGTTCTCAAAAACTGAGGGAAATACTTACGCTACTATATATTGCTGCATCACCCTTTCCTCTTCAAGGAAAACCAACATAAGCTCAAGACGTAGCAGACCGTTAGGTGGGAAAAAGTAGGGAGGACCCGAACAACGTCTCTAGGAAGAAACACGACACCCTCGGGTGTCATTGCCATCGCGGTCGGCAGGAGCCGACCTGGGAAATATCCCAATCCACATTATCACCTGCCGCTCAATCCTAACCCACTGGCCGACTAGCAGTGCGGCCACGTACGATAAGATGGAGTGCACATAGCATGTGTTGGAGGATGAAGCAGCTTGGCGCTGTTGGCCGCCCAGGTATCAAGCCACGACACCAATCTCCCAGTGAATCGTCGGCCACCCGATCTGATCCCCTGCAGCCCACGCACCCCGCCCCACCACCGGACTAGGAGGCCATCACAGGGGCTACCGCCCTTGATCCCGGACCCTCCGCCCCAGATTGGGAAGGGAAACGCCAACCCTGCTGCCATGACCATCGCTGGGACGCTGGTTGGCCATCGCGCTGCGGTTGTCAATGGCGCCTTGGTCTAGATTGGTGCCGCCACTATCCAGATCAGGATCACATCCTCGAGCTGGGGTGCCCCGTGGCACCCTATGACCCACGTGGGGGAGTGTCGGTGTCAAAACCGACGGATCTCGGGTAGGGGGTCCCGAACTATGCGTCTAAGGCTAATGGTATGTAACGCCCTCGATGCGGCTATATCTCCCACGTGTCGAAGCACGACTTAGAGGCATAACCGCATTGAAAGCAATGTCGCAAGTGAGGTAATCTTCACACAACCCAAGTAATACATAAGGGAAAGAGATACATAGTTGGCTTACAATCGCCACTTCACACAATACATGAATAAAGCATTACATCATCCAGATACAATCAAGGTCCGACTACGGAACCATAATAAAAGAAGAACCCCAAATGCGACAAAAGGTCCCCGATCGACCCCAACTGGGCTCCACTACTGATCAACTAGAACGAAACAACACAAAGGGCAAGATCTTCATCGAGCTCCTCCTTGAGCTTGATTGCGCCACCGCTCGGTAACATAGGCACCGCAAACTGGTTTTGAAGTATCCGTGAGCCACGAGGACTCAAAGAATCCCATTACCATGGGTATCAAGACTAGCAAAGCTTAATGGGAAAGGAAGGGGTAAAGTGGTGAGGTTGCAGCAGCGGCTAAGCATATATGGTGGCTAACATACGCAAATGAGAGCGAGAAGAGAAACAAGCGGAACGGTCGTGAAGCTAGCAATGATCAAGAGGTGATCCTGAACACCTACTTACGCCAATCATAACACAGAAACCGTGTTCACTTCCCGGACTCCGCCGAGAAGAGACCATCACGGCTACACACGCGGTTGATGCGTTTTATTTCGGATCAAGTGTCAAGTTATCTACAACCGGACATTAACAAATTCCCATCTGCCACATAACCGCGGCACGGCTCGAAAGTTTAAACCCCGCAGGGTGTCCCAACTTAGCCCATGACAAGCTCTCGCGATCATCGGCGAATAGACCTTCACCCGAGACACTCCGATCGACTCGGTATCCCAAAGACATCAAGACATTTCGACAATGGTAAAACAAGACCAGCAAAGCCTCCCGGCGTGCCGACATCCTGATAGTAGCCGCGATCTCGCCTCGTGCCACGACCGGATAAGCGAAGCGTCTGGTACCGACGTAACCCAAGTTGCTAAGGGATGGTCCCGACGGTGTTTAGTTTGGACCAACGCTAGACAAGCAATCGCCCGGGGCTATAATAAAGATGACCCTTGGGTTAATTACTCCCAAGGAAAAGTAGGTGGTGGTGAGGCAAATGGTAAAAGGCAATGTTGGGCCTTGCTGGACAAGTTTTATTCAAAGCGAACTGTCAAGGGGTCCCATAAATCACCCGACCGCGTAAGGGACGCAAAATCCGGGAACATAACACCGGTATGACGGAAACTAGGGCGGCAAGAGTGGAACAAAACACCAGGCATAAGGCCGAGCCTTCCACCCTTTACCAAGTATATAGATGCATTAATATTATAAGAGATATTGTGATATCCCAACATAAACCCTGTCCACCATGGAGAAATTTTCAACTTCACCTGCAACTAGCAATGCTATAAGAGGGGTTGAGCAAAGCGGTAACATAGCCAAACAACGGTTTGCTAGGAACGGTGTCAAAGGTTAGAGGTTCATGGCAATATGGGATGGCTGGACAAACAGGTAATAGGTAGCGCAGCATAGCGAAAGAACGAGGCAACTAGCATAGCAATGATAGTAGTGAGATCCAGGGTAGCGGTCATCTTGCCTGAAATCCCGCAAGGAAGAAGAACGAGTCCATGAAGAAGACAAACGGACGAAGTCGAACGGATCCTCACAACTCCGGAACGAAACCGAAGCTATCGAGAGAAGCAAACCGGAAAGAAGCAAACAACACAGTAAACAACCATCACATAATCATGGCATGATGCACAAACAAGTATGATGCATGTCCGGTTTAATGAGGCATGGCATGGCAAAGTGCAACAAACAATACTACAAGTTAAGTGGAGCTCAATATGCAACGAGTTGCATATTGACGAAACACCACGACAAGTTATTTAGTTCGATCTCGTTTATGTACCCAACAATATTAAATGTTGATTAACATGGCAAGGGGTGAAGCATAACAAAACTACCTAACTAGGCAAGTTTAAATGAGGCCGGAACAACAAACAACAATTCCGGAAAATCCCCATGTCCATATTTCGAAATAGATACTGTTCTGCCCTAAACACCATTTTAGAGTTGTTAAACATGCAAGATGAGTGTACCATGTTAAACTAGGCAAAATTCTACCCCAAATACATATAAAGTTTGTTAAATTCGGAGTTACGGTTAATTAGTTATGAATTAAATCATTTTAGCATGGCATTGGAGCAAATTTAATCAAACATCATTTTAAACATTTTAAACATGGATGAAAGTGGCATATTATGAAACTAGATGAAAAACTAAGCATTTTTCATATATAAGTTGTTTTAATCCGATGCACGGTTGTGGAGTTATTATATGCATGAAGTTTAGGGGCCAATCTGTAAACTGTTAATACAAAGGGTAAATAGGCAAATTCGTCCAGGGAAAAAAAATGCGCATCGGGCTGAATCTGCTGGCCCAACAGAAACAGGAGTTGGGGGGGGGGGGAAGCTCACCACGGGCCAAGGCCCGGTCGGCTTGGAGAGGTGGAAGGAGGGCGCTGGGCCGGTTGTAGGGGCGCTGGACGCAGGCTGCTCACCAAGTGGCCTTGGGCCGTCGGTGGAGAGGAAGCAGAGTCGGGCGTCTTGGGCTCGCGGCGCTGCCAGACCTACCGATGCGCGCGTCAATGCTTCGACGAGGAGCGGCCGCTGTTCGTTTCAAGACCGTGAACAGCGGCATTCGAGGCGTATAAAGCCGCAGCAGCGCGATGCAGAGGCGCCGACAATGAACTTGATGCGCGGGCGGCGGCGAGGGCTTGCCGGGCGGCGTGATCCGGCGAAGAGGGCTTGGCGAGACGCGACGACGCGGCAGCGCGGACAGGCGCTTTAAGGCCGGCGACGCCAGAAGCGAGGGAGGCCGGCGGCGGGGTCGGCGGGAAGCGGCCGGAACGAGGCGGACTCGGCGGCTAGGCGGCAGAGCAGAGGCGATCCGGTCCAGATGGCCGCTCTTGGCCAACGGACGAAGGGGCGGCGTCTCAGGCGCGCGAACGCGCGAGGCAGAGGGTCGGTGGCCATGAGAGCTCCTGCTTCGGCGAGGGGTGCCGGAGTTGGGCGCGGGGTCGGCCTGGGACTGCTGCTGGTGGTCTCAGCGCGTGGCGCAGGAGGAGCTCGACGGCGCGGCTTTCGCCAGGCGGGCGGGTCACGAGGAGGAGCGCTCAGGCATGACGAAGCAGAGGAGGCAGAGGATCCGGCGAGGACGCGCGGGAAACGGCCTGGTTGCTGCTGCTGCTTGCGGTGGCGCTCGACGAAGGCGGCTGCGCTGCTGCGGCTTGGGTGGAGGAGAGGCGCGGGGCTCTGGGAAGGAGCACGGCGCAGGGAGGAGCGTGAGAGGAGGAGCTCCTCCGGTTGGCCGGGTGGATCGAGGGGATGAGCCTGATTGCGAGGGGATTTGGCAGGCTGTGGGCGCAGGAGGAGGAAGGAGGCTGGATCGAGCGAGGGGACTGGCTCGAGGATGAAAGCGAGGAGGGAGATGGCTGCGCTTGGTTGGCTGGATCGGATCGGGGAGGATCCCGAGAGCGAAGGGAGTTGGTCGGGTGGCGGCGGAGGGAAAGGAAGGATGGGACAAGGCGCCTAGGGTCTAGGGTTAGGCTAGATTAGGTATGGGGTTGGTTTATATATAGGAAAAAGGGGGGAGTTTGGATCATCCGATAAAAATCGGACGGTCGAGAAAAATAGGCTAGGGAGGCCAAATAAGAAAATGGAGATGTTTTGTAGACGTTAGGGGATGATCCGGACCCAACGGTAATGAAAGCCCGGGTCGGGTTCGGGGAAGTTTTCAGACGCAAGAAAGAGGGGGTCGGTGCACTGTGTTGAGAGGGTAGGCATTTAGATGAGAGGGGGAAAACAAAGACAAAGGTCTGACTAAAGGCCATGGGGTCAAGGGGTTTTGTTGGTCTCGAAGAAAAAGAGAAGAGAGGGGTCCAAATGGTCTGCGAGAAGGTCAACAAAGGCAAAGCGGTCCGAGGAGGTCAACGAGGACAAAGGCCCGACAAAATGCCGACGCCGGCAAAGAAAGAAAGGGCAACTGCGAACGGTTACGAGTTTTATGAAAACAATGACGACAACGAGTGCCGATGCAATGCAAATGATGCCATGAGATGAGATGCATGCCAAGACCAAAACGCAAAACAAAAGACAAAAACCCAACCACGGAGAAAAATTCAAAACACATCTCCGGAAAAGGCAAGAGTCGGAGTTACTTAATATGGAAAGTTGTATCCGGGCGTTACAACACTCCACCACTACGAGAGGATCTCGTCCCGAGATCTAGGATGGCACCGGAGGGAAAAGGAAGAGGAAGAGAAGAGGTAAAACTAAGTTGCTTCTTTGACGAACGAGTGAAACCATGAACCTTGAGAGGTTGAGCAATTTAAAAGGAAGAGTATAACAGAGATGAACGAGATTGCAAACAATCCGTTAGAAAAGATGAACAAGGAGTATTACGAGAACTTGAAGGTTGAAAGACATGGAAAAAAGAGCTTCACTTAACGAAAAGAATATGACCACATTGGTATAATGAGATAGCCAAGGAACAAGAATGGCTGAATTTGGACAGCACTCCGGTAGAAAAGAGAAGAAAACTTGATGAGATGAAAAGCACTTGAAGAAATGACACAACACTCCGGTTAAATGGATAAGAATGAAAAGAACACGATGCTCACAGTTCGAGATGATGAGTGAAGAGAGCAACATCATAATGCCTTCGGAAGAAACAATAGAAGATAGATCATTAGGATAAAGGGACGGAGAAGAAAATGACAACTTCTGCCATAATTGATCTTGGAAAGCATCCTTGCAAGAAGGTTGGAATAGAGTTGTTGAAAAATCAACAACGAGAAGCACAAGCTTGTTGTGGGCTTATGTAAACATCTCAACACTTGAGGTGAAATTCTGCCACTATCAAAATCACTTGCTTGCTTGAGATCAACGAAGAGATGAAAAACTGCTTTCGCCGAGAGGATAGGAGAAAACTTGGATCATTGATAAACACCATAATAGCAACATTCCTTAGGGAAGGCTTTAGGTGAAATCCGACACAAGATAACTCCAACGAAGATATTGATTGGTCGAAAAGATCTCTTGAACGAAGAGGAAAAGATGGATTTAGAATACCTCATTCTTGACAACATGGGAATCATGAGACACGAAGAGGAATTATCAAGAATGACATATCACCATCTCAAAAGATAAGGTAGAAAGAATTGCACTTTGAAATGCAAGACGGAGAATACTTGAGCTTCTCAAAACAAAACAAGTGTTGGGCACCCTGTTTAATTTTTGAGTATAGCTTGGCGGATCATAACTTCAAGAGAAATCTTGAAGAACAATTGAAGAATGAAAGGAATCCTTGATGAACCACCATGTAGAAACTCCGGTATTAAAAGGATGGTGGAAAGAAGGAGAAGTTGAAAACACAAGGTGTACCTTGCAATGATTTAGATGGAGCTTCGCGATAATTAGAGCTTGGAACTCCGGGAAAAAGAGAAGATGAAACAAATGAAACCGAGAATATTAAGGGCCTCCGTAATAAAGAATTAATCACTTGGATGAACAAGAATAAGAATTATGTTATGCTTATCCTTCACCAATTAAATTGATGACAACCAACGGATTTGGCATACTACTTATTCTCGTAGAAAGGATTAAAAGAGATATAGCGCAAACTTGAGAAGGTCTTCAACGAACCACCGGTAGGATTGGAACAACAAATGAATTGATATGATGAACAAGGAAGATAGATCTTGAAAGAACCACCGTAAGAATTGAAAATGATCGAAGTAGGGGTGCATCACCGGTAAGAATTAGCAAATGAACGAAGGTGCTTGAGACAAACTAGATACATGAGAACAAAGAGATCAAGAACTGATTAGAGGATATTCGATTGATGCACCGGCAAGATAGGAGAATGATAACTGACAGCTGAGAATGAATAGATCTGAATTGATGGACTCCGGATGACAAACTGAGAAGACTCTTGGATATCTCCTTATGGGTTAAAAAGATTCTCCCAATCGAAAGCAATTATGAGAGGATGGCAACAAGCTAGCACCACGAATCTTGAAGAGAATAGAGCAGGATTAAAGAGAAACTCTTCTTCGGTCTTCAAATGATGAGAATGAAAACGAGAAACACCACCAAGAATTATTGAGGGACACCGGAAGAATCAAAAGCAAAGAGGTTGAGCCAACTATGAAAAGAATTTGAAAGATCTTGGAGAAAAAGCATTTGACTGATGATAACTCATTCTTACGTCAAACTTGGAGAAGAATTTAGGATAGTTCTGGGAAAATAGAAGAGTTAGGTAAGATCCTGGGAAAAGACCTGTGGGTTAGGGCCCACTCAAAAGAACACCGTTGAAAAGATTTAAAAGAGATGTTGCACCGGTTGAATTAAATGGCTTGAATGAGATAACAATCCCCAAATAGCTTGAACGGATTGAGAATGGAAACGCAAGTCTTGTGAGATATCTTCAGCACTCCAGAACAAATGAATAACGAGAAGTGAAAGATTAAGAGGTGCATCGGTATGAGAAAGCATTAGAAACGAGGAAAGGAATATGATGAATATCGAAAGCTTGAATAGGATCCACCGGAGAAGAGACAACAATGAAGGATGATGAACTAGTAGAACATCTTCTTGAGAACCACCGGGTAAGAACATTGATGGAAAAGAATGGAGAAACTTCACATGAATAAATGGATACTTGATTAAGAAATCTGAGTCCTTGAAGAAAAAGGGTGGGAGGGCGGGAAAAACAAAGGCAACTTGGGACGGATGAAACAAACACCGTTGAGAAAACTTAGATTTGATCTTGCGGATGGGGAGAATGATCGGATCCACTTGAAGAGAAGCACACCGGTTGGAAAGAATTGACATGACAAAGTCAATGATCAAAAGGATTAGTATTCACATAGCAATATGAGAACACCGTTTAGGAAAGGTATGGATTCAACATTTGACATTGAAGCAACTCGAATACCAAAACTCAAAACAAAACAAAGGACTGGCTTGCAGAATAAGCCGGAACAAACATATGATAGAGATTTCGTCCGAAGTTTTCGTGGTGGGGCCTACACGGGCTCAATCAGACAGCACCATCATGTACAAGGCAAGGCACATGACATACGGAAGCGCCCCCGAGTCGGCATAGCCAAGGACTCTTTAAGACACAACGAGACCATCAGAAACCAACCGTGAATAGGCGGACCACTAGACGTCGAACCCTAATTTCATATCATACATTCGCCGGAAAGATATCCTAAGAGCTAATTGAATTCCCACCTATGAAACTCCCAAACTTTCGGTTATGCAATCTGGTGTTGGGGATACAGGGAGCAATATATCTCACCCAAACTAACAATCCCTACATCCAAATTGTATCCATCCGTCAACACATAACCAAGAAACCTTCGAAATCGCCTACCTCAACCTTCAAAAGCATCCGTTATACGAAGTCATGGCAATACTCCGTACTCACCTCAAGATCGGGTTAGCGGGTTATCTCACCAACAACTGCATAAAAGAGATTTTCAATGTCGGCGATTAAACTCGGTATTCCGAATCTGCAACGATAAAATTATGACGACAACACCTCGGAGCTCAACTCCCCGACACCGCCACAACCCCTAAATGTCGAGGCACCAAGAACAATGTTCTCGCCATAAGAATATCGGAACGATTCCAAGATACCCGTGATCCTAAAAATTTTTTTAGTGAAATTTAAGAAGAGAAGAGTCAAAACTCTACGCCAGATACCTCACCGTAAGGTCAAGGACTGGGAGTAAAAAGAATTCCTAACTCTCCGATATATAATTCCTAAATGACTCAAAACATTTTTCTAGACACAACTCGCCGCTAAAACGATCAAGCAAAGGGGCTCCTAAGGTCGGGATGGCTCAGACACCAACTTGTAACGCCTCGATGCGGCTATATCTCCCACGTGTCGGGCACGACTTAGAGGCATAACCGCATTGAAAGCAATGTCGCAAGTGAGGTAATCTTCACACAACCCAAGTAATACATAAGGAAAGAGATACATAGTTGGCTTACAATCGCCACTTCACACAATACATGAATAAAGCATTACATCATCCAGATACAATCAAGGTCCGACTACGGAACCATAATAAAAGAAGAACCCCAAATGCACAAAAGGTCCCCGATCGACCCCAACCGGGCTCCACTATCGATCAACTAGAACGAAACAACACAAAGGGCAAGATCTTCATCGAGCTCCTCCTTGAGCTTGATTGCGCCACCGCCGGTAACATAGGCACCGCAAACTGGTTTTGAAGTATCCGTGAGCCACGAGGACTCAACAATCCCATTACCATGGGTATCAAGACTAGCAAAGCTTAATGGGAAAGGAAGGGGTAAAGTGGTGAGGTTGCAGCAGCGGCTAAGCATATATGGTGGCTAACATACGCAAATGAGAGCGAGAAGAGAAACAAGCGGAACGGTCGTGAAGCTAGCAATGATCAAGAGGTGATCCTGAACACCTACTTACGCCAATCATAACACAGAAACCGTGTTCACTTCCCGGACTCGCCGAGAAGAGACCATCACGGCTACACACGCGTTGATGCGCTTTATTTCGGATCAAGTGTCAAGTTATCTACAACCGACATTAACAAATTCCCATCTGCCACATAACCGCGGCACGGCTCTCGAAAGTTTAAACCCTGCAGGATGTCCCAACTTAGCCCATGACAAGCTCTCGCGATCATCGGCGAATAGACCTTCACCCGAGACACTCCGATCGACTCGGTATCCCAAAGACATCAAGACATTTCGACAATGGTAAAACAAGACCAGCAAAGCCTCCCGGCGTGCCGACATCCCGATAGTAGCCGCAGATCTCGCCTCGTGCCACGACCGGATAAGCGAAGCGACAGTACCGACGTAACCCAAGTTGCCAAGGGATGGTCCCGACGGTGTTTAGTTTGGACCAACGCTAGACAAGCAATCGCCCGGGGCTATATTAAAGATGACCCTTGGGTTAATTACTCCCAAGGAAAAGTAGGTGGTGGTGAGGCAAATGGTAAAAGGCAATGTTGGGCCTTGCCGGACAAGTTTTATTCAAAGCGAACTGTCAAGGGGTCCCATAAATCACCCGACCGCGTAAGGGACGCAAAATCCGGGAACATAACACCGGTATGACGGAAACTAGGGCGGCAAGAGTGGAACAAAACACCAGGCATAAGGCCGAGCCTTCCACCCTTTACCAAGTATATAGATGCATTAATATTATAAGAGATATTGTGATATCCCAACATAAACCCTGTCCACCATGGAGAAATTTTCAACTTCACCTGCAACTAGCAATGCTATAAGAGGGGTTGAGCAAAGCGGTAACATAGCCAAACAACGGTTTGCTAGGAACGGTGTCAAAGGTTAGAGGTTCATGGCAATATGGGATGGCTGGACAAACAGTAATAGGTAGCGCAAAGATAGCGAAAGAACGAGGCAACTAGCATAGCAATGATAGTAGTGAGATCCAGGGTAGCGGTCATCTTGCCTGAAATCCCGCAAGGAAGAAGAACGAGTCCATGAAGAAGACAAACGGACAAAGTCGAACGGATCCTCACAACTCCGGAACGAAACCGAAGCTATCGAGAGAAGCAAACCGGAAAGAAGCAAACAACACAGTAAACAACCATCACATAATCATGGCATGATGCACAAACAAGTATGATGCATGTCCGGTTTAATGAGGCATGGCATGGCAAAGTGCAACAAACAATACTACAAGTTAAGTGGAGCTCAATATGCAACGAGTTGCATATTGACGAAACACCACGACAAGTTATTTAGTTCGATCTCGTTTATGTACCCAACAATATTAAATGTTGATTAACATGGCAAGGGGTGAAGCATAACAAAACTACCTAACTAGGCAAGTTTAAATGAGGCCGGAACAACAAACAACAATTCCGGAAAATCCCCATGTGCATATTTCGAAATAGGTACTGTTCTGCCCTAAACACCATTTTAGAGTTGTTAAACATGCAAGATGAGTGTACCATGTTAAACTAGGCAAAATTCTACCCCAAATACATATAAAGTTTGTTAAATTCGGAGTTACGGTTAATTAGTTATGAATTAAATCATTTTAGCATGGCATTGGAGCAAATTTAATCAAACATCATTTTAAACATTTTAAACATGGATGAAAGTGGCATATTATGAAACTAGATGAAAAACTAAGCATTTTTCATATATAAGTTGTTTTAATCCGATGCACGGTTGTGGAGTTATTATATGCATGAAGTTTAGGGCCAATCAGAACCGTTAATACAAAGGGTAAATAGGCAAATTCGTCCAGTGGAAAAAAAATGCGATCGGGCTGAATCTGCTGCCCAATGTAAACAGGAGTTGGGGGAAGCCACCACGGCCAAGGCCCGGCCGGCTTGGAGAGGTGGAAGGAGGGCGCCGGCGGTAGAGGGGCGCCGACGCAGTTGCTCACCAAGTGGCCTTGGGCCGCTTGGTGGAGAGGAAGCAGAGAGCGGGCGTGGCTGGCTCGGCGACGCCGTGACCCGGCCGATGCGCGTCAACGCTTCGACGAGGAGCGCCGCTGTTCGTTCAAGACCAGAACAGCGGCAGCCGAGGCGTAAGCGAGCCGGCAGGCGCGATGCAGAGGCGCCGACAATGAACTTGATGGCGCGGCGCGGCGGGGTTTGCCGGGCGGCAGATCCGGCGAAGAGGGCCTTTGGCGAGACGCGACGACGCGGCAGCGCGACAGGCGCTTTGGGCGGGCGACGCCAGAAGCGAGGGAGGCCGGCGGCGGGGTCGGCGGGAAGCGGCCGGAACGAGGCGGACTCGGCGGCTAGGCGGCAGAGCAGAGGCGATCCGGTCCAGATGGCCGCTTGGCCAACGGACGGCGGGCGGCGTTTCAGCGCGCGAACGCGCGAGGCGAGGGTCGGTGGCCATGAGAGCTCCTCGCCGCGAGGGGGTGCCGGAGTTGGGCGCGGGTCGGCCTGGACTGCTGCTGTGGTCTCAGCGCGTGGAGCAGGAGGAGCTCGACGGCGGCGCGGGCCGCCGGGCGGCGGGTCACGAGGAGGAGCGCCAGCATGACGGGCGAGGAGGTAGAGGATCCGCGAGGACGCGCTGAAACGGCTCGGTTGCCGCTGCTGCTATGCGGTGGCGCCGACGAAGGCGGCCAGCTGGCTGCGGCTTGGGTGGAGGAGAGGCGCGGGCTGGGAAGGAGCACGGCGCAGGAGGAGCGTGAGAGGAGGAGCCTCCGGTTGGCCGGGTGGATCGAGGGATGAGCCTGATCGCGAGGGGATTTGGCGTGTGGGGGCGCAGGAGGAGGAAGGAGGCTGGATCGAGCGAGGGACTGCCTCGAGGATGAAAGCGAGGAGGAGATGGCTGCGCGTGGTTGGCTGGATCGGATCGGGAGGATCCCGAGAGCGAAGGGAGTTGGTCGGGTGGCGCGGAGGAAAGGAAGGATGGGACAAGGCGCCTAGGGTCTAGGGTTAGGCTAGATTAGGTATGGGGTTGGTTTATATATAGGAAAATGGGGAGTTTGGATCATCCGATAAAAATCGGACGGTCGAGAAAAATAGGCTAGGGAGGCCAAATAAGAAAATGGAGATGTTTTGTAGACGTTAGGGGATGATCCGGACCAACGGTAATGAAAGCCTGTGTCGGGTTCGGGAAGTTTTGACGCAAGAAAGAGGGGTCGGTGCACTGTGTTGAGAGGGTAGGCATTTAGATGAGAGGGGGAAAACAAAGACAAAGGTCTGACTAAAGGCCATGGGGTCAAGGGGTTTTGTTGGTCTCGGAGAAAAAGAGAAGAGAGGGGTCCAAATGATCTGCGAGAAGGTCAACAAAGGCAAAGCGGTCCGAGGAGGTCAACGAGGACAAAGGCCCGACAAAATGCCGACGCCGGCAAAGAAAGAAAGGGCAACTGCGAACGGTTACGAGTTTTATGAAAACAATGACGACAACGAAAAGCCGATGCAATGCAAATGATGCCATGAGATGAGATGCATGCCAAGACCAAAACGCAAAACAAAAGACAAAAACCCAACCACGGAGAAAAATTCAAAACACATCTCCGGAAAAGGCAAGAGTCGGAGTTACGAATATGGAAAGTTGTATCCGGGGCGTTACATGGTAACAGGAGGCGGGGGACACAATGTTTACCCAGGTTCGGGCCCTCTCAATGGAGGTAATACCCTACTTCCTGCTTGATTGATCTTGATAATATGAGTATTACAAGGGTTGATCTACCACGAGATTGTAGAGGCTAAACCCTAGAAGCTAGCCTATGATTCTGATTGTTCTTGTCCTACGGACTAAACCCTCCGGTTTCTATAGACACCGGAGGGGCTAGGGTTACACAGAGTCGGTTACAGAGAAGGAGATCTACATATCCGAATTGCCAAGCCTGCCTTCCACGCAAAAGAGAGTCCCACCCGGACACGGGATGAAGTCTTCAATCTTGTATCTTCATAGTCCAACAGTCCGGCGTAAGTACATAGTCCGGCTGTCCGACGACCCCCTAATCCAGGACTCCCTCAGTAGCCCCTGAACCAAGCTTCAATGACGATGAGTCCGGCGCGTAGATTGTCTTCGGCATTGCAAGGCGGGTTCCCTCTCCGAATACTCCATAGAAGATTTTGAACACAAGGATCGTGTCCGGCTCTGCAAAACAAATGCCACATACCACCGTAGAGAGCACAATATTCCACAAATCTAATATGCTGACAAATTTTCATAGCGTGACATCACGCTGCAGCCCGTCATTACACGAACCATTTTTTCCCAGCCTGCCACCGCACGTATTGCGAGGCGGTTTTATTGGCATGTCTTGTCAAAGCAGAGATCGTGTTCCCCTTATCGCGGGATTCTCATCAATACGGGTGTGGGTAACCCAACCGTGCTTATTAGTATGACTCCTCGATTTAGGCAAGTTCCAAACGGCCACGGAGGACGCTTGACATTCACCCTCTTTATAAAGGGGCCAAGACCTATCCTTTTCTTTCCATGCTCGATCCTTCCCTTCTCCTACCTCAAGTTCCAACACCCAAGGTTCAAGCTAAGCGCTTCGGACCTTCATGTCCGGATCCAACCTTCAAGGCCGGTGGATGGCCTCCTTTGTCACAGAGGAGGACATCAAGAAGCTTAGGGAGGCTAGGTATCTGACCGCCGAAATCCCCCACAGGCTACCTGCTCAAGGGCAGGTTATCCCCACTCCCGAACCCAACAAGAGTGTTGTCTTCACATCTCATCATTTATCATCGTGTGTGAGGCCTTCCTCCGCATTACCCCACACTTCGGCTTATGGCTCAAGACCTTCAATGTGAAGCCGAAGATGATCGACGGGCAACACGCGGAGTGCGGAGGCGCTATAATAAGCAAAGGTGCCGACGCCCTATGGACAAAGGGCTCCTTCCCAGAGGTATCTGACTTATGGCAACAGGAGTGGTTCTATATCACAGCACGCCGAGGTACAAAGTGGGTGGCCGCCCCAGCCTTCGGCCGGGCCCTCCGCCTCAACTAGCATCATAGGTCAACAAAGGGATGGACTGGGGGCCAGTGAATGACGTGCTGACATTGCAAAGCCGCATCCGAGATCTCCTCAAGAGGGATGTCAGCCTCGTCAAAGTAATACAAGTAATGCTAGTTCGTCGGGTCCTGCCATGCCAACGTCTATCTCTCTGTATGTGGGAGTTCAACCCGGAAGGACTGCAAACTATTCAACACTTCTTCGGCGTGACGCTCGAAGGGATGTATGGATTTTTCTTCGGATCACGAATAAAGTGTCCGGACACCACCGAGGACACGGGTCTCAACTGCAACCGTCCAGATACCCAAGTAAGTAATTCTGCGACTGAACATGCCGTCTTTATATTTGTCACAACATTATTCTAAAAAATTGCCCTCGGCCAGGATTGGATAAGAAAGGCGGAGAGGATCAGGTGTTCGGCCCCCCTCCCCGAAGGCTCGCCGGACCATGTACTAACCAGGATGCTTGAGCGCGCACCCTATCAAGTGCCATCAGGACAAGATGAAGGGAAGAATAGAGAAGCCAAGAGCGGGCTTCATACATTACACATCCAAACCGGGGGAATTAGGGCCTCCGCAAAGGAGGGTGATCGGGGAGGTGAGTCTAAAATCCCCTCTCCCCACAGGAAGAAAAGGGGCGCCCCTGAAGATTTGGAAACAGAGGCTTCCACATGAGGGAAGAAACCTTCGCCAGGGGCCCTGGCCCGGAGGGCGTCCTTGCTGCATAGCGCCCACAAGGGGGCCAGTCATCAACCGAGCCGTAAGTGAACAAAGGCACTTTGATAAATATATCTTGCTTTTTCTCTGAGAATAACAACCAAGACATATGTTTTGAAGTACGGCTCATAGCCCTTCTCAACAAAGTTTGTCTTCGGGGGACCTTCTTCCGGAGATGATGGAGAGTGAATCGCCTCCCCCTGCCTCCCCGCCTCATGAGACGCACAACCCTGAGGTGTCGTTGCAGAGGATTTCTCCTGATCCGCAAAGGCCAACAGGTAATTCTTCGGCCACCCGAAGTCCGGGGTCCTTGGCTCCAGAGGAGACCAACAGAAAAAGCCCGGGACTATCCGATGTACAACCGAACACATTGATGGGTCTTTTGGAGCAAGCGGCTATCTTAGAGGCACATTGTACCTTGATGGGTACGGTGGTTGAGAGGATTTCATCCGCCAAGAGCGGGTTAAATGAAGCTTTTACGAGCCTACTAAGAGGTTTTGAGGTACGCGAAGTAATATGTACATTTTTGGCTGTACCGCACACGCTAGGTGTGCTCCGTATAGATAGTAGCCCCTGAGACTCTGGTTGCCGTCCAGAGGCGGCAAACAGAGGATCATAGTCCCAGGTAATGATCGCGCTGCTTTTATGTGCAGGCGGTTGAAGGTCCGACGGCTAACCGGACTTCTGATTTTGCAGAATTGAGGCGGCAACTTGAAGTGGCAGATGCCGACATCACGCTTGTGAACAAGCGGCTTGACGAGGCACAGGGTATGTATATTCTGGGGTCAGCAAATATTAAGAGGAGCATGATGCTAGTATCTATAATATGCTTTGACTGCAGATGGAGCTGCCGCCGTGGAGACCCTTCGGGCGGAACTTGCCCGAGCCAAGGAACAAGCCAGGAGAAGTGCTGCGGCCGCCCTGAAGGCGGCCGAAGAGTTAAAAGCCGTATAGGCCACTCATCGCCAGAGCGAAGATAAAATAGCCAGCATGGTTCTTGAGCTGCAAAATGACGCCAGCCGCTATGAGCTCCTCGACAGGGAAAGCCAAGCAAAAGCGGCTGACTTGAAGAAGGCTTTGGAAGCAGCCAAGGAAACGCGTTCTGAAATCAGAGCTGCGCGGGAGGAGCTTCGTCAAGCCGGAGATATCACGGCTGGGAGGCCCTTTTTATTGCGGACGAATTCGGTGACCCGAAGTATGCCCCTATTCACTACTAGGGAAAAGCCTATACACAGAATCTTACGAGCAGCGCTCTTCAAAATACCACGCTACTGCTATTTAGCAGCAGCGCGTGTCGCCAAAATGCGCCGCTAACAGAAAATAGCAGAGCGCGTCCACCGCATACAGCGCCATCGCTATAGTTGCCATGACCTCGCCCCGCTAGTTATAGTAGTAGCGACTTTACTAAACAGCGCTATCGCTATTCAAAGTTAGCAGAGCTGCTTTGGCAAACGCGCACAACTATCCCTACCTTATCCCCACGCCGCACGATCGCCCTCTCACTCACACTCTCACTCGCCACAGAATCGCTGTCAATGCCGCGTGCCGCCGCCATCGTCCATCCGCGCCGAGGTACTCCTCCTTCCGTCCCTCCTCCATCCTCCTCGCACATCCTCCCTCACTGCCCGCCTCCTCCTCCACCGCCTCCTCCTCCGCCTCAAGGCCACCCTCCTCCTCCTCCGCCGCAGCCTCCTCCCACCGCCTCGACCTCGCCCCTAGCTACCTCTCCGTCGCCCCACCCCGCCACTAGTTAGTACTAGATTTAGTAGTAGTAGATGTTAATTTAGGTTAGCTAGTACTAGATGTTGCTTAGTTAGTACTAGATTTTTAGTAGTAGTAGTGGTAGTTGAACTACTTTAGTTGTAGTTGAACGAGTTTAGTAAGTAAATTAATAAACTAGTTGAACTAGTTGAATTAAACTACTTTATTTTTAGAAAGAACTAGTTTTTTTCTATTTATAGTAAGTTTATATTTAGTAAGAACTAGTTGAATTAATAAAACTAGTTGAACATGTCATATTTGTTGTTATTTTTTAGTTTAAGCAATTATTCGGGATGTATTAGTGATAACTTATATGGTTTCAGGTGACCTCCGTCGTCCCCGTCATCGACCCCCTCCGACATCCCCGCCATCGTCCCAGTCATCGACCCCCTCTGACATCGCGAGGTGAGACCAGCCAAATATCCTTGTATATCTTGTGTTGTTGCTCAAATAGGATATGTGGTTGCCCAAGTGGCCGTTCATGTTCAGTTTACATCTCCGAGTGGCCTATGTTTTGCCGGAGTGTTGATTAATTTCCGCTCCGCAAATTTCAGGCGCCGATATGTCCTTTTTAGCAAAGGTCATGCCGGATTTTGTCGTGAATTCGCATGACTTGTGCTAGAATATGTACAAGTTTAATCTTTGAATTATGATTGTAGGAAATGTCGACTTGGACGACGACGGTCTCCCGGGGAGTGTAGCTGGTGCCATGACGACGAGGTATGTGCGATAGTGTTCGTTCGGCCGACGAAGATCGGCGCTTCAGATTAAGCTCGAGGAGACCTTCGACAGAAACGGCACGCAACAACAACAAGTGTGTTTTTCGTAATTAAGCATGACTTCAACTATTTCAACGCCTAATTTTCATATTTTACAATTCGACTAGCTTATCCATGCCATGCAAGACGCTATGTCTTGGAGAGGATGGGTTTTGAAGACCATGAAAATTTCAAACAAAGAAAATACACCTAAGGACCCATCATGATATGGATTTTGAAGTAAATCAGCAATGCTCAGAGCGTAACCCATTTTGGTTGCCAAAATTGGGAAGCACTTTGCAAAATGTATGGTTTTTATGAGGGTATGATTGTCACCATGGATCTTGGTGATCCTGAAAGCGAGGAAGACAATATGGACATTTGGGTCCTTGTTGATACGCTTCCGATTGTACCGCTATGTGAGTTTCTCAAACGTAGTTATTAACTAATTTATATTGTTTATTTCAAAATAGTTGATAGCTTATTTCCATTGACAGCTTATTTTGATTCTTCAAAGACTGTGCGGAAGATGGTAGATAAAACCCACTACACCGATGGCAATCAATTAACGATAAGGAGAAAAATCATCTGATCGCATTTTGTACTCTTCTTGAGAATTACAATGACTATTATCGAACTCCTCCAAATTATGGTGAATACGTGCCACTAGTGCATGTGTTGAACCACGATAACTTCTCTAGAGATACCCTGGTAAGATTTTTTACTATTACGACATCCGTGCATCTTTTGCATACTTCTAAAACTAGTACATCATTGCTAACTACGGTTATTATTATGTTTTTCAACGTAAACTCCCAATGGATTGTGTGCCTCATCCGATGTCTCTGCATGGTCGCCTCGCCTCGAACATACCGCCGAGTAAATCTACGGAGCTCACCTGTGGATATCGGATTTCTAAAACCCGTGAACACATGATCATCAAAGAATGGAAGAAATGTATGGACATTCGCAAGGAGGTTCTTGGAAGTAACATTCAGCTAAAGGCAAGAATTGGAGACAAAGTTAATCTCCATTCTCCATAATGGAGAGTCAGGCTATCTTGTTTTTGCTATTTTACCTTAGAAAATGTAGTAGGTCTTAATCGAATGTAATAGGTCCTATGAGGTACAATATGTTTATTATGTGGTAATGTGTTAGAGTTGATAATGATGATCTTGAGGGGTGTTATGTCATGTCAATGATGAAAACGATGATCTTGAGGAGGTGTTATATGACAATGATGTATTATGATGCTAAGTTGTTAATGATATGATGATGATGATGATATTATTATATCATTGGTGAAAGAATCATGATTAGTTTCAAGTGGATGGACATCCACTTGAAACTAGTCCACGGTTCTTTCACCCCATGATGTAATAACTCATTATGATGTGAAAACAATCTCTAAATTCCTGTTGTATGAAAACTTTTGTAAAGGTGTATGAATACAACATGAAAAAGAAAAGAAATAAAATACTAAATAATAGTAGTAGCGCGGGCGAGGAGAAGCGCTACTACTAATTACCAGTAGCGATGTTCTGAAGAAGCGCTACTACTAAGTCAATTTAGCAGTAGTGTGGGTCCGACGCGCTATTGCTAAGCATTAGTCAGAAGCCTTATCAAGAGCGCCCGCCCGCCATCGATAGGCCCAAAACCCGCGCTGCTGCTAGGCTTTTCCCTAGTAGTGATTGATCAATTATGGAGTTCTGCAGACGCGTACTTGGATTTAGCGAAGAGTGCTGCTGATGTGACTAAGTATTTCAAAGATCAAAAAGATCATGAGGTGGAAAAATTGTTCTGGTCATAGTTCGGCGCTCCAAAGCGTCTGCTGCTGTTGAATGAGCAAATTGCCGAGTGGGCCGAGCTCCATAGGTTGTCTGGGCTTGCCATGAGGTCTGCCATGAAGTCCGAATAGTTATTTTGGTTTAGTGCAACGATTTCTTCGTGCTGTGCCGCATATCGACGCTGTAAAGAGGTCGGCGTGCATAGAGGGTGTGCCGATGGATCTTGCCCATGTTAAGACATACTGGACAGGGATGGAGGCCACCGCTATTGCAACCAGGGGTCCGACCGGAGGCCAGGACTCGCCCGAGCACTATTTTGAAGAAGTCCTAGAAGCCGCCCATTTAATAGAGGCTCAGTGCTCGAAGAGTACCATGTTCGAGTGACATTTATCTTGATTGTAAAACAATGCTATTTTGATTATAAAGACTGTGTTTATACTTTTGCCCGAAAGTATTATAGTGCCTCCTGGGCGGCCATTTATGTATGTATGTATATAACCTGAAAGTTTGCAGTCGTTGGCTTCAGCCCCCACGCATGTAATGCGGGGGTGTTCGGTAAAGCGCGTAATCACACTTGATCCAACGTCTTGGTCCATTAAAGAGGTGATAGCATGGCGAACAAGGCAATCAAACTATATAGCTTTAACACTTTCACTTAGCCATAGGAGTTTGACGGTGGGGCTACTATATAGCCCCTGGTACTTCGCTGCTCATCCGAATACAAAGGCACGCATGCATATGACCGGAAACCGTCCTTCGTTAATGCAGAGGAATCGCGAAGATTCCGCTGAGTCATCGAGTGGTTGATCAGTCTTGCGCTTTATCATGACAGTCAGTTTTCAGATTTCTCTACTGAGGTGCTCATCCAGATGAACCAGGGCACAATCACAGTAGTGTTGGGGAACGTAGTAATTTAAAATTTTTCCTACGCACACGCAAGATCATGGTGATGGAATAGCAACGAGATGGGAGAGTATTGTCCACGCACTCGAGACCGAAGCGAAGCGCTATGACAACGCGTTGATGTAGTCATACATCTTCACGATCCGACCGATCCAAGTACCGAACGATGGCACCTCCGAAGTTTAGCACACGCTTAGCTCGATGACGATCCCGGACCGATCCAGCAAAGTGTCGGGATGAGTTCCACAAGACGCCGGCAGGACGATGATGATGCTTCATCGCGCAGGCTTCGCCTAAACTCCGCGACGATATGACCGAGGTGGAATATGGTGGAGGGGGCACGACACGGTTAAGGAACGATCCGTAGATCAACTTGTGTGTTCTAGGGTCCCCCGCCCCGTGATATAAAGGAGCAAGGGGGGTGCGGCCGCCCTAGGAGGAGGCGTTGCGGAGGAGTCCTACTCCCACCGAGTAGGACTCCCCTTTCCTAGTTGGATTAGGACTTGGGGAGGAAAGAGGAAAGGGGCGCCGCCCCTTCCTTGTCCTATTCGCACTAGGGGAGGGCGCGCCTGCCCCGGCCGGCCTTCCTCTTCTCCCTCATGGCCCACTAAGGCCCATTAACCCCGGAGGGTTCTGTAACCCCGGTGTTCCTAAAAAATCCCGATTTCACCCGAACCATTCTCGATGTCCAAACATAGGCTTCCAATATATCAATCTTTATGTCTCGACCATTTCGAGACTCCTCGCCATGTCCGTGATCATATCCGGACTCAACAAACTTCGTACATCAAAACTTATAAACTCATAATAAAACCGCCATCGTAATGTTAAGCGTGCGGACCCTACAGTTCGAGAACTATGTAGACATGACCTAGAACTATTCTCGTCAATAACCAATAGCGGAACCTAGATGCCCATATTGGCTCCTACATATTCTACGAAGATCTTTATCGGTCAAACCGCATAACAACATACGTTGTTCCCTTTGTCATCGGTATGTTACTTGCCCGAGATTCGATCGTTGGTATCCAATACCGGTTCAATCTCGCTATCGCAAGTCTCTTTACTCATTACGTAATGCATCATTCTGTAACTAACTCATTAGCTACATTGCTTGCAAGGCTTATAGTGATGTGCATTACCGAGAGGGCCCAGAGATACCTCTCCACAATCGGAGTGACAAAACCAAATCTCAAATACGCCAACCCAACATGTACCTTTGGAGACACCAGTAGTACTCCTTTATAATCACCCAGCTCGCTGTGACGCTTTGGTAGCACCCAAAGTGTTCCTCCGTAAACGGAGTTGCATAATCTCATAGTTACAGGAACATGTATAAGTCATGAAGATAGCAATAGCAATATACTAAACGATCAAGTGCTAGGCTAACGGAATGGGTCATGTCAATCACATCATTCTCCTAATGATGTGATCCCATTAATCAAATGAGAACACATGTCTATGGTTAGGAAACATAACCATCTTTGATTAATGAGCTAGTCAAGTAGAGGCATACTAGTGACGTTGTGTTTGTCTATGTATTCACACATGTATCATGTTTCCGGTTAATACAATTCTAGCATGAATAATAAACATTTATCATGATATGAGGAAATAAATAATAACTTTATTATTGCCTCTAGGGCATATTTCCTTCAAGTAGTTCTCCCGATGACACCTTAGCCAATAGAGCGGAACGTAGGTAGCAAAACACGGGAGCCGGGCAAACCCAACTATTGACCAAAGACATGATTCGGAGCTGATGCATATAAGGCCAAACTCGCGACGCCGAACACTCCCTAAGGTATTCAGACTTTACAACATATACTGGGTTGAGTAACACCCTCGATAATGAGCCCTAAATTTCTGGGTACATGCATTAATATGGTGTGATGAAATGCCAATAACGCCAGTATCCCTCTCGGTTGTGTTAAGTGCCCGGAGGGTGTGAAGCAATAAGAGACATTAAAAAAGGTTTACATAGGGTCTTAATCTAAAAAGAAACCTTTGAGCGGGCCTCGCTGCACGCCCGCGCTTTTGTCTCAAGTAGCCGTATCCTGGAAGGGTGTAGCACGATGATCATCTGTAAAAAGGAAAACCCAGGTGAAAAACTTCGTGCGAAAAGTTGGTTATTCTTAATGAACCATGAGAATTCAATCGATTGTATATTAGTAGGGTCGAGCCAAACTATGGACCCTTTTATATGCGGGCGGCCCCTAGCACCACGTCGACCAAGCTCAAGTTCATATGGGCAGCTGCAACTAGTGGTGCACCGGACACGTCTAGCCGTGTCCGTGGTCTTGGCGACCGATGATACGTCTCCAACGCATCTACTTTTCCAAACACTTTTGCCCTTGTTTTGGACTCTAACTTGAATGATTTGAATGAAACTAACCCGGACTGACGCTGTTTTCAGCAGAACTACCATGATGTTGTTTTATGTGTAGAAAAGAAAAGTTCTCGGAATGTCCTGGAAATCCACGGAGGCACTTTTTGGAATTAATAAGAATTTTTGGCGAAAGAATCAATGCCAGGGGGCCCACAAGCTGTCCACGAGATAGGGGGCGCGCCCCCCTAGGGCGCGGCCTCCTATCTCGTGGGCCCCCTGGACCTCCACCAGACGTCAAGTCCAACTCCATATATTCATGTTCGGGGAGAAAAAAATCAGAGAGAAAGTTTCATCGCGTTTTAAGACACGGAGCCGCCGCCAAGCCCTAATCTCTCTCAGGAGGGCTGATCTGGAGTCCGTTCGGGGCTCCGGAGAGGGGGATTCGTCGCCGTCATCATCATCAACCATCCTCCATCACCAATTTCATGATGCTCACCGCCGGCGTGAGTAATTCCATCGTAGGCTTGCTGGACGGTGATGGGTTGGATGAGATTTACCATGTAATCAAGTTAGTTTTGTTAGGGTTTGATCCCTAGTATCCACTATGTTCGAGATTGATGTTGCTATGACTTTGCTATGCTTAATGCTTGTCACTAGGGCCCGAAAGCCATGATTTCAGATCTGAACCTATTATGTTTTCATGAATATATGTGTGTTCTTGATCCTATCTTGCAAGTCTATAGTCACCTATTATGTGTTATGATCCGACAACCCCGAAGTGACAATAATCAGGATACTTCTCGGTGATGACCGTAGTTTGAGGAGTTCATGTATTCACTATATGCTAATGCTTTGTTCCGGTTCTCTTTTAAAAGGAGGCCTTAATATCCCTTAATTTCCGCTAGGACCCCGCTTCCACGGGAGGGTAGGACAAAAGATGTCATGCAAGTTCTTTTCCATAAGCACGTATGACTATTTACAGAATACATGCCTACATTACATTGATGAATTGGAGCTAGTTCTGTGTCACCCTATGTTATAGCTATTACATGAGGAATCGCATCCGGCATAACTATCCATCACTGATCGATTGCCTATGAGCTTTTCATATATTGTTCTTCACTTATTTACTTTTCCATTGCTACTGTTAGAACTACTACAGAAACCCAAAAACATTTATCTTTACTTTTGCTACCGCTACCTTTATTATCGTACCACTTTTGCTACTAAACACTTTGCTGCATATACTAAGTTATCCAGGTGTGGTTGAATTGACAACTCAACTGTTAATACTCAAGAATATTCTTTGGCTCCCCTTGTGTCGAATCAATAAATTTGGGTTGAATACTCTACCCTTGAAAGCTGTTGCGATCCCCTTACTTGTGGGTTATCAAGACTAATTTCTGGCGCCGTTGCCGGGGAGCATAGCTCTATTCTCTGAGTCACTTGGGATTTATATCTGTTGATCACTATGAAGAACCTGAAAGACGCTAAGACCAAGATTTTGCCCTCAACTACGTGGGGAGGTAAGGAACTGTCATCTAGCTCTGCACTAGATTCTCCTTCCGTTATTAGTAAGCTTGCGACACCTAAACCTACTACTGCTATGAATTCTAATATGTCGCATGTTATTGATGATGCCACTTCTGCCATGCATGATGAAACTACTTCTGTGCGTGATACTACTTTGTCATTAGGTGAATTTCTAGATGGACAACTTGCTAGAGTTAGGGGGAATGAAAATATTGAAGAACCTATTATTGATGATAGTGATGATGAAGGTTCCCCCAATGATTATGTATTACCTGTTGTTCCTAAGGGTTATGTTATGAATGAAAAAGCTGCTATGGAAATCCTTGCTTGCAATGATAGAAATGATCTTAAGAAATTATTAGCTAAATGGAAGCAACAGTCTCTTAATGCTAGAATGAAACATGATCCTGCTTTAGCTACTTCACCTATCTGTGTTACTGATAAGGATTATGAATTCTCTATTGATCCTGATATTATTACTTTAGTTGAATCTGATCCTTTTTATGGCCTTGAATCTGAAACTGTTGTGGCACATCTTACCAAGTTGAATGATATAGCCACCCTATTTACTCATGATGAGAAGTCTCGCTATTTATACATCACTACTAGGGAAAAGCCTATACACATAATCTTATCAACAGCACGTATTAAAATAAGGCGCTGCTGCTAATTAGCAGTAGCGTGCTCACCAGTAACTCGCTGCTGAAACAAATATAGCAGTAGCACGCCCTCTCAAAGACGCGCTACTACTACAATTCCCACGAGGCCGCCGCGAGGCTAGTTATAGCAGCAACGCGTTATAACGACGGGCGCCATCGCTACGTAGCATAGTAGCAGCGCATTTCTAATTAGCGCTCTCGCTAAGTTTACTACAAAAATTTAGTCCCACCTCGCTCCGTGAAGAGAGTTTTACCACCTTAAATATGTTACTTCTCAACTTTGACAAGCACTTGGTCTTCATTGAACTCTATGTGTAGAATTTAGGCTCCAATATGAGTCGTCACTGCTCCTAAACCGTGAGGACTCATATTGACAAATCAGATTGTACACAAAAGATCGTTGATGATCAATGTATTTTTGATATATTGAACAAATTCTATTTTTACATATCAAACATAGCAAAGGGCACTTTATTATGAAAAGCTGCTGCTAGATAGCTTAGCAAGAGCGCTTTTCCTACAAATAAGACTACTGCTAAGCCATTCATCTCCCACCCCATCTCCTCTATCCGATCCACTCACACAGCCACACACTCATCACCGGATCCCTCTCAATCCCCGCCGTCCACCCCGTCGCCCTCCTCCGCTCAAGGCTGCCGTCACCTCCACGCCCTTGCCGGACTCGGTGTTGGCCTCCTCCTCCGTCCTCCTCTCCACTCGCTTGCTGGCCGCCCTCCTCGCTCCGCCTTCCTCCTCCGTCCTCCTCCACCGGCCGCGCTGCCGGCCCCTCCTCGCCTCCGCCTTCCTCCTCCATCCTACTCTCTTCTCCCTCCTCGAGTCGCCCCTCCTTCTCCCTCCTGCCCGCTACATTTTGATTTAGTAAGCTAGTTCATATGCAACATTTTGATTTAGTTGATATAATTTAGTTGATTTAGTAGGCTAGTTGATTTAGTTGACTTAGAACATTTTGATTTAGTTGATTTAGTAGGCTAGTTCATTTAGTTGATTTAGTTGACTTAGAACATTTTGATTTAGTTGATTTAGTAGGCTAGTTGATTTAGTTGACTTAGAACATTTTGATTTAGTTGATTTAGTAGGCTACTTCATTTAGTTGATTTAATTGACTTAGAACATTTTGATTTAGTTGATTTAGTAGGCTAGTTCATTTAGTTGATTTAGAACATTTTGATTTAGTTGATTTAGTAGGCTAGTTGATTTAGAACATTTTGATTTAGTTGATTTAGTAGGCTAGTTGATTTAGTTGACTTAGACCATTTTGATTTAGTTGATTTAGTAGGCTAGTTCATTTAGTTGATTTAGAACATTTTGATTTAGTTGATTTAGTAGGCTAGTTGATTTACAACATTTTTATTTAGTTGATTTAGTAGGCTAGTTGATTTAGTTGACTTAGAACATTTTGATTTAGTTGATTTAGTAGGCTAGTTCATATGCAACATTTTGATTTAGTTGATATGATTTAGTTGATTTAGTAGGCTAGTTAATTTAGTTGATTTAGAACATTTTGATTTAGTTGATTTAGTAGGATAGTTGATTTAGTTGACTTAGAACATTTTGATTTAGTTGATTATTAATCCTTTGCTCATATTGCTTTAGGAAAAATGGCGCCACCACCACCACCACTATGTCGACTGTGCAAGTCAAGATGCGCCAGCTGCCTTGCAACTGGCAAGCTGTTCAGCATCTACTTCCAAATGAAGTTTTCGTCATGCGTGTAAGAAATTAGATGA
Organism: Aegilops speltoides; assembly: GCA_021437245.1. Taxonomy (NCBI): domain Eukaryota; kingdom Viridiplantae; phylum Streptophyta; class Magnoliopsida; order Poales; family Poaceae; genus Aegilops; species Aegilops speltoides. Next base: position 31,377,934 of record CM038141.1, on the reverse strand, counting down.
AATGTAATAACTATTTTATTTTTAGTGTTGGCATTACTGCATTGTGTCATTTTGCTTATTTTACACAGATCGTCCCATGCAATGTGAGGTTGAAATTCAACAAGCTGACATGAGACACTGTGACATTTGAGGCTCCTGGGGGGTCGTACACTATGGAGGTCGAGAAAGGACGCAATATGTCGCAGATTGAAGGAGATGGATGGGCCCGTTTCATCGCTCGCATGCGTCTTACTGGTGGTGAGTTGATCAGCTTCTCCTTTCGGGCAGAAAGACCCAAGCTAGCTGTCATTTATCTCAACCTGGTGGAAGATGATGAAGATGATGAAGATGATGAAGATGATGAGGACCCACTCGATGAAGATGATGAGGACCCACTTCATGAAGCCTTCGTAGCTCAAAGAACAAGGCTGAGTGAGGAGGAGGTGTCCAATCTGTGGGACATAATTCCGCCACGTGCTGACTTTGTCGGGGTGCCATTCGTGACTCGCTTGACAAATACCATGGTTGATCGACATGATATGGTATGTTATACTTACAAATGCAAATTATTCGATGAATTACTTAGTGTACAGTCCAATGATATGGTATGTTGTGTGGAATCTAGTCGATGATATGTTTTAGTGTAGAGTTCGATCACATTCTTATGAGTGTAGAATCTAAGGAAACTATTAATAGTGTAGATAATACATATGTACTTATTTGCGAGGCTATTTATTAATTGATATGTTTTTCTTATTCAGAAATTGGCAAAGAGCATATCTGTGAGTTATGGTATCGAGCCTGATGAAGAAGGCTCAGCTGGACTATGCCTTACTGCAAGGGGCTCCGTCACAACCTATACTTACCGCGTGGACACGGACGGTCGCACACACTTAAACTCGGTTGGGTGGAAGAAATTCCTCGATGGCAAGAATCTTCGTGTTGGACAGGCCATCCTTTACTATCAGGAACACCAACCGCCCAGGCTTGAGGATGATGATTGTCTTTGATATCATCTAGAACTACATATGTGTGTGTGGCTATATCATCTAGAACTACATATGTGTGTGTGGCTATATCATCTATAACTACATATGATGATCATCGTCGATATCATCTAGAACTACATATGATGATGGCGGTTGATATGACCTTGTACTGCTTGAGGATGCATGTTGACTATGCATGAAATTGTTATCTAGTACTCCCTTCGTTCCAAATTACTCGTCGTGGTTTGAACTAAAACCACGACAAGTAATTTGGAACGAAGGGAGTACTACCTAGTAATGGTTTATGAATTTGATGTCTACTAGCAGTACCTAGTATCTAGTATCTGAAAGGGAAACTGAAAGGGAAAGGGGAAACTGAAAGGGAAAGGGGTGCTGGGAAAATGATGAAAGATATAGCAGCAGCGAGGGATGGAGAAATCGCTACAGCTAGGTAATAGTAGCACGTTCTTAAAAAGCGCTGCTGATATCGTCAACAGTAGTAGCGCGGTTAAGGGCCGCGCTACTACTATGAGTTAGCTGTAGCGCCTTATTAGTAGCGCGGCCACCCGCGCTGCTGCTAGCCTCAAAACCCGCGCTACTACTAGGGTTTTCCCTAGTAGTGCATCCTTAAGATATTTCCGTTCTCATTAAAGGGTGATGCTAAGACTTGGTATAATTCTCTTGCTCCTGGTTGTGTGCGTAGTCCCCAGGATATGATTTATTACTTCTCTGCTAAATATTTCCCTACTCAGAAGAAACAAGTTGCCTTATGGAAATATATAATTTTGTGCAAATCAAAGAAGAGAGTCTCCCACAAGCTTGGGGAGGCTTCTCCGATTACTAATGCTTTGCTCGATCATCCTCTTAAGAAAAATGAAATACTTGATATCTTTTATAATGGACTAACCGATGCTTCCAAGGACTACTTGGATAGTTGTGCTGGTTGTGTTTTCAGGGAAAGAACAGTCGACGAAGATGAAATACTATTGAATAATATGTTGACTAATGAAAATAATTGGACTCTTCCCGAGCCAGTTCCTGAAGTAATTCCTGAACCAATTGAGCCAACTCCTGAGCCTATTCCTAAACCCACTCCGAAGAAGAGAGATGTTTTATTTCTCAGTCTTGAAGATATGCAAGAGGCAAAGAAATCAATGAAAGAAAAAGGTATTAAAGCTGAAGATGTTAAGAATTTACCACCTATTGAAGAAGTACATGGTATTAATATACCGCCTGAAGAACCACATTGTCTTGATAACCCGACACAGGTAGTAAAGGTAAATTCTCTCTATAGATATGATAAAGTTGAAATACCCTCTACTAAATTTCATAGCCAATGCTTAGATGAATTTGACGACTTTATGTCTAGACAAGAAAGTTTACTGCTTATGTTGGTAGAGAGTTAGAGAATAATGCTTTTGAGATAGGACGCGTAGGTGATAATCTGGCTAGAGTTAAAGATGAACTTCACCGCGTTAGCAAATATGCTTCTATGGTTGCTACTCAAGCTGAGCAAATACTTAAAGCTCAAAATGATTTGCTTGATGAATTAAATAATAAAAATAACTTTGCTGTTAGAGTGGCTACTAGAACTGGTAGAATGAGTCAGGAACCTTTGTATCCTGAAGGCCACCCTAGGAGAATCGAGCAAGATTCTCAGAGAAATAATTTAGAGGCAGCTAGTTCTTCTAAAAAGAAGAAGAAGAAAAACGATAGGACTTTGCATGCTTCTAGTGAACCTACTGTAGACACACCTGAGAATCACAATGATATTTCTATTTCTAATGCTGAAAGACAATCAGGTGATGAACATGAACCTAGTGACAATGTTAATGATAATGTTCATGTTGATGCTCAACCTAGCAAAAACAATGATGTAGAGATTGAACCTGCTGTTGATCTTGATAACCCACAATCAAAGAATCAACGTTATGATAAGAGAGATTTTGTTGCTAGGAAGCACGGTAATGAAAGAGAACCATGGGTTCAGAAACCCATGCCCTTTCCTCCTAAACCATCCAAGACAAAGGATGATGAGGATTTTGAGCGCTTTTCTGAAATGATTAAACCTGTTTTCTTACGTATGCGCTGAACTGATATGCTCAAAGTAAATCCTTATGCTAAGTATATGAAGGATATCATCACAAATAAAAGAAAGATACCGGAAGCTGAAATTTCCACCATGCTTGCTAATTACACTTTTAAGGGTGGAATACCAAAGAAACTTGGAGACCCGGGTGTACCAACTATACCATGCTCTATTAAAAGAAATTATCTTAGAACTGCTTTATGTGATCTTGGAGCCGGTGTTAGTGTTATGCCTCTCTCTTTATATCGTATACTTGAATTGAATAAGTTGACACCTACTGAAATATCTTTGCAAATGGCCGATAAATCAACTGCTATACCTGTCGGTATTTGTGAGGATGTGCCTGTTGTGGTTGCAAATGTCACTATCTTAACGGACTTTGTTATTCTTGATATTCCCGAGGACGATAGTATGTCTATTATCCTTGGTAGGCCTTTTCTTAATACTGCAGGGGCTGTTATTGATTGCAACAAAGGCAATGTCACTTTTCATGTTAATGGTAATGAGCATACGGTACACTTTCTGAGGAAACAATCGCAAGTTCATAGCATCAATTCTATTGAAAAAGTTCCAACTATCATTTTTGGAGGTTTTGAATTTCCTCTCCCTACTGTCAAGAAAAAGTATGATATTCTTATTGTTGGAGATTTTCATATCCCCGTTGAGGTAACTTAGTGTTATTCGAAATTTCTACGGTTCCGTGTTATTCGGAATGAGTTTGTTAACAAGACTTGATCAACCTTGTTAGTGGGTTCATTTTGATGATCACGAGATGGATGAAACTAGAAGGCACAACCGTTTGTATCCTCTTTTTACTTTCTGTTATTTAGAATAAATAAAGCAAAAATAGTATTATCCGTCTGTTTTCTGAATTATCCGTGCATTAAAAAATAGTCCAAAAATAAAAGTGCTCCAAATGCCCTGCAAATTTAGTATGATTTTTCTGGAATATTTGAGGATTTTAGGCACTGAAAACACTACAGGAGGGGCAAGCACCAGGCCACGAGAGAGGAGGGCGCGCCCCCCCTGTAGGGTGTGCCCCCTGTCTTGTGGGCCCCTGGTGGCTCCCCTCCAGTTATGCCAACACCCACACACTTCATCTTCTACCCAAAAAAATCCCCATCCAGCTCAAGCACGAGTTCTAGCTCGTTTTGCTGCAATTTTCGATCTCTTAGCTCAAAGCTCCATTCGCAAAACTGCTTTGGGAGATTGTTGCTTGGTATGTGACTCCTCCATTGGTCCAATTAGTTTTTGCTCTAGTGCTTTATTCATTGCAATTTTTTGCTGCATAGGTGACCATGTTCTTGAGCTTGCATGTTAAATTTTTGAGGTCCCAAGCAATTCCAATGCATGATATAGGCTCTAGGCACTTGTAGGAGTAGTTGCTATCAATCTTGTTTAGTTTTATCCACTTTTATTTTGAAGTTACTAAAATTTCAGAAATTTTCAGAAAAAGAAATATGCTTAGAAGAATGTACCAAGGAGGTTCCTCGGCAAAGAAAGGGCCAAGGATTGCTATACATGAACAAGATGTAAATTTGCCAAGGGACGCAAATGTACGGGCTTGTGAGTGGCCATCCGATGATTTTATGGTCGAAGCAGGCTTCAAGGAGGAATTTGACGCATATGTGCGTAATGCCGAGCTAGAGGACTTCTTACAAGATAAGTGTCCTCAATATTATCAATTGACCGATTCCTTTGTGTGGAGGTTCGAATATATTTCTGCGCGTAATTCTCCTAGTGTCATGTTTGATATTTATGACACATCTTATACCATGGATTTAGAGGATTTCACAACTGCTTGCAAACTCCCGCAATGGGGTAATATCAATGATCCTCGCAAATCTGAATTCCGAGATTTTCTTGCTAGTATTACTGTGGGAGAATCTAGGGACGTAGCACAAGCCACCATAGGGAGCATTCATTTTCCTGCTATACATTATTTTTCTCTCTTTATTGGTAGATGCATTAACGGTAAGGACGAAGTATGTCATATGTGTGCTCCTGATCTTTGTGTCCTCAAGAGTGCTGTGTCAGGTTATAAAGATTATAACTTGGAGGCAATAGTTGCACGTAGGTTGCAGAATAATAGTAGAAGGGGAGATTTCTTTGGAGGAATTTATGCAACCCGTGGGGCTAATTTTCTTAATATATCTCCACGAGAGGGGGATATGATCGTACCTCCTGTTTATTTGGATAAAGAAGCTATGTTTGATCATCATTTTCTTGAGAGGAATGAACAATTCCTCCATTATCGACTAATCTATGACAGATGCAACGTCGTCCCTGTTACTCTTCCTGCTCCCTACCTTTTTGATTATCAGGCAAAAGGAAGATATGTTTTCACCATGGAAGAAGCAACTGAATATGAGAGGGGAATGGAGGCAGCTCGCCAACACGCTGCTGCTCAGGAGGCGGTCGCCTCAAGATCTCAAGATTACCCCGTTTCACTTATGGATATCAACCAAAGGTCATTGGTATTAGACCAACTTAGGCCAAAAGCCTAAGCTTGGGGAGTACGTATTTCTCACCGACTTTACATTCATGTTCACACACTAGTCATCGGTGCTCATACTCTTTCATTGTATTATCCATGTTAGTTTAAATTTCTTTTTCTAGTTTTCTTCTTGTGTGTTTGTTAAACCTTGAGAAAAACCAAAAAAAATAGTTAGTTTAAATTCTATGCTTGTAGTAGAATTAAAATGAAAACCAAAAAATATTTCTAGTTCTTCTTCTTACTTATTGGGAGCTTTCCCGTGTAAATAGTTTTATTTTCTCTTCTTTCTTTTGGGGGTCGAGAAGACTATATTAAAAATGTTTAGTGACTCTTACATGCATGATTGTTTATTTAACTTAGAGCCTATATTACTTGTCTTCTCTCTTGAGTTGAATGCTTGCAGATTCCAGCTTAGTCCAATGCACGTGCACTCTTATTATTATACACATCGTTTGGTCGTGCAAGTGAAAGGCAATAATGACGATATATGATGGACTTATTGGGATGAGAAAAGTTGGTATGAACTCGACCTCTCTTTTTTTTGTAAATATGATGAGTTCATCGTTTCTGAGTCAGCTATTATGAAGTAAACATATTTGCAATGACATTTAGAGATTATAGTTGCTTGTGCCATGCTTGATTAGATATGAGTTATAATGGTTTACCTTGCGTGCCAACATGCTATTAGAATAATTATGATGTGGTATAATGGGATGGTATCCTCCTTTAAGTGAATTGAGTGAGTCGACTTGGCACATGTTCACGCATGTAGTTGAAATAAATCAACATAGCCTTCACGATATTTATGGTCATGGTGGATTATATCCTACTCATGTTTGTACTCGGTGTAAATTAATTTTAATGCATGTTTACGACTGTTGTCGCTCTCTCAGTTGGTCGCTTCCCAGTCTTTTGCTAGCCTTCACTAGTACTAAGCAGGAATACTGCTTGTGCATCCAAACTCCTTAAACCCCAAAGTTGTTCCATATGAGTCCACTATACCTACTTATATGCGGTATCTACCTACCGTTCCAAGTAAATTTGTATGTGCCAAACTCCAAACCTTCAAATGAAATTCTGTTTTGTATGCTCGAGCAGCTCATGTTACAACTAGGGCTGCCTATATCTTCCATGCTAGGTGGGTTATTCTCAAGAGGAGTGTAATCCGCTCCTCATTCACGAGAAAGGGCCGGTAACCGGGATGCCCAGTCCCATGATCCAAAAAGATCAAAGCAAATCAAAATAATTAAACAAAACTCCCCTAGGGCTGTTGTATGTTGGATGCACTTGTTGTTTCGAGAAAGCCATGGATTGATGCTTGTTGGTGGTTGGGGGAGTATAAACCTTTACCATTCTATTTGGGAACTGCCTATAATGCATGTAGTATGGAAGATACAACCGTCTCATAGTTGTTGCATTGACAACAAAAGTATGCCGCTCAAAATGTTATTCAACCTCTATTTTAAAATCGAGCTCTGGCACCTCTACAAATCCTTGCTTCCCTCTGTGAAGGGCCTATCTATTTACTTTTATGTTGAGTCATCACCATTCTTATTAAAAGCACCTGCTGGAGAGCACATTGTCATTTGCATTCATTATTATTGGTTTATATTGGGTATGACTTGACTGGATCTCTTTTACCATGAATTACAATGTTTAGTCAGTCCTTGATCTTTAAAGGTGCTCTGCATTTATGTTTTTCGGTCTCAGAAAGGGCTAGCGAGATACCATTTTGTTATATCATGTTATAATTATTTTGAGAAAGTGTTGTCATCCGAGTTTTATTATTATGGCTCGCTAGCTGATTATGTTATTGATATGAGTAATTGTGAGAGCTAAGTGTTATTGTAAGTATGGTTAGTTCATAATATTTGGTGAAACTTGAATGCTGGCTTTTCATGTTTACAACAACAAGAGCAAACAGAGTTTGTAAAAGTTTTTCTTTATCACTTTTAGTTTATCAACTGAATTCCTTGAGGACAAGCAAAGGTTTAAGCTTGGGGGAGTTGATACGTCTCCAACGTATCTACTTTTCTAAACACTTTTGCCCTTGTTTTGGACTCTAACTTGAATGATTTGAATGAAACTAACCCGGACTGACGCTGTTTTCAGCAGAACTACCATGATGTTGTTTTATGTGTAGAAAAGAAAAGTTCTCGGAGTGTCCTGGAAATCCACGGAGGCACTTTTTGGAATTAATAAGAATTTTTGGCAAAAGAATCAATGCCAGGGGGCCCACAGGCTGTCAACGAGACAGTGGGGCGCCCCCCCTAGGGCGCGGCCTCCTATCTCGTGGTCCCCCTGGACCTCCACTAGCGTCAACTCCAACTCCATATATTCACGTTCGGGGAGAAAAAAAAATCAGAGAGAAAGTTTCATCGCGTTTTACGACACGGAGCCGCCGCCAAGCACTAATCTCTCTCAAGAGGGCTGATCTGGAGTCCGTTCGGGGCTCCGGAGAGGGGGTTCATCGCTGTCATCATCAGCAACCATCCTCCATCACAGATTTCATGATGCTCACCGCCGTGCGTGAGTAATTCCATCATAGGCTTGCTAGATGGTGATGGGTTGGATGAGATTTACCATGTAATCAAGTTAGTTTTGTTAGGGTTTGATCCCTAGTATTCACTATGTTCTGAGATTGATGTTGCTATGACTTTGCTATGCTTAATGCTTGTCACTAGGGCCCGACTGCCATGATTTCAGATCTGAACCTATTATGTTTTCATGAATATATGTGTGTTCTTGATCCTATCTTGCAAGTCTATAGTCACCTATTATGTGTTATGATCCGACAACCACAAAGTGACAATAATCGGGATACTTCTCGGTGATGACCATAGTTTGAGAAGTTCATGTATTCACTATATGCTAATGCTTTGTTTCGGTTCTCTATTAAAAGGAGGCCTTAATATCCCTTAGTTTCCGCTAGGACCCCGCTTCCACGGGAGGGTAGGACAAAAGATGTCATGCAAGTTCTTTTCCATAAGCACGTATGACTATTTACAGAATACATGCCTACATTACATTGATGAATTGGAGCTAGTTCTGTGTCACCCTATGTTTGGCTGGCGAGGCTCATCCTCGTCTTCACTTGGCGTCTCCCTCCCCTTGTGTTCGGCGTTTAGCTTGCCGGCCTGCTTGAAGACCCAACATTCTCTATTGGTGTGGTTTGCAGGTTTCTCGGGGGTGCCATGGATCTGACATAATCTGTCTAGAATTTTTTTAGGCTAGACGGTCCATCTTTGCTGCCTTTAAATGGCTTTTTCCGTTGACCGGGTCAAGAGCCCCTGAATCTGGCATTTACCGCCGTGTTGTCTGGGCTGTCTTCATTGTTTTGGTGTTTGCTTTTATTGCGGCGGGCTTCCCATTGCCGTCCCTGATTTCGAATGTGCCTGGATCGCTGGTGCCGCTACGGGCCAACCAGCTGTCCTCGCCCACGCAGAGGCGGGACATAAGGCTTGTTAGGGCCGCCATTGTCCTCGGTTTTTCCTGGCCGAGGTGTCTGGCGAGCCATTCGTCCCGGACATTGTGCTTGAAAGCCGCTAAGGCTTCGGCATCTGGGCAGTCGACGATTTGATTCTTCTTGGTGAGAAATCTAGTTCCAAAGCTTACGGGTTGACTCTCCGGGTTGTTGGATTATGTGACTTAGATCGTATGCATCCGGAGGTCGGACATAGGTCCCTTGAAAATTAGCCCTGAAAGCATACTCAAGTTCCTCCCAACTTCCAATAGAGTTTTCGGGGAGGCTTTTCAACCAGTGCCGAGCTGGTCCTTTCAACTTGAGGGGCAGGTATTTGATGGCGTGGAGATCATCTCCGCGAGCCATGTGGAAGTGAAGAATAAAATCCTCAATCCAGACCGCAGGGTCTGTGGTTCCATCGTATGCCTCTATATTTACGGGTTTAAACCCCTCTAGAAACTCATGATCCAGCACCTCATCGATGAAGCACAGGGGGTGTGCGGCACCCCTGTATTTGGATGTGTCATGGCATGCCTTCGACGGTTGTCGTGTTTGGTGTTGATTCCGAGATGATACTCGATCCGTATGGTCATTTTGGTGGTCGTGATCCTGCGCCGAAGCACGCTTCCTAGATCCATAGATGGGCCTGGCCATACCGCCTTTTTATCCAAGTGCTCACGTAAATCGTGTGCTGACTTGTGTGCAGCGTCATTGGCCGCCCGGTCACGGCCACGGGGTGGTCAGTCCGGCTGATCGGCCGTTTTATTGTTCCGCTGAATGGGCTCTATGGCCTCGTCGTCGAATTCAGGCAGCAGCTTGCGCTTAGGGTAGCTCTTTGTGTGGCGATTGCCACTGTATTTTTCTTTAGTGTCGAGCACTTTGTACCATCTGTGGTTGAGTGTATCCTGCGCGGCCTTAAGCCTTTGCTTTTGCTTCTTCAAGCTCCTCGCGTTGGCGATAAGACTTCTATGGAGGTTCTCTTGTTCCAAGTGCCTTTCCGGGATGACGAGTGCATCATCGTCTGGACTGTTCTCCTCTTCGGAGACATGTTTATGAGTTTTATCTCCGCCGTCGCTATGATCGGACAGCGGCCCTGGACTATGTTCGCCGTCTCCTGGCTCATCCTGCTCCATCGCTGGGTCCATGGGGTTGTCGTTGCCTTTGGAGTTGTCCGGGGTATTATTCTTTCTTGTGCCGTTATCGCTGTTTTTGCTGTGGCGGGATTTAGAGCGGCGCCGTCATCGGCGCTTTGGTTGCTTCTCGAGAGGATTATCTTCTGTTGCACCCTTCCATTCCTCGCCGTTGTTTAGTTTTGGTGTGTCCACCATGTATATGTCGTATGATGAGGTGGCTATCCAGCGCCCTGTGGGCGGTGGTTCCTGTTCCTCTCCGGCATCGTCGTCCAAACCGTTGATGTATTCGGAGTCGAAATCAATCATGTCGGTTAAGTCATCGACAGTGGCTATTAAGTGGGTGGTGGGTGGGAAACGAATTTCTTCGTCGTCCGCTTCCCACTCAAGCCGCACATAGTTCGGCCGAGAGTCTCCTGATAGGGAGAGAGACTTCAATGAATTTAGCACGTCGCCCAAGGGAGAGTACTGAAAGATATCCGCGGAGGTAAACTCCGTGCTCGGTGCCCAGTCAGATTCGATAGGCACGGATGCACGCGGTTCGGAGCCTATGGCCGAAGACGAGTCCGAGGGTCCGATGACACAGGGCTCATCGAAGGCGAAGTCTGTGTTCGACTGTAGCACCGATGAGTGTGCGGCCTCCGTGGCGGGGTCCATCCACCCGTCCTCGGATGGCACGATCTGCTCCAGATTAAGGGCCGGGGCAGCCACAGGTGTGATCTCCCGAACACCGTCCGATGGCAGATCTAAGTCATGCTCGTTGTGACTGTTCGGCGCACCCGATATGGGCTCGAATCCATCAAAAATCAAGTCTCTGCGGATGTCGGCGGTGTAGTTCAAGCTTCCAAACCTGACCTGATGGCCAGGGGCATAGCTATCGATCTGCTCCAGATGGCCAACAAAGTTGGCCCGTAGTACGAAGCGACCGAATATGAAGATCTGTTCGGGGAGGAAAACCTCACCCTGGATTGCATCGTTGCAGATGATTGAAGGAGCCATCAAGCCTTATCGTGACGGCACAGTGGAACTCTCAATGAAAGCATCAATGTCGGTGTCAAAACCGGCGGATCTTCGGTAGGGAGTCTCGAACTGTGCGTCTAAGGCTAATGGTAACAGGAGGAGGGGGACACAATGTTTACCCAGGTTCGGGCCCTCTCGATGGAGGTAATACCCTACTTCCTGCTTAATTGATCTTGATGATATGAGTATTACAAGAGTTGATCTACCACGAGATCGTAGAGGCTAAACCCTAGAAGCTAGCCTGTGATTCTGATTGTTCTTGTCCTACAGACTAAACCCTCCGGTTTATAAAGACACCAGAGGGGCTAGGGTTACACACAGTCGGTTACAGAGAAGGAGATCTACATATCCAAATTGCCAAGCTTGCCTTCCACGCAAAGGAGAGTCCCACCCGGACACGGGACAAAGTCTTCAATCTTGTATCTTCATAGTCCAACAGTCCGGCATAAGTACATAGTCCGGCTGTCCGAGGACCTCCTAATCCAGGACTCCCTCAGGGAGGAATACCTCCGCCGCCTCCGTCGCATGTATGGGTTTTGCCCAGCGCCGACCAAAAGTGGCAGTGGAGGAGAGGAAGGTGAAGGAGGGGGTACTCGCGGCTGGGACTGGGGCCCATTGGTCGCCCACGCGCGGGGGATGGGGGGAGGGATGGAGGGAAGGGGTGAGGTGGCTCCCGATTTGGTGGCAGCCTTATGATTGGTGGGAGAATTTCACTTCCTCGGCCTCTGCACCAACGAGGGATGCACACAACCTTTTAAGTATGAGTACTAGGATTTGCGCACCAAGCCTAGTTCTCAAGGATAAATGCGTGAGTATTGCACTTGTGATAGGCCACTACTAGAAAATACCTCATAGGTAGATGGTTATCAGTTGAGATGGGTAGGTGCGCAATGCTGCTGTTAAGTAGGAGCAGCAATGTGCAGTATCTTTTGCTACAAGTATGTGTTAGTAGTAGCGCAGGCTAGAGGGCCCAACGCTGCTGTTACATGGGCCCCATGGTACCCTCGGGTCGAGCCTTAGTAGCAGCATTGGGCCCTTACCCAACCTACTGCTAAGTGCAGTAGCTGTAGCATGGGGTTTGTACCATGCGCTGCCACTACTGGTACATGGGGCCAGCTGGTGGGCCTCAGTTAGCAGTAGCGCGGACACAGTGGGCCATGCTATTGGTACATCCGTTCGCAGTAGCGTCGTGCTGTAACCTGCGCTACTGCTAAGCAGCCATATACCCTATGTATATTACACTCCCTCTCCACTCTGCACACTCGCCTCACTCTTGCTACTCCGGCGCTCGGCACGGGGTGACCGCCCTCCCCGATCCCGGCCGGCCCTCTCCCGTGCCCGCCTCCCTGTCCCGGCCCTCCCCGCGCGGCCGCCCTCCCCCATACTGAAGGAAATATGCCCTAGAGGCAATAATAAAGTTATTATTTATTTCCTCATATCATGATAAATGTTTATTATTCATGCTATAATTGTATTAACCGGAAACATGATACATGTGTGAATATATAGACAAACTTAATGTCACTAGTATGCCCCTACTTGACTAGCTCATTAATGAAAATGGTTATGTTTCCTAACCATAGACATGTGTTGTCATTTGATTAACGAGATCACATCATTAGGAGAATGATGTGATTGACTTGACCCATTCCGTTTGCTTAGCACTTGATCGTTTAGTATGTTGCTATTGCTTTCTTCATGACTTATACAATTTCCTATAACTGTGAGATTATGCAACTCCCGTTTATCAGAGGAACACTTTGTGTGCTACCAAACATCACAACGTAACTGGGTGATTATAAAGGAGCTCTACAGGTGTCTCCAAAGGTACATGTTATGTTGGCGTATTTCGAGATTAGGTTTTGTCACTCTGATCGTCGGAGAGGTATCTCTAGGCCCTCTCGGTAATGCACATCACTATAAGCCTTGCAAGCAATGTAACTAATGAGTTAGTTACGGAATGATGCATTACGTAACGAGTAAAGAGACTTGCCGGTAACGAGATTGAACTAGGTATTGGATACCAACTATGGAATCTCGGACAAGTAACATACCGATGACAAAGGGAACAACGTATGTTGTTATGCGATTTGACCGATAAAGATCTTCGTAGAATATGTAGGAGCCAATCTGAGCATCCAGGTTCCTCTATTGGTTATTGACCGGAAACAGTTCTAGGTCATGTCTACATAGTTCTCGAACCCGTAGGGTCCGCACGCTTAAGGTTTCGATGACAGTTATATTATGAGTTTATGAGTTTTGATGTACTGAAGTTTGTTCGGAGTCCCGGATAAGAGTACGGACATGATGAGGAGTCTCGAAATGGTTGAGACAAGAAGATTGATATATTGGAAGCCTATATTTGGATATCAGAAGTGTTCCGGGTGAAATCGGGATTTTACCGGAGTACTGGGAGGTTACCGGAACCCCCCGGGGGGCTTAATGGGCCTACATGGGCCCTAGTGGAGAGGAAGAGAGGAGGAAAGGGCTGGCCGCGCCCCCTCCCCCCTTGTCCGAATAGGACAAGGAGAGGGGGGCGGCGCCCCCCTTTCCTTCCCCTCTTCCTCCTCCTTCCCCCTTCTCCTACTCCAACTAGGAAAGAAGGGAGTCCTACTCCCGGTGAGAGTAGGACTCCCCCTGGCGCGCCCTCCTTGGCCGGCCGCCCCCTCCCCCTTGGCTCCTTTATATATGGGGGCAGAGGGCACCTCTAGACACAACAATTGATCTCTTGATCTCTTAGCCGTGTGCGGTGCTCCCCTCCACCATAGTCCTCCTCGATAATATTTTAGCAGTGCTTAGGCAAAGCCCTGCGATGGTAGCACATCAAGATCGTCACCATGCCGTCATGCTGACGAAACTCTTCCCCGACACCCCGCTGGATCGGAGTCCGGGGGTCGTCATCGAGCTGAACGTGTGCTAGAACTCGGAGGTGCCGTAGTTTCGGTGCTTGATCGGTCGGGCCGTGAAGACGTACGACTACATCAACCGCATTGTTCTAACGCTTCTGGTTTCGGTCTACGAGGGTACGTGGCCAACACTCTCCCCTCTCGTTGCTATGCATCACCATGATCTCGCGTGTGCGTAGGAATTTTTTTGAAATAACTACGTTCCCCATCAATGACATCCGAGCCTGGTTTTATGCGTAGATGTCATATGCACGAGTAGAACACAAGTGAGTTGTGGGCGATACAAGTCATACTGCTTACCAGCAGGTCATACTTTGGTTCAGTGGTATTGTGAGATGAAGCGGCCCGGACCGACATTACGCGTACGCTTACGCGAGACTGGTTTCACCGTTATGAGCACTCGTTGCTTAAAGGTGACTGGCGGGTTTCTGTCTCTCTCACTTTAGTTGAACCGAGTGTGGCTACGCCCGGTCCTTGCGAAGGTTAAAATAGCACTAACTTGACGAACTATCGTTATGGTTTTGTTGCGTAGGTAAGAACGGTTCTTGCTAAAGCCCGTAGCAGCCACGTAAAATTTGCAACAACAAAGTAGAGGACGTCTAACTTGTTTTTGCAGGGCATGTTGTGATGTGATATGGTCAAGACGTGATGCTATATTTTATTGTATGAGATGATCATGTTTTGTAACCGAAGTTATCGGCAACTGGCAGGAGCCATATGGTTGTCGCTTTATTGTATGGAATGCAAATGCCCTATAATTGCTTTACTTTATCACTAAGCGGTAGCGATAGTCGTAGAAGCAATAGATGGTGTAACAACAACGATGCTACGATGGAGATCAAGGTGTCGCGCCGGTGACGATGGTGATCATGACGGTGCTTCGGAGATGGAGATCACCAGCACAAGATGATGATGGCCATATCATATCACTTATATTGATTGCATGTGATGTTTATCATTTATGCATCTTATCTTGCTTTGATTGACGGTAGCATTTTAAGATGATCTCTCACTAAATTATCAAGAACTATTCTCCCTGAGTATGCACCGTTGCGAAAGTTCTTCGTCTTTGAGACACCACGTGATGATCGGGTGTGATAGGCTCTACGCTCAAATACAACGGTGCAAAACAGTTGCACACGCGGAATACTCAGTTAAACTTGACGAGCCTAGCATATACAGATATGGCCTCGGAACACGGAGACCGAAAGGTCAAACGTGAATCATATAGTAGATATGATCAACATAGTGATGTTCACCATTGAAACTACTCCATCTCACGTGATGATCGGACATGGTTTAGTTGATTTGGATCACGTGATCACTTAGATGACTAGAGAGATGTCAGTCTAAGTGGGAGTTCTTATGTAATATGATTAATTGAACTTAAATTTATCATGAACTTAGTACCTGATAGTATTTTGCTTGTCTATGTTCGTTGTAGATAGATGGCTCATGCTGTTGTTCCGTTGAATTTTAATGCGTTCCTTGAGAAAGCTAAGTTGAAAGATGATGGTAGCAACTACACGGACTGGGTCCGTAACTTGAGGATTATCCTCATTGCTGCACGTAAGAATTACGCCCCGAAGCACCGCTGGTGCCGAACTGCTGCATATGCAATCGACGCGTTAAGAACGTCTAGCAAAGCAAAGCGATGACTACTCGATAGTTCGAGTGTGCCATGCTTTACGGCTTGGAACCGGTCTTCAACGATGTTTTGAGCGTCATGGAGCATATGAGATGTTCCAGAGTTGAAGTTAATATTTCAAGCAAATGCCCGGATTGAGAGATATGAAGTCTCCAATAAGTTCTATAGCTGTAAGATGGAGGAGAATAGTTCATCGGTGAACACATACTCAAAATATCTGGGTATAATAATCACTTGATTCAACCGGGAGTTAATCTTCACGATGATATTGTCATTGATGTAATTCTTCAATCATCGCCACCAAGCTACAAGAGCTTCGTGATGAACTATAATATGCAAGGGATGGACAAGACTATTCCCGAGCTCTTCGCAATGCTAAAAGCTGCGGAGGTAGAAATCAAGAAGGAGCATCAAGTGTTGATGGTCAATAAGACCACTAGTTTCAAGAAAAAGGGCAAAGGGAAGAAGAAGGGGAACTTCAAGAAGAACAACAAACAAGGTGCTGCTCAAGAGAAGAAACCCAAGTCTGGACCTCAGCCTGAGATTGAGTGCTTCTACTGCAAGCAGACTAGACACTGGAAGCGGAACTGCCCCAAGTATTTGGCGGATAAGAAGGATGGAGAAGTGAACAAAGGTATATGTGATATACATGTTATTGATGTGTACCTTACTAATGCTCGCAGAGCACACAGGTATTTGATCTTGGTTACTTGCTAATATTTGCAACTCGAAACAAGGACTACGGATTAAGCGAAGATTGGCTAAGGACGAGGTGACGATGCGCGTGGGAAATGGTTCTAAAGTCGATGTGATCGCGGTCGGCACGCTACCTCTACATCTACCATCGGGATTAGTTTTAGACCTAAATTATTGTTATTTGGTGCCAGCGTTGAGCATGAACATTATATCTGGATCTTGTTTGATGCAAGACGGTTATTCATTTAAATCAGAGAATAATGGTTGTTCTATTTATATGAGTAATATCTTTTATGGTCATGCACCCTTGAAGAGTGGTCTATTTTTATTGAATCTCGATAGTAGTGATACACATATTCATAATGTTGAAGCCAAAAGATGCAGAGTTGATAATGATAGTGCAACTTATTTGTGGCACTGCCGTTTAGGTCATATCGGTGTAAAGCGCATGAAGAAACTCCATACTGATGGACTTCTGGAATCACTTGGTACTTGCGAACCGTGCCTCATGGGCAAGATGATTAAAACGCCGTTCTCCGGAACTATGGAGCGAGCAACTGATTTGTTGGAAATCATACATACTGATGTATGTGGTCCAATGAATATTGAGGCTCACGGCGGGTATTGTTATTTTCTCACCTTCACAGATAATTTGAGCAGATATGGATATATCTACTTGATGAAACACAAGTCTGAAACATTTGAAAAGTCCAAAGAATTTCAGAGTGAAGTGGAAAATCATCGTAACAAGAAAATAAAATTTTTACGATCTGATCGTGGAGGAGACTATTTAGTTACGAGTTTGGTTTACATTTGAAGCAATGCGGAATAGTTTTGCAACTCACGCCACTCGGAACACCACAACGAAATGGTGTGTCTGAACGTCGTAATCGTACTTTACTAGATATGGTGCGATCTATGATGTCTCTTACTGATTACCGCTATCATTTTGGGGTTATGCTTTAGAGACGGCCGCATTCACGTTAAATAGGGCACCATCAAAATCCATTGAGACGACGCCTTATGAACTATGGTTTGGCAAGAAACCAAAGTTGTCATTTCTTAAAGTTTGGGGCTGCGATGCTTATGTGAAGAAACTTCAACCAGATAAGCTCGAACCCAAATCGGAGAAATGTGTCTTCATAGGATACCCAAAAGAAACTATTGGGTACACCTTCTATCACAGATCTGAGCGCAAGATTTTTGTTGCTAAATTCGTATCCTTTCTAGAGAAGGAGTTTCTCTCGAAAGAAGTGAGTGGGAGGAAAGTAGAACTTGATGAGGTAACTGTACTTGCTCCCTTGTTGGAAAGTAGTTCATCACAAGAACCAGTTCCTGTGACAACTACACCAATCAGTGAGGAAGCTAATGATATTGATCATGAAGCTTCAGATCAAGTTACTACCGAACCTCGTAGGTCTACTAGAGTAAGATCCACACCAGAGTGGTACGGTAATTCTATTCTGGAAGTCATGTTACTTGACCATGGCGAACCTACGAACTATGAGGAAGCGATGATGACCCCAGATTCTGCAAAATGGTTGAGGCCATGAAATCTGAGATGGGATCCATGTATGAGAACAAAGTATGGACTTTGGTTGACTTGCCTGATGATCGGCAAGCCATCGAAAATAAATGGATCTTCAAGAAGAAGACTGACACTGATGGTAATGTAACTGTCTACAAAGCTAGACTTGTTGCGAAAGGTTTTCAACAAGTTCAAGGGGTTGACTACGATGAGACTTTCTCACCCGTAGCGATGTTAGCAATTGCCGCATTTTATGATTATGAAATTTGGCAAATGGATGTCAAAACTGCATTCCTGAATGGATTTCTGGAAGAAGAGTTGTATATGATGCAGTCAGAAGGTTTTATCGATCCAAAAGGTGCTAACAAAGTGTGCAAGCTCCAGCAATCCATTTATGGACTGGTGCAAGCATCTCGGAGTTGGAATAAACGCTTTGATAGTGTGATCAAAGCATATGGTTTTATACAGACTTTTGGAGAAGCCTGTTGAGGGAATCCTGGACTAGGGGGTGTCCAGACAGCCAGACTATCATCGTCCGCCGGACTCCAAGACTATGAAGATACAAGATTGAAGACTTCGTCCCGTGTCCGGATGGGACTTTCCTTGGCGTGGAAGGCAAGCTTGGCAATAAGGATATGTAGATCTCCTACCATTGTAACCGACTCTGTGTAACCCTAGCCCTCTCCGGTGTCTATATAAACCGGAGGGTTTTAGTTCGTAGAACACAACAACCATTACAACAATCATACCATAGGCTAGCTCCTAGGGTTTAGCCTCCTTGATCTCGTGGTAGATCCACTCTTGTACTACCCATATCATCAATATCAATCAAAGCAGGAGTAGGGTTTTACCTCCGTCGAGAGGGCCCGAACCTGGGTAAAAACATCGTGTCCCTTGTCTCCTGTTACCGTCCGCCTAGACGCACAGTTCGGGACCCCCTACCCGAGATCCGCCAGTTTTGACACCGACATTGGTGCTTTCATTGAGAGTTCCTCTGTGCCGTCACCGATAGGAAGGATGCCTCCTCCCGTATTCAAGGATGGTATTTTCGCCAAAGGAGCCCTGGCCGCCAGCCAAACTATTCGGCTAGGTGGTTTCCTTATGACCGCCTGTCCGGGCACCGCTTAGACAATGACCTCTCGGGTCGTCAAAAGCAATCTTCACGTCAGCTCGGAATTTGCCGAGCGGCTGGATCCAATAGAGCTCTCGTCCGTAAACGAGCTCTTGGATCGCATCGTCGCCCTTGGAGTCGCTACAGACTACAATCAGATTGGGCTTAAAACCGATCTAAGAGAGATTAACTCTCCCCAGGTCACCCACCACGTTGCAGTGGTAGAGGAACAACGCGGCGACTCTTCTCCTATATTGAAAACTAGTCATGTCTGGCTCTTTGAACCTCCACGCCGGATTCTGCGGAGGGACGGACTTCGATCAAGCATCAACCTAAAGTCGCATTGGACCGACTCGTTGGACAACGCTCCACTTTCCAAGCTTCCAAATTCAGAAACTTCTCGCCCTTGAGCCTTGAGATGGGTAGGGTTCGGACTCAATTCCACCCACCCGCCCGGACATATGCGATCTATCTCTAATCCGGCAAGAGCCCGCTGAAACAGTACATCATTACTGGGCGAGATTCCTCCTAGTTATGGACAGGATAAAGGACTGCCGAGAGGAAAACGCAATCTGAATCTTTTGCAATAATTGCACGGACGAGGAATCTTGAACGCCATCAGCCATCGTGAAGTTACACGCCACGACCTAAGCGTCCATAATACGAAAGTATCAGGCGATGGAGAGTTTCCGAAAACCAAACTAAGTTTTGGGACAATCCGCCCCAATACAACCCCATCCGCAACAAAAGGGTGCATTACACTCGTGCACCGGGTACAAAAACCAAAAAGCAAAACCCCATAAAGGGCACGAAACCGTCTTCGGAAGGATGGCTTAGCGACCTGTAAAATTCACAAGACTGAGGGCGCCATCCCAACACATAGCCTTCGAGCATGTTGGATATTACGGCAGTGGCCAAAAGTGGCGAGGAGCTTCTAGCCCCAGAAAACCACTCCAACAATACCGGTACAGTATCAACAGTCTTCGAGACTTTCGCATCAAATAATATGCGGAAGCGAACAATCCGCAGCCTCGCCGAAGTCTACCAAGTAGCAACAACAAATCCATGGAGCGACACAGCCATCACCTTCAACGCCAGATTTAACCTCAATTCGAACAGCCCGAGCACCAGCTGCACTAGTACTTAGTCCAATAGTGGACGACTTTCGACTTACAAAGGTCCTCATGGATGGCGGCAGCGGATTAAACCTCATCTACGAGGAAACTCTTCAAAAAATGGAAATAGATCGAGCCGCATTGAGCGAAGCAGCACAACCTTCAGAGGAATAATCCCTAGCCGGAAGCGCTGCACCGAAAAATCACACTCGATGTGGTGTTCGCTCACGGACAATTACAGATCCGAAGAAGTCATGTTCCAAGTGGCCCTGTTCAACAGCGGATATCACGCTATATTAGGACGAGAGGCATTCACAATCTTTCAAGCCGCACCCCACCACGGGTACATGAAGCTCAAAATGCCCGGGCTCGGTGGAATAATCACTCGTTAGTGATCGGACATAGCACTCGCTACCGAAAACAAGACAGCCGCATTAGCCCTGGAGGCACTATCCGAAGCCCTAGCGGCAGAAGAACTCACCGCGCTGCGCTCTACGGTGAATAGGGACGATGTGATACTCGATAAGAGATCCAAGTCCACCTCCTTTAAACCAGCGGACGAAATAGTAAAATTCCAGGTCCATCCAACGGACCCGACAAAGACGGCCTCCATCGGGGCACAGTTGAACCCTGATGTAGATGCCGCACTGCGAGAATTCCTTCGGGAAAATTGGGACATCTTCGCCTGGCACCCTTCAGATATGCCAGGAATCCCACGCAGATTGGCAGAGCACAACCTAAACATCCTAAAAGGATTCAAGCCAGTCAAACAGGCTCTTCGTCGATTTTCCGAACCCAAAAGACAGGCAATGGGAGAAGAGCTAGCCAAACTATTGGAAGCCGGATTCATCAGAGACATCAAACATCCGGATTGGCTAGCAAACCTGGTAATGGTACCAAAGAAGGACAAATCCTGGCGCCTATGTGTCGATTTTAAAGACCTCAAGAAGGCTTGCCCAAAGGATCCCTTCCCCCTCCCTCGCATAGATCAGATAATCGATGCTATCGCAGGACACGACTCATTGTGCTTCCTTGACGCATACTCCGGCTACCATCAAATCAAGATGGCAGAAGTGGACCAAGCCGCAACGGCATTCATCACTCCATACGGACCATTCTGCTTCAACACGATGCCCTTCGGACTTAAAAATGCCGGCGCAACATATCAGCGCATGATTCAAACATGTCTGGCCACCCAGATCGGCAAAACAGTAGAGGCATACGTAGATGACGTAGTCGTCAAAACCAAACACGTCGAAACTCTAGTAGACGACTTGAGGCTCACATTCGAAAACCTCAGAGCATATGACATCAAGCTGAATCCGGAAAAATGCGTTTTCGGCGTACCAGCCGGAAAGCTCCTGGGCTTCATTGTATCCGGCAGAGGAATTGAAGCGAACCCAGCCAAGATCCAAGCTCTGTCACAGCTGGATATCCCAAAGGATCTCAAACAAATACAAAATTTGACTGGATGCGTGGCAGCTCTAAGCCGCTTTATCTCCCGCCTAGGAGAAAAGGCATTGCCCCTCTACCGCCTCCTTAGGCGCACCGAACACTTTGAGTGGACGGATGCTGCCATCGCCGGACTCGAAGAAATAAAAGCCATATTGGCAACAAATCTAGTCCTGGCTGCCCCCAACCTGGGTGAACCAATGTTGTTATACATCGCGGCAACACATCAAGTTGTAAGCGCGGTACTCGTCGTCGAACGAGAGATAGAAGGGCATAAATTCCCTCTTCAAAAACTAGTGTACTACGTATCCACGGTGTTAACCCCCTGCAAGTCCCATTACCAGCGCTATCAAAAGATAGCATATGCGGTGTTCATGGCATCCCGGAAGCTCCGACACTACTTTCAAGAGTGTTCGATAACAGTGGCATCCGAAGTACCCCTCAACGACATCATAAACAACCGCGACGCGACGGGCAGGATTGCAAAATGGGCCATTGAGCTCTTACCATTCGATATAACTTACAAACCTCGGCGAGCTATAAAGTCACAAGTTTTGGCTGACTTTGTCGCTGAATGGACCGAAGCCGAACTCCCTAAAGAGTACGGCGCATACTCCAATTGGATTATGCACTTCGACGGCTCTAAAATGTTGGCTGGATTGGGGGCTGGCGTCGTATTGACGTCCCCAACCGGGGACACAATCCAATACGTGCCGAGATAATGTACACGGACTCCAACAATGCAGCGAATCGAGGCCCTTTTACATGGCCTCCGGATGGCAATCTCCATGGGCATTGAACGGCTAGAGGTGCGCGGGGATTCAAACCTTGCAATATCCCAAGTAAATGGAGACTTTGATGCCAAGGATCCGAAAATGGCAGCATATCGTAACGCTGTCCTAAAAATGTCAGCTCGGTTTGACGGACTTGAATTCCACCATGTAGCCAGGGATAATAACCAAGCGACCGACGTATTGGCACGCATCGGCGCAAAATGTGACGCTGTCCCTCCAAACATCTTCCTGGAACGGCTGTTTAAGCCATCCGTACTATGGGAAGAGGAGTCCGGAAATAACAATCCGGAAGCAGCCGCAGCAACCGACACAGAGCAATCTGACATAACCGGCGATTCAGCTGATGAAATAACACCTTCAGCCCACGACATAATGGCGGTAATCGCCCCGTGGACAGAGCCATTCCTAGCCTACTTGCTTAGGCAGGAACTTCCTGAAGACCCAAATGAGGCCCGCTGCATAGTCCGTCGATCTAAAGCCTACAAGGTCCATGAGGGAGAACTCTATAAGAAAAGCACAACCAGAGTCCTTCAAAGGTGTATCTCCGAAGAGGAAGGGCGAAACCTTCTGGCTGAAATTCATGCCGGACTAGGCGGACACCACGCAGCAGCTCGGGCCCTTGTAGGAAAGGCATTCCGTACAGGATTTTATTGGCCGACGGCCCAGGCAGCAGCTCGGGCCCTTGTAGGAAAGGCATTCCGTACAGGATTTTATTGGCCGACAGCCCAGGCAGATGCTCAGGATTTAGTCCGAAGATGCGTCGGTTGTCAGCTCTTTGCTAATTAGAGCCATTGCCACCCACCGCCCTCAAAACTATACCCATTACCTGGCCGTTTGCGGTCTAGGGGCTTGACATGGTTAGACCCCTTAAAGGGGGAACCCACAAGCAAAGGTACCTATTGGTCATGGTGGACAAATTCACCAATTGGATAGAGGCCAAGCCAGTTAAAACGGCAGAGTCTGGACCAGTGATAGACTTCATATCCGGGGTAGTACACCGTTATGGTGTCCCCCACAGCATCATCACCGATAACGACACGAACTTCACGGCCGACGAGGTTAAATCATGGTGCAAAAATATGGGCATTAAGCTCGATTACGCTTCGCCTATCATCCTCAAACCAACGGTCAAGTGGAGCAATGAACGGTCTCATAATGGCGGCATCAAACCCGGACTATTGCGGTCACTTACGAAATCGACACGCCTTTGGGTAGAGGAGCTCGACTACGTACTGGGGCTGCGGACAACGCCCCAACCGTACTACCAGATTCACACCATTTTTATGGTATCGGCGCAGAGGCGTTTACGCCTGCGACATCATTCATGACTCACCTCGAGTGCGCATGTACGAAGAAAGAGAAGCCGAGCTGGATCGGCGGGACAGCTTGACGCCTTTGGAGGAAAAACGCGACGTCGCCAAGGCTTGTTCCGCATTCTATCAGCAGCAGGCTCGAAGATATCAAAGCAGAGAAGTACGGGCCAAGACTTACAACATTGGCGAACTAGTTCTACGCCTGCCGGACAAGAAAAAGGACAAACTAAAGTCCAAATGGGAGGGCCCCTTCATTATCGATCAAGTCCTGACCGGTGGAGCGTACCGTCTATGAAATGCGTCGGACAACCGACTCGAGCCGAACCCATGGAACGCAGCCCGCCTCCGAAGATTCTATGCCTAGCGCCGGACTAAGAGTTCGTCCCCTTCCCCCGTCCAAATTTTTTACACTTCAGCTGTCTTTCGTTTCTCTTTCTTCTCTCAACCCTTTTCCTAAAAAGCCCTTAAGGGCCTACTTGCGCATTGTTCGCACACACTTGATGTGCCATCCGCACTCATTATACCTGGGGGCTTCTTTACAAGAAGCTTAATTATAAGGGCTTCATGCCTAGCACATGTGTCAAGCTTCCACATGTACCTTTCATTCACCATTTTATGCATCGATATGACTTAAGTTTTGGCCAAGCTGGGTTGCTTGGCTCCTGTGCTTACCCCTACATTCCCGATTGTTCGGCTAGGAGGTAAAGGGAGCACCTCTGCGATTGTTACTGCCGGGTTAGCCGGATGTGTACCTCAGACTGGGTGAAGCCGAAAGCTAGCGTTCTTAAGGGAATATTCGGTCGGTGATTTGAAAGATGATCTTTTTTTACCACCTTATTTATCTGCCCCCAGATGTTTTTCTGCTCTTTTCGCAGTCCGGACATGCAATTTAGGGCATGCCTCCTAGGGAAAGGAACCCTTAACGGAACTATTCTCCCTGGAAGATGTTTCTTACTAACCATGTAATATAACATAACTAGTTGGGCACTTCTCTGATAAAGCACTAATGACCCCTACGCCTGGTCTCCATGCATACCCCGGTTGTTTCTTAGCCGAGAAGGTATTCGGACACACTCCGGACTCTAGGGTCCCGAGGTTGAAGCGAAAAGGTCGGCAAAGACAAACAATCTACAATCCGGCTAGAAGGCATTTCACATGTCATTTTAAAATACATTGTCAAATCTATTGACTGTATTCCTCCTCAATCCCGTCTAACAGGCTGTCTAATTTACAGTCCCATTGGGAAAATTTAGCGGCCAACTCTACTTGGCCGTATACTAAACTCACAGGGATCTCCTTCCCATCGGGCCCCACAGGTCCGACCTCGGCCATGTGGTTGGGATCCGCCTTCTTGTACCGCGTCTTCACCATGGCCCAAGCCTCCCTGGCACCTTGGCGGCAGGCCAAAATCTTCCATAAGCGGAAGCGCTGCCGCACCCCCTGAAGCTTCTCCGAAAGCTCCCCAAGGCCCTCGGGTAGGGAGAGGGCTGGCCATAAAGCCTGGACGACGCCGCGCATTGCCTGCCGAACTCGTTCGAGCAGCTGCAACAGCTCGGGAAGTTGATCACCCGTTGATACGGGCATCTCCTCCGCAGGGCGACCTGTGAGTATACCTACAAGACATATTTTGTCAATTGACTTCCTCGCCGAACTCTCCTTTTCAAAGGAGTCCGCTCAAGCACTTACTATAGATGCCGCGACGAAGCTGTTCATTCTCCTTAACGGAGCCGGACAGCTCGGCCCGAACACCTTTCAGCTCTTCTCCGAGCTGGGCGTGGGCGTCCTGGAGCTTGTTCCTTTCCTGCTGCACCCTATTCAGCACCCTCTCGCTGGCCTTCAGCTGGCGCAGTAGTTCTTGCCTATCCGGATCTTGTCCGGCAGCACCTGCAATGTCATTATTAGACTTGCGCGCGCGTCGCACACCACTTATCTTTTTAAAATAATGTGTTACCAGGAGGGGTCTCTGTGTTTCCTCCTGCGGCAGCAAGTGCGGCCTCGAGTTGGGCCTTGCACCCTTGCAGCTCCTGAGATAGTTGGGAATTCTTCTCCGTAAGATCCTGCGTTTCAAATGATCCTTAAATCAGTTAATATAACTACTTTAAGTCTTGGGGGCTACTAGCATATACAACTATTAAATTCTTTTGCCCGTATGTCTTTTACATACTGCTCCGCGGCTCTTGTCAAACCATCTTGAGCAGCACGGAGGTGCGCGTCCCCCGTGTTAAAGGCATTCAACGCCTCAGGGAAGAAGCACGCGTCACAAAAAACTGTCCGGCGGCGCCTGTGGTTCATGGCGCTCTCCACCTCAGACTGGGCGGCGGACAGTCTGTCGGCATCCTCCGTTGGAGGAGCATCCGGCTCGCGCCTTGCGCTCGCCTCCCCCCTCGCACCAGTCTTTGGAGCTCGGCTGGTAGAGGTTGGATTGGCAACCTCTACGCCGGTAGTCCGGCGGGCGCTTTTTCTCCTACAAAAGTCATGAGCACTCAAACGCCTCCTAGGAACGTCGCTCTAAATAACAAACTGCGGGCTATACCTTAGCGGCGGCGTTTGATCCGCTGCACTCCTCTTCCGCCTCTTGGGCGGATCGACCCTGTTGGTCGGCCGCCATGGCTCGGCTTCCCGCCTTGAGGCGCCTCCTGCAAAGCACCGTCGTATACGGTGGTCGAAATGAGCAAGGAAGGAATAATGGTGTCGGGACTTGGTCACGATCACAGGAAGCGGATATAGTCCGGATAGTCACCGTAATGGCGACTAAAGCATTATCCATGCTGAGCTGGTGGAACACCCCGTCGATTAGCTCCACCTTTATGTCCGGATCCTCTTCGAAGGCCGAATCCTAGGATCTCTCTGGATCCTCGGGTTGCGGAGCCGGACTAAGCATGCCCTCCACAACCCGGCGCAGCTCCTGCGCCGAAAGCATAATATAAGAAACTTAAAACTTTGAAAGTATGGGTCGGGCACACAAATTGTTCGATTACCCAACGCCGAGGGTTATTCATGGAGAACCCATTCAACGGGCTCGTCTGGAGGAAATCCTCCTTCTCCCCCTTGTACAGGCCGGACAGGATTTTCGCCAGGTCCTCGGCCGAATCCGGCCCTTTGCGGCCATGACGGGTGGCATCGTCCTCCCCATTGAAATCCCACATGGGGTGGCCCCTGTATTGCAGTGGCTGCACCCCCCGCGTAATGCATGTTGCCATGACTCCAATCATGGTCAAACCGGAATGGGCCAGTAACCTTATCCGGCCCATCAAATAATGGACGCTCTTGTCTTCCTCCAGTTAGGGGCTCCGCGGACGCCAACTAAGGCGTTTCTTCAGAGGAGCATTGCTGAACTCCGGGAGGCCGATCCAAACAGGGTCCGGCAGCGGAGCGTCTTCTATGTAAAACCATTCCGAAGGCCGGTCTTGGGGCGCTTCTTAGGGGTTCGGATGGATATCCGGTCCCGCAATCGCCATATTTCGGCGCCGCCCACTTGATATATGGACCCCTCGTGAGAGCGGGGTACAAGGCAGACCAACCTCTTCCACAGTGCAAAATGGGGCTCGATGCCCAGGAATAGCTCGCAAAGAGCCACGAAGCCCGCGATATGAAGGATAGAGGCGGGCGTGAGGTGATGGAGCTGGAGTCCGTAGAACTCCAGGAGCCCGCGGAGGAACGGATGTATAGGAAATCCGAGCCCCCTTATCAGATAGGGGACAAAGCATACCCGCTCCCCTTTGTTGGGACTTGGGGTAGCCTCCGCTTGCTTCCCACCTTGGTAGGTGGCCAACCCGGCTCGAACGGGACCATGAAGGCCGGAGGGAGATATCCCTATGCTTGGAGCGTCACCAGCTCATTGCAAGGGACAGAACATCTCCGCCAGATCTCTGGCGGTGGGCTGGGAGCGCGAGAGGAGGAGCGTCGGCGGTCCATGATGGAATGGATTGTTGGTCGGGGCGCTCCGATGAGTACTCATGGAAGGAAGATGGTGTGATTTGGATCTGGATTCTTGCCTCTCTTATAGGAAGATTATTTGCACAACTAGGGGTAAAACATAAAAGATACCCTAGCTTTTATTCATTAGTGCGGCGCGTGGAAGATGGCGTTATTGGGCATGGAAGCCAAGAAGCGCAACATTGATAAGGAAGCGGACACTGTTCGCGGTACATGGAACTTAAGGGAGAACCCGCCTTGCAATGCGAAGACTATAAGCGCTGGACTTATCGTCATTGAAGCCTGGTTAAAGCTCTTGAGGAATCTGGACTAGGGGTGTCCGGACAGCGGACTATCATCGTCCGTCGGACTTCAAGACTATGAAGATACAAGATTGAAGACTTTGTCCGTGTCCGGATGGGACTTTCCTTGGCGTGGAAGGCAAGCTTGGCAATACGGATATGTAGATCTCCTACCATTGTAACCGACTCTGTGTAACCCTAGCCCTCTCCGGTGTCTATATAAACCGGACGGTTTTAGTCAGTAGGACACAACAACCATTACAACAATCATACCATAGGCTAGCTCCTAGGATTTAGCCTCCTTGATCTCGTGGTAGATCCACTCTTGTACTACCCATATCATCAATATCAATCAAAGCAGGAGTAGGGTTTTACCTCCGTCGAGAGGGCCCGAACCTGGGTAAAAACATCGTGTCCCTTGTCTCCTGTTACCATCCGCCTAGGCGCACAGTTCGGGACCCCCTACCCGAGATCCGCCGGTTTTGACACCGACACCTGTATTTACAAGAAAGTGAGTGGGAGCTCTGTAGCATTTCTGATATTATATGTAGATGACATATTATTAACTGGAAATGATATAGAATTTCTAGATAGCATAAAGGGATACTTGAATAAAAGTTTTTCAATGAAAGACCTCGGTGAAGCTGCTTACATATTGGGCATCAAGATCTATAGAGATAGATTAAGACACTTAATTGGACTTTCACAAAGCACATACCTTGATAAAGTTTTGAAAAAGTTCAAAATGGATCAGGCGAAGAAAGGGTTCTTGCCTGTATTACAAGGTGTGAAGTTGAGTCAGACTCAATGCGACCACACACGCAGAAGATAGAGAGAAAATGAAAGATGTTCCCTATGCTTCAGCCATAGGCTCTATCATGTATGCAATGTTGTGTACCAGACCTGATGTATGCTTAGCAATAAGTTGGCAGGGAGGTACCAAAGTAATCCAGGAGTGGATCACTGGACAGCGGCCAAGAATATCCTGAAATACCTGAAAAGGACTAAGGATATGTTTCTCATTTATGGAGGTGACAAAGAGCTAGTCGTAAATGGTTACGTCGATGCAAGCTTTGACACTGATCCGGACGATTCTAAATCTCAAACCGGATACGTGTTTATATTGAACGGTGGAGCTGTCAGTTGGTGCAGTTCTAAACAAAGCGTCGTGGCGGGATCTACATGCGAAGCGGAGTACATAGCTGCTTCAGAAGCAGCAAATGAAGGAGTCTGGATGAAAGAGTTCATTTCCGATCTAGGTGTCATACCTAGTGCATCGGGACCAATGAAGATCTTACGTGACAATCTTGGTGCAATTGCCTTGGCAAAGGAATCCAGATTTCACAAGAGGACCAAGCACATCAAGAGACGCTTCAATTCCATCCGGACCAAGTCCGTGGGAGACATAGAGATTTGCAAGATACATACGGATCTGAATGTTGCGGACACATTGACTAAGCCTCTTCCACGAGCAAAACATGATCAACACCAAGACTCCATGGGTGTTAGAATCATTACTGTGTAATCTAGATTATTGACTCTAGTGCAAGTGGGAGACTGAAGGAAATATGCCCTAGAGGCAATAATAAAGTTATTATTTATTTCCTCATATCATGATAAATGTTTATTATTCATGCTATAATTGTATTATGAAACATGATACATGTGTGAATATATAGACAAACTTAATGTCACTAGTATGCCTCTACTCGACTAGCTCATTAATCAAAGATGGTTATGTTTCCTAACCATAGACATGTGTTGTCATTTGATTAACGGGATCACATCATTAGGAGAATGATGTGATTGACTTGACCCATTCCGTTAGCTTAGCACTTGATCGTTTAGTATGTTGCTATTGCTTTCTTCATGACTTATACAAGTTCCTATAACTATGAGATTATGCAACTCCCATTTATCGGAGGAACACTTTGTGTGCTACCAAACGTGACAATGTAACTGGGTGATTATAAAGGAGCTCTACAGGTGTCTCCAAAGGTACATGTTGAGTTGGCATATTTTGAGATTAGGTTTTGTCACTCCGATCGTCGGAGAGGTATCTCTGGGCCCTCTCGGTAATGCACATCACTATAAGCCTTGCAAGCAATGTAACTAATGAGTTAGTTACGGAATGATGCATTACGTAACGAGTAAAGAGACTTGCCAGTAACGAGATTGAACTAGGTATTGGATACCGACGATCGAATCTCGGGCAAGTCACATACCGATGACAAAGGGAACAACGTATGTTGTTATGTGGTTTGACCGATAAAGATCTTCGTAGAATATGTTGGAGCCAATATGAGCATCCAGGTTCCGCTATTGGTTATTGACCGGAAACAGTTCTAGGTCATGTCTACATAGTTCTCGAACCCATAGGGTCCACACGCTTAAGGTTTCGATGATAGTTATATTATGAGTTTATGAGTTTTGATGTACCGAAGTTTGTTTGGACCCGGATAAGATTACGGACATGACAAGGAGTCTCAAAATGGTCGAGACATGAAGATTGATATATTGGAAGCCTATATTTGGATATCGGAAGTGTTCCGGGTGAAATCGGGATTTTACCGGAGTACCGGGAGGTTACCGGAACCCCCCGGGGGGCATAATGGGCCTACATGGGCCTTAGTGGAGAGGAAGAGAGGAGGCAAGGTCTGGCCGCGCCCCCTCCCACCCTAGTCCGAATAGGACAAGGGGAGGGGGGCGGCGCCCCCCGTTTCCTTCCCCTCTTCCTCCTCCTTCGCCCTTCTCCTACTCCAACTAGGAAAGAAGGGAGTCCTACTCCCGGTGGGAGTAGGACTCCCCCTTGGTGCGCCCTCCTTGGCCGGCCGCCCCCTCCCCCTTGGCTCCTTTATATAGGGGGGGGGGGGGGCAGGGGGGCACCTCTAGACACAACAATTGATCTCTTGATCTCTTAGCCGTGTGCGGTGCCCCCCTCCACCATAGTCCTCCTTGATAATATTGTAGTAGTGCTTAGGCAAAGCCCTGTGACGCTAGAACAATAAGATCGTCACCACGCCGTCGTGCTGACGGAACTCTTCCCCGACACCCTGCTGGATTGGAGTCCGGGGATCATCATCGAGCTGAACGTGTGCTAGAACTCGGAGGTGCCGTAGTTTTGGTGCTTGATCGGTCGGGCCGTGATGACGTACGACTACATCAACCGTGTTGTTCTAACGCTTCCACTTTCGGTCTACGAGGGTACGTGGACAACACTCTCCCCTCTCGTTGCTATGCATCACCATGATCTTGCGTGTGCGTAGGAAATCTTTTGAAATAACTACGTTCCCCATCACCTACCGGTCCACCCCACTCGGCCGCCCTCCCCGTCTAGGCCTTCCCTGCGTGTCCGTCATCCCATGCTGCTGTCAGGCCCTGCTGGATCTCTCCGTTGTCCTCAACCGCCTCCGTCGTTCCAAGTCCCCTGCTGCAGGTAGCCTCCCTCCTCTGCCTCTCTTCTTCTTTGTTCTAATTTCTAGTTAGGGTTCATATGGTAGACATGTCAATATTAGATGATAATGGCAGCAAAGATGTCCACAAAGTATGCACACTAGGGTAGACATGGTGTTATATAGTCCAATTCTTATTTAGTTTTATTTAGGCCAATTTTTTATTTAGTATATATTTGCTATATTTAATTATTATATTTAAGATTATTTGGTTATTTTGGTATATTAAGGGTTATTACGAGTATATTTAGGGGTTTTAGACTAGATAGAAATGTATCAAATGCTATATGAAAAATTTAGGAATAGAAAGTTTTGCAATATAGAAATGTAGTGGACAATTTAATTATTTTTATTACATTATCACTTTGTCATCAAAGAATGCTATATTTGTTGTTTCTTTTGAAACGTATTGGTTGTCTCTCCGTGGTTGTCTCTGTGGACAATTATTAGTTGTCTCTCTGGACATGTATATGATTTTGCAGGGAACACCTCCGAGTGGCTTATGTTTTGCCGGAATGTTGATTCCTTTCTGTTCTGCCCCTCGATATGTCCTATTTTTGCAAAGGTCGTGCCATAATTTTCCGTGGATTTCAGCATGACTTGTGCTATAAAGTAGGAAATATCGAGTGCTCGTGATTTGCCGGAAAAGGATTTAAACGACATTCCAGTAAACCATAGGGCATTTTTTATGTCATTACTCGATATATGTAACGGGTTGACTGTCGTTCTATCGGGACTCCTTGTGTGACTTTGAGAGAGGAAGAATCCCGACTATTGTTGTGGGGGTCGCTTCTTCTTCTTTCCAAGGTGCTAGACGTTTTTGTGTAATGCACTTTGGAAAGAAAGGAGGAGCGACCATCACCGACGGTCGAAATATCCATGAGGGAGTGTCCACCATATACTATCCAAATATTAGAGAGGAAGAACCCCGACTGTTGTTGTTGGGATCGTGTTCTCTCCGTCTTCTCATGATATACGTTGGTAATGCACGAGAGAAGGAGGGGAAGCGACCATCACCGACGGTCGAAATATCTATGTGGGAGTGTCCAACATATACTGTCAAAATATCATGGAGGAAGAATCCCGACTGTTGTCGTGGGGGTTGCTTCTCCTTTATTCCGTGTGCTAGACATTTTGGTGTAATGCACTCAGGAACGAAGGGAGGAGCGACCATCACCGATGGTGGAATATATCAGAGAGGGAGTGCCCACCATATACACCACGTGATATGATAGTTTTCAAGGAAGACTCGGCAGACCAAAAGTTGACCTGTGCTGAATAGTGATTCGTGTGTTAAGTTCCTGATAATTGCTGTTGATTTATAATCTTTGAATTATGAACACATGAAATTTCTGACGATGATAGGATCCCTGAGTGCGATTACTGTGGCGACGACTGGGGTATGTGCGATAGGCCTCACCTGGAAAACGGTAGGTTCTTCACCATCAAACTGGACGAGACCTTCGATATTTTCACGTATGTAACGATGACAAGTAATTTTTTTGTAATTAATCATGACTTGTGCTTCTTTGCTTCAACGTGTAATTTCTATTTTTTACAGTTCGACTAGTGCATCCCCTGCCATGCAAGATGGTATGGCTCGGAGAAGCTCAGTTTCCAAGATAGTGAGAGTATGGAGACATGGGAAGCTCACCTTAGGGCTAAACATGATTACGCTTTTCACAGAATAGAATGGACTTTCTACTCCTGGGCTTAGGTACTCTCCTCTATGCCCATCTCCGTGGTAGCTACGGTGTCTCGCGATCCAAGCCTTCTCCTGATATATCTTGTTATTATGGGTGTGTCTAAGCCCGGGAGTAAGCACACCTTTCCGCCTGTAATTCCTTCTTACAAAGTACATTCATGATTTTTCTTGTGTAGACCCAAAAAAAGCAGACAAAACGGAACCGAGCTTTATGATACACGCCAAGATCGAACGAATGAAAATTCGACCTATGGGCAGTTAGAAATCAATTGACTGATCTTTAGAAGAGTGGTTTTTCAGCTCCCGGATGCCCCTACACCTTCTATGAATAGTACATTAAGAAAAATAGAAAACAAATTAAAAAAAATTCTAAAACTTTGCAATAACAAATGTGAACAAACTTTGTAGGTGCTTGCAAGTTTTCATGCCAATAAAACATTCAAAAAGGTCTACACAAGAACAAAAAATCAATGCTTGAAGTTTCAGCACTTTTAGCACTGAAATCTGAAAATCGTAATACTCAAGGAGTTCTATTTGATATTTTGTTATGAAAACTTGTAAGAAGCTACAAAGTTTCACCATAATTGATGTCACAAAGTTTCAGATTTTTTTAATTTTTTCTATTTTTAATGTACTGTTCATAAAAAGTGTAGGGGCACCCAGGAGCTATCATACCTTTCTTCTTTTAGAAAAGTGAGAATAAAAGGTTAGGCTCCGTCTGCCCTTTCATGAAAATAATGCTAGGCCTACTAGACTCTTCGTATGGCCGTGTAATGTTCCTTAGCTAAAATATCTCGGCTACATTGTTGGGAAGCTCTGTGAATTAACATGGCAATTGCCACCTACCAAGGGGCAGAGGCATCTGTCATAGATCCAACCACTATTATTAGAGAAAATTACATTAGTATTTTACCATTATCCCATATTTTAGTATATCCTACAAAATCCGTAAGAAATCATCATATACGTAAGCGCTGAGCAATTAGATTGTTGGCGCTTCTTGCATACATGCTATTTATGCCTCTAGTCAAATCCTCCACAATTTAGAAGCCTAATCATACCATTATGTTGGGCTCCAAATGATATCTTGATTTTTGGCGTTTCTTGCATCCATGCATGCTATTTAGGCATCTATCCCAGTCCTCCATAATTTAAAAGCCTAACCATGCCATTATGCTCCAAATGGTATATGATATGATGATCCATGACTCCAAGTGGAGTCATCTACTCTATATTACCTGTCGCATATGTGCTGCCAAATTATAATGGGCTCCAAATGGTATATGATATCATGATTCATGACCCGAAGTGGCGTCTTGTACCTTATCTTACCTCTCGTTTATGTGCTGCCAAATTGCTCTTAGCTGTCAGATAATAGTCTATACAGTGCCAGACAGAGACAGGACTACCAGGAAGGGGGGTGGCCACTGTGTACTTGACTACTGGGCAGTTAGTTTGTCCATCGAGCCCGTTTTTTAAACATTCAAAAGTCAGGTTTCAAAGTTTCAAAAAAGTCTGAAAAAAATTACAGACATACGGATGTATGCGACATGTTTGTGCAATTTTGTAAGAAAATACAGTGACACCCAAGCTACAGAAAAAAGGAAAAATAGTTTGGTTTTGTATACTGAAGAGAACATGCACTGCTCACTATTTTCAAAATTACAATTTTGTCATGTTTGTGTAGTTAGTATGTATTTTCTCGCGAACATTTCACACACATGACAACGATGTCAATATAACCTGTACCCACCATGTCTTGGCTAGACCCGATGTATCTTTTCTTTCAGAAAAGGAGGATTATCGCCGGCCTCTGCATCAGCAGCATGCACACAGTCATCTTTATTAATTATTCACTAGAGCATGAAAAAATGAACTCAAGGCCACCTTTGAGGCCAAGAAAGTCGATACACCTACAAGTATACAGACACTATCTAATTCGGTTACCTTAAGCCTAGCCGGTCTAGGCATCCCATAACGTGCACTGCATGCACGCGCTCTGGGATCCGCCACCGCCATCTGCTGTCAATCCCATCTTCAGGAGGTATCATTGCATAGATCTTGCCAGTCACATCCGTCGTCGACATCACCATGACACCTGACAGGGTCACCTGCCCGCATGCGTACATCAAACTGCATCCAACTCTGGGACTCCACTGCTCCACGCTATCGAGACCCACCATCTTCAATGGGATCGAGGTAACACCGCTTCACCTGTTGGCCCCTTCAGTGAGCCTCTGCTCCAAAACAATGCCCGCATGATTGAGAACGACACCAAAGCCTCTGTCATCCAATCCGGGAGACCCAGATCTAGGGTTTCCTCCGAAACAGCTGCCACCTAGAGGAGGAGGGGCATACCATCTCCAACTTCCCACGCGCCCAAGCGGTGCCACCGCCACCTAGCTCTCACGACGACGCCTTCAAGAAGGACATGACGCCATGTGCGCCGTTGCTGCCCTAGGGTTTTCACAGAGAGACCGTTAGGTGGGCAAAAGTAGCTAGGGTGGACCGGAACAACGTCTCTAGAAGAAACACGGCACCCTCGGGTGTCCTTGCCATCGCGGTCGGCAGGAGCCGGCCTGGGAAATATCCCAATCCACATCCCCACCTGCCGCTCCGTCCTAACCCAGTGGCTGACTAGTAGCGCGACCACGTACGATAAGATGGAGTGCACGTAGCATGGTTGGAGGATGAAGCAGCTTGGCGCCGTTGGCCGCCCAGGTATCAAGCCACGACACTAATCTCCCGGTGAATCGTCGGCCACCCGATCTGATCCCCGGCAGCCCACGCACCCCACCCCACCACCGGACTAGGAGGCCATCAGAGGGGCTACCGCCCTTGATCCCGGGCCCTCCGCCCCAGATTGGGAAGGGAAACACCAACCCTGCTGCCATGACCATCACTGGGACGCGGGCCGGTCATCGCGCTGCCGTTGTCAATGGTGCCTTGGTCTAGATTGGCGCCGCCACTATCCAGATCAGGATCACATCCTCAAGCTGGGGCGCCCCGTGGCACCCTGTGACCCGCAGGGGGGAGGAATACCTCCGCCGCCTCCGTCGCACGTACGGGTTTTGCCCAGCGCCTACCACGGGTGGCAGTGGAGGAGAGGAAGGTGAAGGAGGGGGTACTCGTGGCTGGGGCTGGGGCCCATTGGTCGCCCGCACGCGGTGGGTGGGGGGAGGGATGGAGGGAAGGGGTGAGGCGTCTCCCGATTGTTAAATGATGTATATCTGTAGCGTGTGCGTGTGTTGTCTTTAGTTAGGCCAAGGAGACCTGATCCCATATATGTTAGTTAGTTAACTTGGAGATCAAGTCCATGGCCTAACAACCCTTGTAATCTCGCAGGCCTTTGTGCCCTATATCAACACGCACGCGTCCCTGCATCGAGCATACGCTTTAGCCTAGGTTTTCTACATGGTATACAAAGCCTATCTCTTCCATTGCATCTAGGTCGTGTCTTCTTCCACCTCCCCCATGGCTGCGCCCTCCCTTGCCTCTCTCGGCCACACCATCACAGAAAAACTGAATCGGGAGAACTTCCTCGTTTGGAGGGCGCAAGTGTTGCCACACATCAGGGCAGCAGGCATGATGGGCTTCCTCGACGGCTCCATCCAGGTGCCCCCCGCTGAGCTTCGCACGGAGAGCGACGTCTCCGGCAAGAAGGAGATCACCGTCACCGCCAACCCAGCGCATGCTGTTTGGGTCACTCAGGACCAACAGGTGCTTAGTTTCCTGATCGCATCTCTCTCCCGCGATGTTCTTCTGTAGGTCAGTAACTGCACAACCGCTGCCGCAACCTGGAACGCTCTTCTTCATCGCCGCCCAGACCTCCGTCTACTCCGCCAACCTCGCTGCAAAGGGCGGCGGCCGCGACAACTCCAACCGTTCTGGGAACGGTAGTGGCGGATGGAACGGTGGCGGTGGCTCCCGTGGCTACAACAACAACATGGGCGCCCGCTTCTCCGACAACTCTGGTGGTGGCAGCTCTGGTGGTCCGCCCCGCCCGGGTGGTGACTGCGGTGATCATGGTGATCGCGACCGCGAGAAGTGCCAAATCTGCAAGTTTGAAGGGCATGGAGCATGGCGCTGCAAGAAGCGCTATGACCGCAACTACAACAACAATGTGCGCAATCCAGCAGGAGGTGGAGGTGGCGGTGGTAACCGATCTGCCAATGCCGCCCATGCTTATGGGGTTGATACCAACTGGTGTCTTGACACTGGTGCGACAAATCACGTGACTGGCGAACTGGAGAAGCTTGCTGTCCATGATCGCTACACCGGCCCAGAACAAATCTACACTGTGAGTGGTCAAGGTATGAACATTGCACATGTTGGTCATTCAGTTTTATCTACACCCCATGGCTCATTAGATCTAAACAATATTCTTCATTCACCTCAAGCTAACAAGAGTTTACTCTCCGCTTATCAACTTATCAAAGATAATCATGCCTTTCTTGAAGTTTACCCTGAAACTTTTTTTGTTAAGGATCGGGCCACTCGGAGGATCATTCTTCAAAATGAGAGTAGAGATGGTCTCTTTCTAGTTTCTGGTCGGCAAGATGCTCCTTCCACTCGACAAGTCCTTAGCGTGGTCAAACCGTCTACATCAAGATGGCATAGGCGCCTAGGACATCCTGCATTCCCGGTGGTTCAGAAAATTCTTCGAGATTTTAGTCTTCCTGTGTCCAATAAAATAGATCATCTTCTGGTTTGTGATGCTTGTCAGATGGCCAAGAGACATCAACTCCCTTATCCTAAGTCCACTAGTGAGTCCAAGGCTCCTTTAGAGTTTGTTTTTTTGGATGTGTGGGGTCCCGAACCCATTTCTGTAGGCAGACAAAAATATTATGTGAGCTTTATTGATGATTTTAGCAAGTTTAGTTGGATTTATTAGCTCAAAAATAAGTCTGACGTGTTTGATAAGTTTCATATCTTTCAGCAACATGTTGAACGCCTCCTTGATCGCAAGATTTTGGCTATGCAAATGGATTGGGGGGGCGAATACCAAAAGCTAAATTCTTCCTTTGAACGCATTGGCATTACTCATCACGTTTCATGCCCCCATGTTCACCAACAGAACGGGTCCGCGGAAAGGAAACATAGGCATATCGTAGAAGTGGGTCTATCTCTTCTTGCTCATGCTTTCATGCCTTTGAAGTTTTGGGATGAGATATTCCTCACTGCCGTTTACCTCATCAACCGTGTTCCCAGTAGGGTCATCAAAAACCAAACGCCTCTCGAGCGCCTCTTTGGTACAAAACCCAACTACACCTTTCTTCGCATTTTTGGGTGTGCCGTGTGGCCCAATCTACGCCCCTTCAATAAACACAAGCTTGAATTCCTGTCAAAACAGTGTGTGTTTTTAGGGTACAGTACCCTCCACAAAGGCTACAAGTGCCTTGATCTGGCCTCTAGTCGGGTTTATGTCTCACGTGATGTGGTTTTCGATGAACATGTCTTTCCTTTTGCCCAACTTCATCCAAACGCCGGTGCACAACTTCGCAAAGAACTCATTCTTCTACCTTCACATCTTCTGCCATCACCTGGTTTTCTTCAAGGGGGAGTAGTAGATGCTGCTAACCACATGTCAATGTCTCACAATAATGCCTATGGTGAAAACTCTACTGAAAGTGTACAGTAATATGGAGCAGAAAATAGCGAAGATGCGCATGATTTTATGCTCACAGAAACCACAGGGGAAGCCACAGAGGATCCGGTCGCTAATCCCGGTGGGATTCCCTCGGGATCCATACTGTCAGACGCGGCAGGATCTCCTACGGATCGCTGTGCGTCGCTTTGATCGGTGGGCAGGCGCGCGCGCCATCGCAGTCGAGCAAGGCCCGGCCGTGGCCTCGGTCGGGCATCTTCAGCGCCGTCGCATGAATCGGCGGGCAGGCGCCGCGCCCACTGCGGAGTCAGGAGGCCCCCTGCACAGGCTACCTGTGGGGTTGCACGCTCGGGCGCAGGTGTGCCCCCGCCCGACCAGCCTCTGTGCACCATACAGGCGGTGCCAAGTGGCAGTTCCGGAGAGGCAGCCTCGTTCACGCCAGCCGATCCGTTTCTGCCTGCACATGAGTTCTCTGGTGGATCGTCTGTGGCTGATTCTGGATCTGCTGTTTCATCCTCTACAAATCTTCTTCAACAACAAATTGATCGGCCAGCTCCGCCTCCTCCTGTGCGTTCGCACACCAGATCACAAAGTGGTATTGTTAAACCTATAATATACAAAGATGGCTGTATTCGTTGGGGTTCTTTTTGTGCAACAAGTGAACCCGAAATCTTTGGAGAGGCGCTAGGTGAATCCCGTTGGAAACAAGCCATGGATGAGGAATATGCAGCCCTAATAAAGAATCGAACATGGCGTTTGGTTCCACCAGCCAAGGGCAGGAATATAATTGACTGCAAGTGGGTTTACAAGGTAAAGAGAAAGTATGATGGCACTGTTGACAGGTACAAGGCACGTCTGGTTGCTAAGGGATTTAAACAGAGGTACGAGATTGACTATGAGGACACGTTTAGTCCTATAGTAAAGGCTGCTACTATTAGATTAATTCTTTCAATTGCAGTATCTAGAAACTGGTGCATAAGATAGCTAGATTTAAAGAACGCGTTTTTGCATGGTGTTCTGGAAGAGGAAGTGTTCATGAGGTAACCTCCTGGGTATGAGCATCCACGTTTTCCACGTCATGTCTGCAAACTTGATAAAGCAATTTATGGACTGAAATAAGCACCTAGAGCTTGGTACTCTCGATTCTCCTCAAAGTTACAATCTCTTGGTTTTGCTCCGTCCAAAGGAGATACTTTGTTGTTTTATTATCATCGGCATGGGATAACTATTTTCATGCTTATTTATGTTGATGATATAGTTGTGACAAGCTCATCATCTAAAGCAGTTGAAGCCCTTCTCATGGACTTGAGCAAGGAGTTCGCACTCAAGGACCTTGGTAGTCTTCATTTCTTCCTTGGAATTGAGGTAAAATATGCAAAGAATGGAATTGTTCTGTCACAGGAAAAATATGTGCAAGAAATACTTCAAAGGATGGGCATGAAGGGATGTAAGCCATCATCTACAGCTTTGTCCACCTCTGAAAAATTGTCTCTTTATGATGGAGACATGCTTGGGACAGAAGACTCTACTAGGTATAGAAGTATTGTAGGAGCATTACAATATCTGACATTGACTAGACCAGATATCTCATACTCAGTAAATAAAGTATGTCAGTTTTTACATGCTCCTACTAATGTGCATTGGACATCAGTAAAGAGAATACTTAGGTATCTTCAAGGAACAAAGAGTCATGGACTCAAACTGGGGAAGTCAGATTCAATGCTTGTAAGTGCTTTCTCAGATGCAGATTTGGCAGGTTGTCCTGATGATAGGAGATCAACTGGAGGTTTTGCAGTGTTCCTTGGAAGCAACCTAATCTCCTGGAGTGCTCATAAATAGCCAACTGTATCCAGATCAAGTACAGAAGCTGAGTATAAGGCTCTAGCAAATGCTACTGCTGAAGTCATCTGGGTTCAGAACTTGTTGACTGAGTTGGGTGTTCGACATCCAAAGGCAGCATCACTTTGGTGTGATAATCTTGGTGCTACATACTTGTCTGTTAATCCTATTTTTCATGCCAGGACCAAGCATATAGAGATAGACTACCACTTTGTTCAAGAAAGGGTGGCTGACAAATTGTTGAATATCAGGTTTATACCTACTGGTGATCAAGTTGCAGATGGATTTACTAAACCGCTTTCTTTGAGGCAGCTGCAAGCTTTTAGGCACAATCTCAACTTGGATAGTTGTGATTGAGGGGGAGTGTTAAACGATGTATATCTGTAGCGTGTGCGTGTGTTGTATTCAGTTAGGCCAAGGAGACCTGATCCCATATCTGTTAGTTAGTTAACTTGGAGATCAAGTTCATGGCCTAACAACCCTTGTAATCTCGCAGGCCTTTGTGCCCTATATCAACATGCACGCGTCCCTGCATCGAGCATACGCTTTAGCCTAGGTTTTCTACAACGATCTGGTGGCAGCCTTATGATTGGTGGGAGAATTTCACTTCCTCGGCCTTTGCACCAACGAGGGATGCACACAACCTTTTAAGTATGAGTACTAGGATTTGTGCACCAAGCCTAGTTCTCAAGGATAAATGCGTGAGTATTGCACTTGT
The DNA here is from genome assembly GCA_021437245.1 of Aegilops speltoides. NCBI lineage: Eukaryota > Viridiplantae > Streptophyta > Magnoliopsida > Poales > Poaceae > Aegilops > Aegilops speltoides. The sequence continues at coordinate 31,336,665 of CM038141.1, read as the reverse complement.
GATAGGCCACTACTAGAAAATACCTTATAGGTAGATGGTTATCAGTTGAGATGGGTAGGTGCCCAATGCTGCTGTTAAGTAGGAGCAGCGATGTGCAGTATCTTTCGCTACAAGTATGTGTTAGTAGTAGCGCAGGCTGGAGCGCCCAACGATCAAAGAGAAATACAATGCGATAACAAGCACACATAATAAAGTTCAGAAAAGAATCAATTACTTTCAATGAATAATCTGGTCATAAACCACAATTCATCGGATCCCAACAATGCACATGTTGTATTGAAGATAAAAAAGAGAGAAAGAGAGCCATCTATATATTGTTATGGACCCATAGGTCCTGTGGGAAACTACTCACACATCCTCATAGAGGTAGCAAGGATGATGGCGAATGCCTCTGTGATTCATTCCCCCTCTGATAGATTATTGGAAAAGGTCTCTAGATGGGATTGCGGAAGAATAAAGACTTGCGGCGGCAGAAGAATTATTTCGTGCATTCCCCTGTTGGTTTTGTAATATTTGCGAATTTTTATACAGCTAGAATTACGTCAAAAGGGGCAATGTGGTGCCCACGAGACATCATAGCGCACTTAGCCCCCCAGGGTGTGCCCTTTTGCCTTGTCGTCTCCTCGTCTAGCTTCTGGTCCACCCCCGAAGCTGTCAAGGGCTCCTCCTGGTCAAGAAAAATTGTCAAAAAGTTTCGTGTTATTTGGACTCCATTTAGTAGGGATTTTCTGTCAAACCAAAAACATGTATGAAACAACAACTGGTACTAGGCACTGTTCCCAAAAATGATATAAAATTACATATAAATTATAAAATTGATAATATAATAGCATGAAACGACAAAAAATTGTAGATATGTCAAAGATGTATCAGCACCCCCAATCGTAATTCCTGCTTGTCCTCAAGTAGGTAAGTGATAAAACAGAATTCCTATGTTGAATGCTACCTAACATGTCTTATCATGTAATCTCTTATGGTATGAATACTGAAGTAATTGGAAATCAACATAATAATATACATGAATACTAAGACAATCATTACTTTTCAAAATACATGATGCTTAACGAATGTTATCCCTACTCATTGAATTATGTAAGCATGGCATGACTCCGTCTTCCTACGGTTCTGATAAATTTATAGATACATAAATATGTAGGATTATATGATAACTTTCCGTAGTAAATTTGTTCATGTGAACAATTCTTTTGCCTCTATTTGATTTTTTTTGTGTTTAGGCCTTACATACAGAGAACCATATGGCATTGGCATACTAATTTGTATACACACTACATAATATAATGGGAAAATTTTGTTTCTGCTACTCTAGATTTTCAATTTTACGTATGCCACTCTCAAATTTGACATCTCACTTTTGCCACTCTTAGATTTGGATAATGTATAACAATTGGCATTTTGTGGCAAAAGCGAAAAAATTAGAGTGGCAATTGTAATACATTATCAAATGCTGATAGTGGCAAAAGTGAAATTGCTATTTGTTTTTGCTTTTTACCACAAAATTGCAGTTGTGATACATTGTTAAAAGCTAGAGTGGCAAAAGTGAAGTGTAAAATTTTAGAATGGCAATAGCAAATTTTTCCATATAATGAATATAATTAGACATACAAATGAAGTTTCATAAATCATCTAAATGTGCACACATATAGTGGCACTTAAATCTTCACATAAGTTCACGTATCTTGCAATTAAAATATCACTAAAGTTCAGTTGCATATCTTGCCACTTCAGGCATAACAGACAACAAACATACATAAACATAGTCTCGTACATCACTAGTTCCATAAATGAGCAGATATAATTCATAGGGTTCAAGCAGCCGCAATGGCACCTCCAACACCACAACCTCCAGCATCGCAAGCCCTTGCAGTAGCCCCTTCAATAGCACATGTAGCATCTCCAGCATCTTCATCATCGTCATCATCAAAAGCATTACAAGGAACATGCGTTACGACAGTCCTTGTGATGCCATACAATTTTGGAGTCTGTGGCATCTGCTCTGAAACTTTGGTTGCCAACATTAGTGCTTCAGCTGAGGTGCCTTCTACTAACATGAGGTTGCAGCCATGAATAAAGGAAACACTAGATTGGTTCTTAAATTTCACCAGAACAACATCCTTGATTTCATGATCAGCAGTCTTGAAGTCCCAATGACCAAAAGTCTAATGGATAGCATATGCAACAGCAAATGCAGCTGAAAATAGGCCGCTCTCGACAGTGAACATGGCTACATTGTTAACATGACCATATTCCACATCCAACTAAACCTTTGTGGCACACACTATTCTAATAACTTTAGGGGAATGATCATACAACTGAAATGCAAATAAATAACATTTTACTAAAAACACATAGAAGTTTAGATTCAGTACATGCTATTTCTAATTAGGGGAACCTAATCATCATCCATGTCGCCCATGGCTGGAATTACGGGATACACAACACAATAGTAGGAAGATATCCTGAAAGATTAGAACATAAATGTACCTCAGGAACCAAGAACCGAGGATGTTTTCTTCTGTATTCTGCAACTTCATCAACCACCCGTGAAGGCCTTTCTCCCTGACATGCATGTCAAACAAATGATAAAGAAAAAGAAGGAATGTTCAGATTTGGGCGTTTGATTCATCCAAAGAAATGGAAAACTTGCTAGCAAGCAGTACGAACAGCCTAATTAACCATCGCCTTCACAGCTTCACAAAGGGTTCCGCTGGATCCATCATGCAAATTTAGATTCTCAAACATTGAATGAAGCTTCATGTACTTCAAGAAGTAAAGAACAAGAGAGAGAACAGGGAAACTAGATGAGAAATCGAAGGGCAATTTTCTGATGGGACAGGGGAAGTGGGAGGAGCAGTGGTAACTATTCTACGCATTCCTTCTCGATGCGGTTCAAGCTTATCTAAGAAGGTAGAGGAGAAGGCAGGCGACTTAGGAGCCGTGGGTCCTCCATCTTGCAATACATATTGTTTCAAGGAAGGTGAGTAAGCAACGACACAAAAGCCATACATCGTGCATCCAACGTCCATGAATCAAACTACGATGTTTATTTATTTTTTGTAATGAAAAATGAAGAGAAAAATGATTGTGTGCATGACTTTAAACTACTATTCTCGCAAGGTGATTCAAAATGATCATATCTTAGTAAACCCCGAGTCCATATCATAACGTTGCAAGTTCAAATGTGAGGTCAAAGTTGTGATCATAAATGGAGTCCATGCTAAATGTTGTCCATGACACATGGAAAATATGAAGGTGCGATCTTCGCAAACCTCTCCCGTCTAATTGTGAAATGGAAAGAAAACCCCAATGGGGACAAATTACAATCAAATGAGATATGCGATGTGAGAGAGTGCGCAATACATGTCAGTGTGGTTCCTAGATCATAGAGACTTTGTGTGCAAGACTTTTAAACTTCTATTCTCACAAGTTGATTCAAAATGATCATGTCTTGGTAAACCCGAGTCCTCATCGTCACGTGGCAAGTTCAAATGTGAGATCGAACTTGTGATCATCAATGGATTAAGATATGATCCCTGCTCAATATTTCCCATGTCACATGGAATATGTAAAGGTCCATCCATCGCACACCTCTCCCATCAAATCATGAAATGGAAAATAAGCCCTCATGACCAAGTACAGGCAAATGAGATATGTGATGTGAGCGGGCGCGCAATACATGTACAATGTGTTTCCTACATCATGGAGACCTTGTGTGCACAACTTTTAAACAACTATTGTCCCAAGGTGATTCGGAATGATCATGTCTTAGTAAACCCAAGTCCACATCATCATGTGGCAAGTTCGTATGTGAGGTTGAGCTTGTGATCATCAATGTAATAAAGACATGATCTGTGCTCAACATTTTCCATGTCACATGGAAAATGTAAAGGCCCGTTCATTGGAAACCTCTCCTGTTGAATAGTGCATCACATGGTGGTAGATCAAACATATTCATAAGCAGATGTCAAACTAGAAATTTGCAATTCGTCGAGAGATTTTTTTCACCTCACCAATAGGGCCACAATAATACAACTTGACAAAGTGTACAATTTTTTGACCAAGAATTCTGCTGGATTGTTTTTTCAGTGGAAAATGGATAGAAAACCCAAATGATTGTCACGTCTATCTTATACAACAAGTTAAATACTTACAAACAGCCACAAATTGTGTTTCCCTATATGACTCAATTTTTTCGCTCCTAATTTTCGCTCCCACAAGTGTTTTCATTCCCTCCATTGGTTTTGAATGACGTGCTCAATTTCAACACCTCTTCTTAAATACCCATGACTTGATTCTCATCGCTCCCTCATCCTTCTCTTCTCCCTCTGATCCGGCCCCTCCCGGAGACCTATGGCCCCATCGTCGGCAAACACGATGGTCGGGATACTCCATTGCGACAAAGTACACTATCTCCGCCGTCTACCCAAAATCTTATCATACATTACCAGGTGGGAAGTTCCTCTCCCGCCACCCCACCCCACAACTCTACCTATGTTTGCGACACCCATCTGGATTTATACATGTGCTTTATTTCTTCTTCTTGATGTACTTGTACCTTTTGATTCTTCTAGATCAATTCAATTTTGTTGTATGTATTATGGTCTATACTATGGTTCATTCAATCTAGGGATCTAGTTCACTTCACTTTCTCTTATTAGGAAGATTCATATTATTTGCTCATACTTGTGTATTTTAATATTAATTGATAACTAAAACATAAGTATTCGCATCAATGATGAACATGGACACGAATAATTGCTCTTGGATTCTCAGCCACTACCAGCAAATCAACAAAAGTATACCAGCAGGTACTGGCAGAAACAATGAAAGACAATGTTGCTCGAATATCTGCATGCATAAAGAAACAATGTGTTGAGTACCATTAGTCCACCAGATTTCACTTGGATGGCACATTCTTTCCTGCATGCTGGCACGCAAATAGATGATGATTTGGAAAACAATTCAAAGGAGGAAGTCGATGTCTACGATGTTGACATGGATGAATATGTACCTTCATCAGTTACAAAAGTGAATAAATGGACCCCAGCTATTTACAAGGTAAACTTCCTTTCCTGATTTCTCATGCATCTGTATTATGCAATTCTGCTATAACACATTCATTAAACTATGCACCACATATATTTTAATTTTCATGGATACATCATTTCTTCAGGGACAACTCAGAATTGACTTGATGGATGCATTTGCGGAAGAATTTTGCATTAGCATTTTACAAAAAAAGTGCTCAACACTGTAAATATAACTTTATGACCAAATGTTCTAACAAGGTCAGAAATCGTACGTGATACTTTGACTTCCTCTTGAGGTTTTAGAATTATGCACTCATTGCCATACTAAGTTTTTTATTTTTGTCATAGGAATTTTCTGACAAGGGGAAAACAAACATACATGTTGTGGCGGTAAGCGGTATGGCTGGCAGTTCAAAATATGATAGCCCTCATAGAACTATGGTAAAAAAATTCAATAAATTATTGAAATCCTATATATTGTCGATCATTACATGATATATAGTAATTATGCGGGTGTCCTTATTTCATAAGGCCAAAAATAGCAAGAAGAGAGCATCCAATTTAGTGTTTTTTGGAAACTCCCACATCATCGAGAAGGATTCCAGTATGAGACAGATTGTAGAAGAAGCATCCGTAAGTAATTTATAATATTTTGGCTTCAAAATTATTGTGTGATCCATCATAGTGTAATGTAGTAACAGTGCACGAACAATGCTTTCTATCATGATGCAGACCACAAAGAGGGCACGTTTACAAGATGCTCTGCGACAAGTACCTGACGTGTAGATTCTTGCGGAAAAGAGCTCCTCCACCATGTTCATGTCAAGCTTTGCTGTCTCATCACATAATTCACCCTCTGAACACTCCATCCGTTAGCTACAAGCAAAGATTACAGCGCAAGAGACAGACACAAAACTGGCAAATGCCACCTTTGGAGAAAATCTAAATGTCCTAATTAGTGCATAGATGCAAGAAATCGAAGAGCTCAAAAGGAAACAACACCTATAAATAGAAGTTATCAAGATGGAACAGGATAGAAAAGCCAGAGGCATTGAAAAAAGCAACAAGAAATGGAGGGAATTCTTAGTCATCTCTTAAGGGAGCCATCTCCATCTTCATAGGAGACTGCATCATAGCCCATCAGTTACCGATGGTGCACTACTGTTAGTCGGGATGCCTTCTCTAGTGTCTTATTTCTAATGCTTGATAATATGTTATTTGGATGCTCATTTTAATATGTGAAATGTCAGGTCCCATTGTTATTATAATAAAATTTGCAATGGCAATGTTAAATTTCTTTTCTCTAATTCAATTTCAAATTGGCCTACGAAATCAACCGTGCACAATTTGACGTTATAGTAAAACCTGTGACGGTACTGGTGACGGAAATTGAAACCGTCACCACAATCGTGTCCCCACTTGTAAGCAGCCACGCCAGCACCATTTGGGCCCACATGTATGCAGCCACGTCAACACTGTCTGGCCCTCATGTAAGTAGCTACGTCAGCATCTTTTGGGCCCATGGAAACAATGTTAACCAATCAAAACTAATGCTCGACTGATTATTGAGAGGATCGTCGGTAATAAAAGCCACGTCGGATCCAGGTGGAAGAAGCCACGTCAAGAACTGCTGGCCCCGCCTGTCAGAATCTTTGACCGGTCGAACCCACAGTCCGATCACCAGTGCGGATCATCATCGTCAAAAAGATCTTAGGTGAGAGATTGGGCTATCATAGGTGATATTCTGGGTCGTCACCGAAAAAGGCCACCAATGACATTTTTTGTTCATTAGCTAAAGTGCGATCTTGTGTGATGAAAAAAGTGGTACCATCAAAATTTTATTTTTTATAATGGCGCATCAGTGCTGGTGGGGTGATGGTCGAAAAACGTCATTGGTGTATTTTTCGTGACAAAAAACAATTATAAATGACACAAGTGAAACGTCGCAAAATAGAGCAAATTTTGTAGTGAAGGTTCCAAAAGATTCTAGGAAATTATAGAAGGTTCCTAGTGGGCCACCTCCATGCTGCCTTGGGGGTGGGCGTGGGGAAGGCATCCACAAGGGTCCAAGTTGGAAGGACCGTAGAGTCCAAAGGTGGCAAGGCATCCATGGGAGGAGGCCAAGTAGGACTAGGACTCCCTGCGTAAGAGGATGACACACCAGTAGGTACACCAAGCCCGCTGATGGCTACATATTTTCCGCATCTTTAGAGCTCATTTGTTACATATATGTCTGTATATCAAGTCATATCATGTTCCATTGAGCCAATTACATGTCCATATGCATGATTTCCAGTTTTTATGCTTTTCAGCATGAACATTGCATAATCTTTATTCTTTGTTATTTTTTATTAGTTTTCCTTGTCTTTGTGTGTCTTGTAGGTGATGCAGACTTCCCTTGCATTAGCATGACGAAATAAGTTGAAACGGTGGACACCTAGGAATCTAGACTTACCATTTCGAAGGTGAAAAAAAACACCATTTTTTTCCAAAGTGCTCCAAATCAAGATATAAAACCAGAAATGGATCAATGTCAATCATGTGAATCCAATGAGTCCATGAGCATTAAATTACTAGTTTGTATTAAGAAATGGCGGTCGTTTTACCAGAAGAGGTCAGAACAAAAGATGATGTTCCATGCGACCGCTGCTAGTCATTTTGGCGCCCGTATGAAGCCGAGACAGCATCGAAAGTTGCATCCCGTGATGGGATTCTTTGTGGATTTTGTCCCCTTTTGTTCCCACGACTCCCTTGGCCTTCAAGGGATGATTTATGAGAGGCTTGGGCTCATCTAGATCCCTTGGATCAAAAGGGAGGTGCTACCTCAATGGAGGAGGCTATGAGAGCACTATTATATATTTACCTTCAACCCTAGCCGTTGCTGGCATACTATCCATCGTTCGTCATTGATCATTTATCTTCATGTCCAGCCGCCGCACATGATCAAGAACACCAATGGGGCAACCAAGAGGGAGACTGGAAGGGAGCCGCCGCCGGCGGAGCGCAGCCATGGGATGTCGCCGTCACGCCAACATCATCACCATCATTCGCCGCACTGCTATCACCACCATCATCATCACCCCTTCTTCCATCCCAATAACGGTCTTTGTGATGGGTTGTAATAAATCTTGAACCCCACTTTATGTGATTTTATTCGAGTTATTGTTGGATACGGGGCAGTCGATTAGTAAGTGGTTGTTTGATATGTTTAGTTTATTTATGTGTTGCTTCATGTTGCTTATTTACCTATGCGGTAATTTAGTGATTAGATACGTTCAATCCATTGGTGTAGTTGGAGACGTTCAACTCCACACATGAATTAGATAGAGAATTGTGCGAACCGATAGACCTGTGACGTGACAGGTGCTTATATCTTGAGGGGAACACAACTACTCTAGGAATCACAGTTGTCCATAGAACCTAATGCCTTCGTCCGGTCCTCAAACCATGAGGACTTTAATATATTTGTGTTAGCTGCCGCAGGTATGGGACAAGAAGTAGCTAGGATGAATGAGTTATCTCAATACGGTGCATCTTGAGAGATAACATCATGTGAGGGCAGTAGATTAGCATATCGTACAATGCAGGTGCTGACTTAGCCACTACGTGGCATAGTCATAAAGGTTAACTCCATTCTGTGCCCGTATGGAATGATGACCCACAAGTATAGGGGATCTATCGTAGTCCTTTTGATAAGTAAGAGCGCTGAAACCAACGAGGAGCAGAAGGAAATGACAAGCGGTTTTCAGCAAGGTATTTTCTGCAAGCATTGAAATTATCGGTAACAGATAGTTTGATAGCAAGGTAATTCATGACAAGTGACAAGTAGCAATAGTAACTAAGGTGCAGCAAGGTAGCCCAATCCTTTTTATAGGAAAGGATAGACCAGGACTTTCTCTTATAGAAAGCAAAATGTTCTTGAGGACACATGCGAATTTCATCTAGTCACTTTCATCATGTTTGTTTGATTCGCTTTCGGTACTTTGATAATTGTATATGTGGGTGGACTGGTGCTTGGGTTGTGTTCTTACTTGAACAAGCCACCCATTTATGATTACCCCCTCTCGCAAGCTGCTACCTCTTGAGCATGTGTTGGTTTTTTCCTTCAAGAGGAAAGGGTGATGCAACAAAGTAGCGTAAGTATTTCCCTCAGTTTTTGAGAACCAAGGTATCAATCCAGGAGGAGGCTCCTCAAAAGTCCCATGCACCTACACAAACGAACAAGAACCTCGCAACCAATGCGATAAAGGGGTTGTCAATCCGTTCACGGTCTTGCAAAAGTGAGATCTGATAGAGATAATAAGATGAGATAAGTTTTTTTGGTATTTTTATGATATAGATTGGAAAGTAAAAGATGCAAATAAAAGTAGATGGAAAACTTGTCTGATAAAAGATAGACCCACGGGCCATAGGTTTCACTAGTGGCTTCTCCCAAGATAGCATAAGTATTACAGTGGGTGAACAAATTACTGTCGAGCAATTGATAGAAAAGTGCATAGTTATGAGAATATCTAGGCATGATCATGTATATAGGAATCACGTCCGCAACATGTAGATCGAAATGATTCTGCATCTACTACTATTACTCCACACATCGACCGACTCCTACCTGCATCTAGAGTATTAAGTTCATGAAGGACAGACTAACGCATTAAGAAAGATGACATGATGTACAGGGATAAACTCAAGCAATATGATATAAACCCCATCTTTTTATCCTCGATGGCAGCAATACAATACTTGCCTTGCTGCCCATGCTGTCACTGGGAAAGGACACAGCAAGATTGAACCCAAAGCTAAGCACTTCTCCTATTGCAAGAAAGATCAATCTAGTAGGCCAAACCAAACTGATAATTCTAAGAGACTTGCAAAGATAACTAATCACACATAAAAGAATTCAGAGGAGATTCAAATACTTCTCATAGATAAACTTGATCATAAACCCACAATTCATCGGATATCAACAAACACATCGCAAAAAGAGTTACATCAAATAGATCTCCAAGAAGATCGAGGAGAACTTTGCATTGAGATTCAAAGAGAGGAAAAAAGGCATCTAACTAATAACTATGGACACGAAGGTCTGTGGTAAACTACTCACAACTCATCGGAGAGGCCTTGGAGATGATGTAGAGGCCCTCCGTGGTCAATTCCCCCTCCGGCGGAGCACCGATGAAGGCTCCAAGATGGGATCTCGCGGATACAGAAGGTTGCGGCGGTGGAATTAGGTTTTCGTGGTCTTCCTCGATGTTTTCAGGGTACGGGAGTATATACCGGCGAAGGAAGTACGTCGGTGGAGCAACAAGGGGCCCACGAGGATCGGGGAGGGGGGGCGCCCACCCCCTTAGGGCGCACTGGGCACCCTCGTGGCCGCCTCATTTACAACTTGATGTCCACTCCAAGTCTCTTGGATTGCGTTTGTTCCGAAAAGATTGCTCCCGAAGGTTTCATTCCGTTTGGACTCCATTTGATATTCCTTTTCTTCGAAACACTGAAATAGGCAAAAAAAAGCAGCAACTCGGGCTGGGCCTCCGGTTAGTAGGTTAGTCCCAAAAATGATATAAAAGTGTAAAGTAAAGCCCATAAACATCCAAAACGGGTAATATAATAGCATGGAACAATAAAAAATTATAGATACGTTGGAGACGTATCAAGCATATCCAAGCTTAATTCCTGCTCGTCCTCGAGTAGGTAAATGATAAAAATAGAATTTTTGATGTGGAATGCTACCAAGCATAATCCTTAATGTAATTTTCTTTATTGTGGCATGAATGTTCAGATCCAAATGATTCAAAATAAAAGTTCATGTTGACATAAGAAATAGTAATACTTCAAGCATACTAACAAAGCAATCATGTCTTCTCAAAATAGCATGGCTAAAGAAAGTTCATCCCTACAAAATCATATAGTTTGGTTATGCTCCATTATCGTCACACAAGAATGCTCTCATCTTGCACACCCCCGATGACAAGCCAAGCAATTATTTCATACTTAAGTAATCTCAAACTTTTTCAACTTTCACGCAATGCATGAGCGTGAGCCATGAATATAGCACTATGGGTGGAATAGAATATGATGATGGAGGTTGTGTGGAGAAGACAAAAAAGAGAAAGTCTCACATTGACGAGGATAATCAACGGGCTATGGAGATGCCCATCAATTGATGTCAACATGAGGAGTAGGGATTGCCATGCAACAGATGCACTAGAGCCATAAATGTATGAAATCTCAACAAAAGAAACTAAGTGGGTGTGCAACCAACTTGCTTGCTCACGAAGACCTAAGGCATTTTTAGGAAGCCCATCGTTGGAATATACAAGCCAAGTTCTATAATGAAAAATTCCCACTAGTATATGAAAGTGACAACAAATGAGACTCTCTATATGAAGAACATGGTGCTACTTTGAAGCACAAGTGTGGAAAAAGATAGTAACATTGTCCCTCTTTTTATTTTCTCTTTTCTTTTCTTTTTTTCTTTCTTTTTTTCTTTTCTTCTTTTTTGGGCCTGTTTTTTTCTTGGGCATTTCTTTTTTTTCTTTGGCCTTTCTTTTTTTCTTTTTGGTCTTTCTTCTTTTTTTTATAAGGGACAATGCTCTAATAATGATGATCATCACACTTCTATTTATTTACAACTCAAAACTAGAACAAGATATGACACTATAAGAATGCCTCCGGCGGTGTATCGGGATGGGCAATGAATCAAGAGTGACATGTATGAAAATTATGAAGGTGGCTTTTCCACAAATACGATGTCAACTACATGATCATGCAAGGCAATATGAAAATGATGATGCGTGTCATGATAAACGGAACGGTGGAAAGTTGCATGGCAATATATCTCGGAATGGCTATGGAAATGCCATAATAGGTTGGTATGGTGGATGTTTTGAGGAAGATATAAGGAGGTTTATGTGTGATAGAGCGTATCGTATCACGGGGTTTGGATGCACCGGCGAAGTTCGCACCAACTCTCAAGGTGAGAAAGGGCAATGCACGGTACCGAAGAGGCTAGCAATGATGGAAAGGTAAGAGTGCGTATAATCCATGGACTCACATTAGTCATAAAGAACTCATATACTTACTGCAAAAATCTACAAGTCATCAAAAACCAAGCACTACGCACATGCTCCTAGGGAGATATATTGGTAGGAAAAGACCATCGCTCGTCCCCGACCGCCACTCATAAGGATGACAATCTAAAAACACCTCATATTTCAAATTTGTTACACACCGTACCGGTTACCATACGTGCATGCTACGGGACTTGCGAACTTCAACACAAGTATTCTTTAAATTCAAAATTACCCAACTAGCATGACTGTAATATCATCACCTCCATATCTCAAAACAATTATCAAGTATCAAATTGATCATAGCATCCAATTCACTTCCTATGATAGTTTTTATTATACCCAACTTGGATGCCCATCATTCTAGGACCAATTTTATAACCGTAGCAAATACCATGCTGTTCTAAAAGACTCTCAAAATAATATAAGTGAAGCATGAGAGATCAACAATTTCTACAAAATAAAGCCACCGCCATGCTCTAAAAGATATAAGTGAAGTACTAGAGCAAAACTTTCTAGCTCAAAAGATATAAGTGAAGCACATAGAGTATTCTAATAAATTCCAAATCATGTGGGTTTCTCCCAAAAGGTGTGTACAGCAAGGATGACTGTGGTAGTATAAAAAGCAAAGACTAATATTATACAAGACGCTCCAAGCAAAACACATATCATGTGGCGAATAAAAATATAGCTTCAAGTAAAGTTACCAATTGACGAAGACGAAAGATGGGATGCCTTCCGGGGCATCCCCAAGCTTAGGATTTTGGTTATTCTTGAATTTTTTGGGTGCCATGGGCATCCCCAAGCTCAGGCTCTTGCCACTCCTTATTCCATAGTCCATCAAATCTTTACCCAAAACATGAAAACTTCACAACACAAAACTCAACAGGAAATCTCATAAGCTCCGTTAGTGCAAGAAAGAAAAACCACCACATAAGGTACTGTAATGACATCATTCTTTATTTATATTGGTGTTAAACCTATTGTATTCCAACTTCTCTATGGTTCATACCCCCCTATACTAGCCATAGATGCATCAAAATAAGCAAACAACACACGAAAAACAGAATCTGTCAAAAATAGAACAGTCTGTAGCAATCTATAACTTTCGAATACTTATGGAACTCTAAAAATCCTACCAAAATAAGAAGTCCTGGGCAATTTGTCTATTGATCTACTTCAATAAGAATCAAAGCAAAATCACGTTTGTGTGATTTACTAAAATTATTTTGCGCGCGCAAAAGTTTCTGTCTTTCAGCAGAATCAAATTAACTATCCACTACTAGGAAAAGGGCTATAGATGGAATTGACACTAATGTCGCACCACCTTCTGATGCGCCATTAGTGTTGAAATTACTAATGGCGCACCATGCCCACGGTGCGCCATTAGTACTAATTTTTTTTTTGAACTAGTGCGCCTGTCCAAACATACTAATGGCGCATCCGCTGGTGGTGCGCCATTACTAGTTGTAACTAGTAATGGCGCACCAGCCAGAAGGTGCGCCACTAAAGTTATTTTTTTATTGTTTTTATTCCTTTTTTTGCAAAAGTACTAATGGCGCACTCACACGCGGTGCGCCATTACTAGTTCAAACTAGTAATGGCGCACCGTGGCAGAGTGCGCCATTAGTATGTTTTTTTTTCAAAACTACTAATGGCGCACCACCAGGGGGTGCGCCATTAGTAACCTGGATTACTAATGGCGCATTTGTTGCTGGTGCGCCATTATTAAGTGGGCAACAACAAGATATTTTGGACAGCCTCTCCTCCCACACTCACTTTCTCCCCACTTCATTCTCTCCACCGCCTCCTCCTTGTCTCGGGTGCCTCCTCTTTTCACCTCATTTCCACCATAGATTCATTCAAATTAAGTGGTTAAGTTACCTTGTTTTGCTAGGTAAGTAAGGGGAAGCTATATTTATGTTGTTCTCCTACAACAATGTGCACATGCACTTTTTATGGCCTAGCTAGATCTATGTATGTTCGTGGTGTTGCATATGTTTGTGGTGTTGCATATGTGTTTGTGTTTGGAGGTGTACGGGTATTTGAAATGCGATAGTTGCCAATATTTTGCCGGAATGTTGATTCATTTCCGTTTCGGTGAGAATTTTGGCATTAAGCATTCTTTTTGGTCCTATTTTTAGGGAAAGTCATGCCAAATTTTTCTTGGTTCTAAAATATCGTTTTGCTCTACCCTTGACGACCATGGTCTCGCATGATGACCGAAGGCATCGTGAATAGGTTTTTGAGGTCCGCGAAGGCCGAGATGCTTCAAAAGAACGAGACGGAGATAAGATGTCTGTGTCGAAGATGCAAGCTGAATAGCCTTATTGCGGACCCGGATTCCGGGCAGGTGTGGGACCACCTGCTCTTGCGTGGTTTTCATGGATGGCTATCGGTGACAAGGTGATGAAGATGACTACGAAGTCGTCCATGGGGGCCGGGCAAGAAATGAGGAAGGGCAGCAAGACAACCACCGCGGCTTGGGGGGGGGCGAGAACACGAAGAATCCCCAGCAGATGATCACGACGGTGATGCTGTACACAGTCATCATGTAGAAGATGCAGGACATGATGATGATGCCGGCGGAGCAGACGACGCTGGACCATCGATGGGCTGGGTGCAGGACCCTCATATTCAAGAGATGCTTCTCAAGCAGACGGATAACGCAAGAGCTGCCGCCCGAGAGAAAGCCAAGATGGATCAACTTGAGTTAGACGCGGTTACTCCATTGTATGAAGGATGCAGGCCCGAGGATACCCACCTGAAAGTAACGCTCATGGCTCTGGAGATGAAGGTAAAACACAAAATGACCGACCCATGCTTCGATGAGAACATGTCATTCTGGCACGAACGTCTTCCCAAGGGGAACAAGTGCCCGACCAGTTTGGAGGAGGCGAAGAAAATCATGTGTCCTCTGGATTTACCGCACGTGAAATACCATGTGTGCATGAACAATTGCATCATTTATCGGGATGAGCACGCGGAGTCTACCATATGTCTGGTGTGCGGTGTCACTCAATACAAGAAGAGGAAGAAAGCTCCTCGAAAAGTGGTGTGGTACTTTCCGATCACTCCTCATCTGCAGCGGTATTTCGCGGACCCTAAGGTAGCAAAGCTCCTGTGTTGGCACGCGGATAGGGAGGAGAAGAAGCGAGAAGATGACGCAAATGATCCGGAGATAGATAAAAAAGACAAGATGCTGAGTCACCCTAAGGATGCGAGCGAGTGGCAAGCGTTGAACTTCAATACCCAGATTTTGGGAGCGATCCAAGGAACATCATGCTGGGCGCGAGCACCGATGGAGTCAATCCGTTTGGCAGCGGAGAAGCACACATAGCACCTGGCTGTGTTTGTGTGGATGTACAACCTTCCCCTGGTTGTGCATGAAGAGGAAGTACATTCACATGAGTATGCTAATTGAAGGGCGAAACAACTAGGGAACGACATCAATCAGATCTGGGGCTGAAAGAGGAGCTTGACACGCTGTGGAAAACGCCAGCCAATACGTGGGGCGCCGCAGAGAAATAATATTTCCCTATGAGAGCCGCACTGCTCACGACGGTGCACGACTATCTCGGTTACGGATATCTTGCGGGGCAGGTAGTCCACGGATTTTCTGGATGCGTAAGGTGCATGGATGACACAACGTATCGCCAGCTAGATAGAGATCCCGGGTCTTTGAAAACCGTGTTCATGGGACATCGAAGGTGGCTTCGCGACGATGACCCGTGGAGGAAACGCAAGGATCTGTTCGATGGTGAAACCGAACCCCGAAAACGCCCGTGTACGAGGAGCGGCGAGGAAATAGACAAGCTGTTGAAAAATTGGAAAGACGGCCCACCGCCGGGAAAGAAGCAAAAGGCGCCAGAGCCGGGAAAGAAGCGAAAGGCGCCAGAGCCGCTGCTGAAGGTATGGAAAACGAGGTCTGTTTTCTGGGACTTGTCGTACTGGAAGATCCACCGTGTGCCTCACAGCCTTGATGTCATGCATATCACGAAGAACGTGTGCGAGTGTCGCTTGGTACCCTGCTCAACATGCCGAGAGGACCAAAGATGGGCCGAAAGCAAGGGCAGACTTGAAATCAATTGGCATCAGGCAGGAGCTTCACGCTATATATGATGATGATGATGATGATGATGATGATGATGAGGCGAAGCAGGACACAGAAAGTCGTCGCAAAGGCAAAAAGGCCAAGAAGACCAGAAATGACTACCCTCCCGCGTGCTTCACTCTAAGTCAGGAGGAGATCGAGCAGTTTTTCACCTGCCACCTAGGAGTAAAACTTCCTTACCGTTCTGCGGGAAGATAAGCGATACCTAGACCCAGTGAAGCGAAGTTCAGCGGGATGAAGTCTCACGACCGTCACGTCGCGATGACGCAGATACTTCGGTTGAAATCCGTGGGATTATGGGCGCCGCACGTCCGTGAAACGCTATTTGGCCTATGCAACTTCTTCGACGTCATCTCTCGAAGTCGATTGGCGTGAGGCAACTCGAAGGCTACAGGAAGAGATCGTGGTGATACTATGCGAGCTTGAGATGTACTTCCGCCCGCATTCTTGACGTTATGGTGCATCTGCTGGTCCATATAGTGGAGGATATCATCCAACTCGGGCCGACGTTCCTGCACAGCATGATGCCGTTCGAAAGGATGAATGGTGTCATCAAAGGATGCGTTCGCAACATGTCACGTCCAGAAGGAAGCATAGCCAGGGGCTTTCTGACCGAAGAGTGCATCTCCTACTGCACGAATTATCTAGGCATCGAGAACCCCGTTGGTCTGCCCGTCAACAGGCACCTCGGCAGGCTTGCTGGATGGGGTCACCGTGAGGGTCGCCGCAAAATGCATGTCGACTTCGAGGGTCGACTCGCCGACTTTGAAAGAGCAAACCTAGTCGCGCTACAACACATAGACGTGGTCGATCCTTGGGTGGTAGAGCACAAATCCTTTATTAAGAAGACGTACAATGACCGAGGCCAACAGAGGACGGACGAAGATATACTCAAAGAGCACAACTCATGTTTCACGCGTTGGTTCAAGCGAAGCTTCGTCGTACCCTTTACATGAGGATTCTTCCGCGGAAGAACAACTCATATTCGCCTTGTCACGAGGCGCCGAGCACAACGATGACCTATGAGGCGCACGATATCAACGGCTACACATTCTACACCGAGGCCAAGGACATGAAGAGCGATGGTTATCGAACTCCGGGTAACGATGGAATCCTACACGGTGGCGACAAGGACAGATACTACGGAAGGATCGAGGAGATCTGGGAGGTGAGCTACGCTGGAGAGAAGGTCCCTATGTTCCGTGTCAGATGGGCCAAGAACGTCATAAAAGAAGACCAGTATTTCACCACCATGGTTATACCCGAAGCCAAATCCAAGACCGCGGGCGCAAACGTCACCGCGAAAAATGAGCCATGAGTACTGGCTTCCCAAGTGGACCAATGCTTCTTCATTACCGACCCGTCAAAGCCCAGTCGTGTTGTCGTGAGGAGAGGCAAAAGGAAGATCATCGGAATGGATGGAGTAGCCAATGAGCAAGACTTCGACAAGTATGGCGACCGAGGATCGAACATGACGACGATGATGAAGTAGCAGCATACACCACAAGAAGGAGCAGGACCACCCTACCTAAGGGCGTCCGTTCCACGTAAGAACTCCATTTGTGAAAAAGAAGGGCAAGAAGATTGTGAACAGATAGCTAGCTAAGATCGATTGTATTTAAATCAGAACCTTCATTTCTTGATTGTATTTCATCGGCAGTTTTGAACTATCATGAATATTTTAAATTTCATGGACACTCGATCTCGATCCCCTCCATCTCGATCGTATCCCACATCGCCAGATCCGCCGTCCCCCTCCCCCCGAGCACCCCGGTCCACCGCCGCCGCCCGACCCCGCACCCTCAATTCCCTACTCAACCGCCGCCCGACCCCGCACCCTCCCTACTCAACCGCCGCCAACCCCACCACCCCCTGCACCCCGCACCTCCCCGCTCCACCGGCATTACTGTTTGATGATATTTTTTAAAAAATTATTACTGTCTTATGAAAAAATATTACTGTTATTATTTAAACAAGTTTGAACATATTTCAACACAAATAAGTATCAAACAGCTTTTTAAATGCTAAAAAAAAATTTGTGGAGCCTGGGAGTCGAACCCAGGACCTCCTGGTGTGAGAACTGGCTGCTGACCAGTCGAGCTAGTAGAGGGGACTTGATGTGGATCAGTTCAGCTGGAATATAACCTGTTGGCTCAAGCAGAAATTTTTTTTACTAATGGCGCACCAGGGTGAGGTTTGCCATTAGTGTGGATGTACTTATGGCGCACCGAGGGGTGGTGCGCCATTAGTATTGTGCCTCCATCCATCCATAGTCCTCCCCGGCGGCCCACCTCTCTCCCTCGCCCTCGATCCACTCTCTCTCCCTCGCCCTCGCCCTCGATCCCCTTCCCCGACGCCGCTGCCCCGCCGCCTCGACGCCGCCCAGCCGCGCTGCTGCCGCCGCCTCGCCGCCGCCCAGCCTTGCTGCCGCCGCCTCGATGCTGCCCGCCGCCTCGCCGCCCGATGCCGCTGCCCGCCGCCCGACGCTGCCCCACCGCCTCGGCGCTTCGACGCCCGGCGCCCGGCGAGCGACCAGGATCAGATTAGGTACCCGTCTCTGCTCCTCCGCTCCCCCCTCTCCTCTGTGAATATGTCACTCCGTGTGCATGATTTCTTCTCAAGAGTACATTCCTGCTTCGTTTTTCCCCTCTCTATGTTTGCACATTTAGCGATTCGACATCTTATCGAATGCAATTCCAGA
The DNA here is from genome assembly GCA_021437245.1 of Aegilops speltoides. NCBI lineage: Eukaryota > Viridiplantae > Streptophyta > Magnoliopsida > Poales > Poaceae > Aegilops > Aegilops speltoides. The sequence continues at coordinate 31,317,732 of CM038141.1, read as the reverse complement.
GTACATTGTCGGTTCAGATTATCACATTTGATTATAGGTCCTTTTAAAGATTGTTTCCATGATTGACCTGACGACAATGCTTCATATTGCAAATGATTGATTCCCATGTTGTGCTGTGGTTTCTGCGTGTATCATCAAGTTAGGTTGCGGTGCGCTTGCTTAGAAATGCCATACTGCATTTGTCCACGACATTCAGAAGTCTTGCTTTCATAACGCTAACACTGATCACAATTTGATGGTACAATTGTTATTTCTTTGATCTTCCATTCTGATTTGCAGAGGAGCTGCAATGTTAAGCTGCCATCACACTTAATAGCAGTGTTTATTTGTTAACTGAACTTATGCCCATCCTTTTACTGGAGCTGAAGGCAAACTGATTATATTCTCCAGAACACGCAAAAGGCTTGAGTGTCATATATTGAGTGAAAGGAGAGTTGTACACAAGAGGGAGAGTACACTGACAACACCAAAAACATCACTGCTTACATACAAGCTCACATCCACCCAACGCCCTACTTAATCTATCTCTCTGAAAACCCTGCCTCTGCTTGCCTGCCATCAAGCAAAAAGTCTGCACGAATCTTATTAGTCGCAGTTTGAATCGGAATGTCATGTGCACCCGTTGAAGTGATTTAGAAGTTACATAGTTGGACTGCTAATCGAAACTCATTTGGTGAATCTGTTGTAGGACAGCTGCTGCTGCTGCTGTCGAGGCCAGAGACGAGTCTGAAATTCCCAGGTAGGTCATCCACGACTATACTCGTGTGCATGGGGATAAATTTATCTTATGCCTTATGTTCATGCGATTCAGTTCATTTGTTTTGAGTTGCGCAGTAGGGCAAAGCCCCACACCCCCTGTTATATTTATTTAAATTAAGATTACAATGCTACAAGTAGAAAATAAAATGCACATTAGAACTATACATGGAAGCAAGTGCCTTTGTGTTCTGGTAGTCCTTTAGAACTATACATGGAAACATAATCTTCCTTATCAAGACAAACATATCAGAAGCAGGTGCAGGAGCTGTAGTACTCCATTTGGAGACTTTAACTGGATCAGATTAGGTACTCCATTTGCTATAGTACTCAGCTAATGTAAACTAGTGACATCACTTGAAGAAACTTAAGTCTGAATAATCAAATTCATCATACACTATTACTTGAATCAAAGATCGGTATTCCATTACAGTAGCAAGTGTACCAAGATTATTGGAGTAAAAAATTCAGTTAAATTGTGCGAGAGTGTACTCACCTTGCTCTTCTCTGAAGCTTGTGGAATGATATACTTGCATCGATAAACTGAAAGAAATATTGCATTATAACTCTTGCTAAGTATTGAATAATAATACGATTCTGCTTATGTGTTGCATATTTTGGAACTATATTTATCATTACCATTTCAAGGAATCTGCACTTCATGTGATGTTCGATCTCAACTTCGGCTTGAGAAATAAGCAAAATAACGGTTATCATGGTCCGACTCATGTTGAAGATTGTGCACCCCGGTTGAAAGCAGATTGCCTCAAGCAGGAAATCACTAGGAATTGTGCTTCTCGATGTATTATGTGCCATTGGTCTTTTTTATAAGCAAAAACAATTGTTAGCTTTTAGATGTTGTGGTGGTTCACTTGGTGGTATATTCTTTTGACTTACACTTGTTAGCTTTTTTATAAGCAAAAACATGCCAATGTATTTTCCATGCTATGATGGAGGCCTTTTTTGCCTTGTCCACCGAGAGGCCCTTGAGTTTGCGGAATGTCGATTAAGTTCCGTTCGCAATTGGTACTCCATATGTCCTATTTTCAGCAAAGGTCATGCTGAAATTTTCCGTTAATTTTAGCATGACTTTGCTAAAAATAGGACATATGGGGTACTTGTGACTAATGCATGGGCCGGGGTACTTGTGACTAATGATGAAAGCTTAGGCTTTTAGGGTGCCTCGGCATCGAAAAACCCTCAATGATAAATGCTTAGCTTTTAGGATGCCTCGGTGTCGACAAACCCTAAACAATAACCAACTTTTTGACCAAACTTTGTTTCTATTTAGAGAGAAACATGGCCAACAACGATGAGGCCGGGGGTTCGGGCGGCAAGGCATTCTGGGAGCTGTCCCAGGAGATGGAGGAACAACCTCACTTGTATGAGGCCGCCGCCTTCCCACCGATCCTGAGACCACTGATGGTGCCGCCGAGGATGACCACACTGATGCCACCACTGATGGTGCCGCCGAGGATGCCACCACTGATGATGTCGGAGCCCGCACAGATGGCAGCCAACCGAAGAGGCAACGGAAGGACCGACGCTCGATCGTGCTCCTCACCCTCAAGGAGGAAGTTACTGAAGTGGACTCCAACGGGTATCCAACGGCGCCCGAACGAATAGTCAAGGGGTACTCGCTTCAGCTCGGGTGCATTGTCCGGAGCACCGTCTCGATCAACACCGAGAACCTGAGGCATCCTGACCGAGGGAATTTGCGCCACCTCCTCTTCACGAAGCTGCACGAACGATACAAGTTCCCCGCTGAATTTGCAAACACAAGCCTCAAAGGAATAAAGTGAACAATGCTGCCCTCACGAAGATGAGCAAGGCCCTGTCTACTTGGAAAAGCAATGTGAAGAAAATGATCGATAAAGGTGAGAGTTATCAGAAGATCAAGGAGAAAAATCCTTCGATCACCGAAGATGACTACAACGACTTCAAGATCAATTGCTCGAGCACCGCAAGCTCCCAATCAAGTGAGTGGGGAAACAAATGCGGAGCTGAACATAGGGGAACACACACTCGGTCCCGGCGGTTCAGAGTGGCGGAGCCTATATGGGACAAGGAGGAGGCGGACCGTGCCGAGCAAGGCCTACTGCCCCTCTTCGAGAAATACAGCGGTAACAAGCGCACCAGGGAACTTTGTCGGGGCCGGTACAAGAAGGACCCGAAACAAAGGAGCTTACCACGGATCCGAAGACCGGGCAGCTTGAGCTTGTTCTCGTAAGGAATACACCCCGTAATTAGCTCCATATGGTTGCATTCTAATTAATGAAGCCAAATTTCTAAATGGTTCACATTCCTTCAAAGCGATCGAAAGCGATGGCGCTGGGTCGACTAAGAGCAACCCTTGGGACACCACTCTAAATAGGGCGTTGAATGTAATGAAGAAGAAGGATAAGCTCAGTAAGCCGACGTCAGCTGGTCGTGTGGCCGACAAAGGCTTGTCGACAAAATGGGGGTCATACTATACCGCTGGTGTGCGGAAGGAGAAAAAGACCAGATCGGAAAGCCAGGCGCGAGAGGTTCAAGAACTCAAGGAACAGGTGGCGCGGATTCGGAGATTGTCCAAGAGCAAGTGGAACAACGACTCGAGCGACGATCACCGCCATTGTGCCTACCTTGATCTCGGGGTTGAGTCGTGGATTGCGGGCGCCAACAGGGCCGCCCGATTCCTAGCTTCACGCCAGCAACTTCGCATAATGCAATGGCGGGGCCATTGGTGCCTCCGGCGGGCGGCATTGGTGTCTCCGACGCCGCACGGAGCTTAATGCACCGGGTGTACGCCGCCGGCACCTCTGCAGCAAGCGGCCCTCCGTCAATCGCGCGCCGCCGTTGGCGGTCGCGTCGACATTAGCCGAGCTCGACGCCATCATCACGGTAACTAATTAAGCCTCTCTCGCCGAGGACTTCATCTCCTTGCCTTTGATCGGGCATCCCCGACGCCCTACATGTTTTCACAGGCGCCGCCGACGTTCGTGCACTCTCCTCCACTTCGTGAACAACGAGTTGGTCGATGTAGCCAAGGGCAAAATCGCTCAACCGGCAACCCTTGTTCCACGGTACCGGATGCCACCCAACTTGTTTAGGGTTCAACTGGTTCGGTGCTGCCAGCTGCGACGACTTGTTACCTCCGATTCGACCCGTCGGGCCGACGATGAAGACGTGATGACCCTCGGCGCTTGAGCTGGCCCCTGGTTTGGCCGAAGAGCCGATTCGTTTGGGGGCGGGGACACCACCCCAAAGACAACACCGCCAACGTGCGGCGCCAAGTCGGCCCCATGGCAAGACCGCCAGAACGGTGCGGACATCCCTATGCCATCGGATCCAAACATGCATATGGCACAGATCGAACGACGACGGCGACGATGATGATACATTTGGCAACGCCGATCAAGACTTTGCCGATCATGGGTATGATGGCGACTTCATGGGGCCTCCTTCTCAAGAACCAAACCCAACAAAAGACGTGTGCGATCTAGCTGGTACCGCGGAGAAGCCAAGTTGCAACAGCGCCGTCGGCGTTCAGCTCTCGAGAGACGCCTCACCGCCGCTTCACCGAGCCTCGAGATAGGCGAGGTGCGAAATATTATCAGCCCCAACACACTCAAGAAGGCGGTCTGTGAGCAGAACTCGGTCCCATTACAGGAGAATAAGAAAGCACGCAAAAGAAAGACTAAGAAGGGTGCGAGCCAGCCGGCACCGAGTACGATCCGTGCTCAGGACGGGCCACCTTCACCGCAGGATATCTCGAGGAGGGTGCATGTGGCGGGTAGGGCGATGCTACCGACAAATATGCTCAATGCTGCAACCGGTGCTATGCGGAGTCTGCATGACAGTGTTCTTGCTTTGGAGAAGCGGCGTCTCAAAGAGAAGGATGTGGCATACCCGGTTTTCGCGGCCAAGGTGCCAGAGAGCAAGGGCTTTGTGGATAACTCCATCGGGCGTACGATCGTCCTGCGTTTTGATGACATCCACGCTATGTTGAACCTTCATCCGCTGCACTACACCTTCGTTCGGCTATTTTCGCTGAGTATGGAGATGCGGATCATTCGCGACAAGACCCGGACATCGTGACCACTTCTACATGCGTGCCAAGATCTTGGGCAGCGCTGGGACCGCAAGTCGCGAGTTCTTACCTCAAGGCGCCATTCGCAAACCAAGATAAGGATAACTTCCTCGTGCCTTACTTTCCCGAGTAAGTCCTCCCTCAACCGCCCGTAACATATGAATTCTTACATTTCGATCGTTTTTCTTTTAACATTCCGTGTTTTCTGCAGTGACACACGTTGCACGCTCATCCTCCTAAGCCCCAAATATTCCATGGCCACGTATTTCGACCCGGACCGTCAGTCGAACATAGACTACACAAATGTCAAGAAGGTTCTTGATGATATTCTCCCCGGCTACGCCAAATCTGGAGGCACCTTCACCAGGCCTAATCGTAAGTACGGCAAGCATGTGTTCTCCCACAATACGACGTTCTGCTGCGTCAAGCAGCCGCCTGGCGGTCAGAAGGGTGCCTACTACGCCATCCATCACATGCGGGCGATCGTACGGGACCATCATCAACTTCTGCTACCGAGTAAACTCAAAGATTGGGCAAAGAGCGTGTCGGCAATCCAGGACGTGGACCTCCGACAAGAATTCTTTCGCATCCAGTCGGAGTTTGCGGAAATCATCCATCAAGATGTCCTTCGTACCTCGGGGCAGTTCTACCTCAACAATCAACCGTCCAACAGTGACATCGACACAATGCTACAAATGCAGGCTGACAACGACCGTTATTTCATGACTCCCATGATAGACGGCGGCTTCATCCACGCTCCGATCCCTTGAGTCGAGTCGAAAGCAGTGATGCTGTGTCTAGTTCTGAAACATCGATTGGCTCATGTTGTAATTAAACTTTAATGAACTTGTAGTATGTCTCTTTGGTTTCGAGAGTCGTTCAACTTAGATGTAATCGATGCTATTAATGTCTTGCTTTTCTCTTCCGATCGTTCTGTTGCATACTTATATATTGCTTATGTATTGTCTGTGAATTGGTACTAACGTTTCGTTTGGCTAGTGCATAGCGATGCCGACGTATGTCGTGTACAAGGGTAAGGTTCCCGGAGTCTACGATGACTGGGAGGAGTGTCGGAGACAGGTTCACCGATTCAGCGGTAACAGTTACAAAGGGTACACCACTAGGGCCGAGGCCGAATCTAGATACGCCCGCTATCTAGCGGGAGAGGGGAGGGAGCGTTGGAGGAACCGGATGAAGACGAGTTTCATCGTGATGATGCTCATCGTGATGACCGCAGCTCTCTTCTATGTGATGGTAGTTTAGATGATCGATATCGACTTGTAATGTGAAGACAAACTCGCTACTCGCGGTCTCGAGACTTGTAATATAATGTTCTATCTTTGTTCGGTCTTTTCAATTCGGAGACTAATATGATGAATTGTATTCGGAGACTAATATGATGAATTGTATTCAAAGACTAATCTTCTATTGTATTCGATGAATCTGTTGTTGATGTGTGCTGTCTATATTTTGTCAAATTATACATTTTGTAACCTGTGCAAAAAACAGAAAATAAAAATAAAAAACTAATATTCTTACTAATGGCGCATCACATGACAAAGGCGCCATTAGTATGACAATGCATACTAATGGCGCATCATCAGGCAAGGCGCCATAAGTATGCTCTTGATTACTAATGGCGATTCAGTGGTGGTGCGCCATTAGTATGCCAAAGCACTGGTATACATGGCCCCGGGAGGCATACTAATGGCGCACTGGCCTATACTAATGGCGCACCAGCATGTCGCTATTAGTATACCAGATACTAATGGCGCACCGGTGGTGCGCCATTAGTAAAATTACTAATGGCGTGCTATTAATGGCGCACCACAGATGCGCCATTAATGGCCATTTTAGGTGCGCCATTAGTAGGGGTTTTTCTAGTAGTGATCACCGTAGGTTATCCTATAGGTTCTACTTGGCACAAACACTAATTAAAACATGAAAACACATCTAAACAGAAGCTAGATGAAATATTTTAAACTAAACAGAAGCAAAAAGCAACAAAAATAAAACTGGGTTGCCTCCCAACTAGCGCTATCATTTAACGCCCCTAGCTAGGCATAAAAGCGAGAATAGATCTATGTATTGCCATCTTTGGCATTCAATTCATAAGTGGCTCGCATGATAGATTCATAAGGTAATTTAAATTTCTTTCTTGGAAAGTGTTCCATGCCTCTCCTTAATGGAAATTGGAATCTAATATTTCCTTCCTTCATATCAATAATTGCACCAATCGTTCTAAGGAAAGGTATACCAAGAATAATAGGACATGAAAGATTGCAATCTATGTCAAGAACGATAAAAATATATGGGCACATAATTCCTATTTGCAACAATAAGAACATCATTGATCCTTCCCATAGGTTTCTTAATGGTGGATTCCGCAACGTGCAAGTTTAAAGAGCAATCATCAAAATCATGGAAACCTAGCACATCACATAAAGTTTTCGGAATCGTGGAAACACTAGCACCCAAATCACACAAAGCATAGCACTCATGATCTTTACTTTTAATTTTTATAGGAGGTTCTCACTCATCATAAAGTTTTCTAGGTATAGAAACTTCCAACTCAAGTTTTTCCTCATAAGATTGCATCAAGGCATCAACAATATGTTTGGTCAAAGCTTTATTTTGACTATAAGCATGAGGAGAATTCAACACGGATTGCAACAAGGAAATACAATCTATTAAAGAACAATTATCATAATTACATTCCTTGAAATCCATAAAGTGGGTTCAATGCTATGTAAAGTTTTGACCTCTCCAATCCCACTTTTACCAAATTTAGCATCAAGATCTAAAAACTCCGAATCATTGGGACGCCTTTTAACTAAAGTTGACTCATATCCAGTCCCATCATTATCAAGATTCATATTGCAAAACAAGGATTTAATAGGGGATACATCAATAACTTTTAGATCTTCATCATTATTTTCATGGAGACTAGAAGAACACACTTTTACAAAGCAATCTTTCTTAGCACGCAACCTAGCGGTTCTTTCTTTGCACTCATCAATGGAAATTCTCATGGATTTGAGAGACTCGTTGATATCATGCTTAGGTGGAATAGATCTAAGTTTCAAAGAATCAACATCAAGCGAAAGTCTATCAACGTTCCTAGTCAATTCATCAACTTTAAGCAAGTTTTCTTCAAGCAAGGCATTAAAATTCTTTTGAGAAATCATAAATTCTTTAACCCTATTCTAAAAATCAGAGGGCATCTTATTAAAATTTCCATAAGATTTGTTGTAGGAATTACCATTATTATTAGAGGAATTACTAGGAAATGGTCTAGGATTAAAGTTTCCTCTATAAGCATTGTTACCAAAATTATTCCTACCAACAAAATTCACATCCATAGATTCATTATTATTCTCAATCAAAGTAGACAAAGGCATATCATTAGGATCAATAGGAGCACTCTTAGAAGCAAACAATTTCATAAGTTCATCCATCTTTCCACTCAAAACATTAATTTCTTCTATAGCATGCACTTTTTTACTAGTAGATCTTTTGGTGTGCCATTGAGAATAATTAGCCATAATGTTATCAAGGAGTTTAGTACCTTCTCCTATGGTGATTTCCATAAAAGTGCCTCCGCGGCCGAATCTAAAAGATTTATAGAAGCAAAATTCAACTTGGCATAAAAATTTTGTATGATCATCCATAAGTTCAAACCATGAGTAGGGCAATTGTGAATCATCAATTTCATTCTTTCCCAAGATTGGGCAACATGCTCATGATCAAGTTTTTTAAAATTCATAATATCGTTCCTAAGAGAGATGATCTTAGCGGGAGGAAAATACTTAGAGATAAAAGCATATTTGCACTTATTCCATGAATCAATACTATTCTTAGGCAAAGACGAAAACTAAGTTTTAGCACGATCTCTAAGTGAAAACGGAAATAACTTCAATTTAACAATATCATTATCCGTATCTTTCTTCTTTTGCATATGACACGAATCAACAAAGTTGTTTAGATGAGTAGCAGCATCTTCACTAGGAAGGCCAGAGAATTGATCTTTCATAACAAGATTCAGCAAAGCAGCATTGATTTCACAAGATTCAACATCATTAAGAGCAGCAATCAGAGTGCTAAGGAAATCATTATTATTGGTATTGGAAAAGTCACACAATTTGGTATTATCTTGCGCCATCGGGACAAACAATCCAACACAAGCACACAAAAAGGCAAGCGAAAGAGAGAGGAGATTGGGAAAAAGAGGGCGAATAAAATGGCAAGGGTGAAGTGGGGGAGAGGAAAACGAGAGGCAAATGGCAAATAATGTAATGCGAGGGAGATGAGTTTGTGATGGGTACTTGGTATGTCTTGACTTGAGCGAAGGCCTCCCCGGCAACGGCGCCAGAAATCCTTCTTGCTACCTCTTGAGCATGCGTTGGTTTTTCACTTGAAGAGGAAAGGGTGATGCAGCAAAGTAGCGTAAGTATTTCCCTCAGTTTTTGAGAACCAAGGTATCAATCCAGTAGGAGGCTCCTCAAAAATCCCACGCACATACACAAACAAACAAGAACCTCGCAACCAACGCGATAAAGGGGTTGTCAATCCCTTCACGGTAACTTGCGAAAGTGAGATCTGATAGAAATAATATGATAGGAAAATATTTTTGGTATTTTTATGATATAGATTGGTAATTAAAAGATGCAAAGAGAAGTAGATGGAAAACTTGTATGAGAAAAGATAGACCCGGGGGCCATAGGTTTCACTAGTGGCTTCTCTCAAGATAGCATAAGTATTACGGTGGGTGAACAAATTACTGTCGAGCAATTGATAGAAAAGTGCATAGTTATGAGAGTATCTAGGCATGATCATGTATATAGGCATCACGTCCGCAACAAGTAGATCGAAATGATCCTGCATCTACTACTATTACTCCACACATCGACCGACTCCTGCCTGCATCTAGAGTATTAAGTTCATGAAGAACAGAGTAACGCATTAAGAAAGATGACATGATGTAGAGGGATAAACTCAAGCAATATGATATAAACCCCATCTTTTTATCCTCCATGGCAACAATACAATATGTTCCTTGCTGCCCCTACTTTCACTGGGAAACGACACTGCAAGATTGAACCCAAAGCTAAGCACTTCTCCCATTGCAAGGAAGATCAATCTAGTAGGCCAAACCAAACTGATAATTTGAAGAGACTTGCAAAGATAACTAATCACACATAAAAGAATTCAGAGGAGATTCAAATACTTCTCATAGATAAACTTGATCATAAACCCACAATTCATCGGATCTCGACAAACACACCGCAAAAAGAGTTACATCAAATAGATCTCCAAGAAGATCGAGGAGAACTTTGTATTGAGATTCAAAGAGAGAAAAAGACATCTAGATAATAACTATGGACCCGAAGGTCTGTGGGAAACTACTCACAACTCATCGGAGAGGCGTTGGAGATGATGTAGAGGCCCTCTATGGTCGATTCCCCCTCCGGTGGAGCGCCGGCAAAGGCTCCAAGATGGGATCTCGCGGATACAGAAGGTCGCGGCGGTGGAATTAGGTTTTCGTGGTGCTCCTCGATGTTTTCAGGGTACGGGAGTATATATAGGCGAAGGAAGTACGTCGGTGGAGTAACAAGGGGCCCACGAGGGTGGGGGCGCGCCCACCACCTTAGGGCGCGCCGGGCATCCTCGTGGCCACCTCGTTTACAGCTTGACGTCCACTCCAAGTTTCCTGGATTGCGTTTGTTCCGAAAAGATCACTCCCGAAGGTTTCATTCCGTTTGGACTCCGTTTGATATTCCTTTTCTTCGAAACACTGAAATAGGCAAAAAAACTGCAATTCGGGTTGGGCCTCCGGTTAGTAGGTTAGTCCCAAAAATGATAAAAGTGTAAAGTAAAGCCCATAAACATCCAAAACGGGTAATATAATAGCATGGAACAATAAAAAATTATAGATACGTTGGAGACGTATCACAAGTATCCACAACTACAAAAGAAGAATTATGATAAATCTACCCATAGCATTAAACATACGGATCCACTTACGGAATAGCACATAAATTAGGATTTAAGTTTATGTCACTCTAGCAACCCATGATATAATTATTAATCCACAATGCCTTCCCTTAGGCCCATAATAAGGTGAAGTGCCATGTAGTCTACGTTCACACGACACCACTAAAGGAAGCAACAACATACATATCATCAAAATATCAAATGATTACCAAATTCACATGATTACTTATAATCGGACTTCTCCAATGTCCTCAAGAACAAAAATAACTACTCACAAATCATATTCATGTTCAAGATCAGAGGCATATTGAATATCATTAATGATCTGAACATATAATCTTCCACCAAATAAACCAACCACTACTAGGGAAAACCTTATACACAGAACTTTAGCAGTAGCGTGGGTCAAAAAAGCACGCTGGTGCTAATTAGCAGTAGCGCGCCTGAGGAAACCGCGCTGCATATAAAGATCTAGCAGTAGCGCGTCTTGTTGTAAACACGTTACTACCAAATTCCCATGGCTTAGCCGATAGGCTACACATAGTAGTAGCGATCTATGACGAACCGCGCTACCGCTACTTTATTTGTAGCAGCGCGTTTTAATATAAACTCGCTACTGCTAAAGGTTATAAAATTAAATGGAAAGAAAATGGAAAGGTAATTGAAAATGAAATAAATAGAATAAGGTGAAAGGAAAAAAATAAAATGTGAAGAAAACTAAATGAAAAAGGGGGAAAAAGAGAAAGGAGTAGCAGTAGCGTGTATCACGTAACACGCCAGTAGCTAAACAGCGATGGCGCTTTTCCTAGAACGCGCCACTGCTACTTCTGACTTAACCACGGGGTTCGTCCTTCCCCACGCGGCCACTTCCCCCAAATCCAACTCTCTCCACTCTCGCCGCCGCCGTCGCCCGTCGGCTGCCGCCGTCGCCCGTCGGCCGCTACGCGCTCTCCGCACCCTCTACGCCGCCCCGACCCCAGATTCAACGCCGCCCCCGCTCCCGACCTCAACGCCGCCCAGACGCCGCCCGACCCGACCTCGACGCCGCCGCCATCCGCCAGCCGAGCCCGACCCGACCTCAACGCCGCCCTGCCCCTCCCTCGTCGGAGGCACCTGAGGTGGGCACGCCCGCTCCTCCCTCTCCCCTACCTCTGCCTAGGGTTTCTTTATACTTTAGTTGCATCAAATTAGTTAGGGTTCATGTAAGAGTGGAAACAAATCGGATGCGGATGCGGCTCAAATGAGTTAGGGTTCATGTAAGGGTGAAAACGAATCAAATTTCGAAGATGAATCATAAAACGAGTAAAATTTGACCACTTATTTCACTTTATAGTTGGATAATTGAAATATCCACTACCACTTTCCACCCCTATAGGTTCATCAAATTAGATGGTAATTAGGGCAGTAGTTCCTAGGTGCTAATTAGTTAGTAAGAACTAGGTACTAATTAGGTACTAGAATATTTTTATTTATAGTAAGTTTATTTTTAGTAAGAACTAGTTGAATTAATAAAACTAATTAGTAAGAACTTGTTTCTATTTTTTAGTTAAAGCAATTTTTCCCGCCTCGACGTGGACGATGCCTATCCCGCATCCTCGCTGCCGAGTCGGCGGAGGACGACACCTGCTTGACCAGATCGGCCATGTCCGGACTGGGCTCCGCCGGGTGGTACTGGAGGCGCTACCTCACCGGGGCGAGGTTGGTGAGGAGCCAGCCTTTCGTTGACCGAACCTTCTTTGGTGGCGATCGCGTGGGCGATGGCGATCTAGAGGCTCGAGGACTCATGGAGGTGGTGCGCCACCGTGTCGGTGAGGAGGACGCGCGTCCGTCGCTACTTGTTTGCGTTGGAGCACATGTCGTTCTCCAATACCGCAGGTTCTCCGGGATCTCACCGAGCTATGATCCCGTGATGGTTCCTTCTCTCAGGTGTCCACCGCCTGCTGATACCGTCGTGTGCTAGGGTTTAGTTGTATTAGTGATGTTATATGTATGACACTATTTGTGATGTATTAGTGATAATATTCGATGATGTACGGACGCATGAGATGATTTACTTTTGCTTATTGAATGCATGCTAATTTGAGTCTTATAAGATATTTTGAAATGTATATCTTGTGTTGCTCAATATCCAAGTGGCCGGCCATGTTTGCAGGTTACACCTCCGAGTGGCCTATGTTTTGCCGGAGTGTTGATTCATTTCCGTTCCGGCAAATTCCAGGCGCTCGATATGTCCTATTTTAGCAAAGGTCATGCCGGATTTTTTCATGAATTTTGGCATGACTTGTGCCAGAATATGAAGGAAATATCGAGTGCCCCGGATTTGTGTGTTGAGTATCTTGGTAGTTGTCTTCGATCGATTTTCAATTAATGTTTTAACTATGAACATAGGTGTCTGACGACGAAAAGGATTTCGGTATTTGCAAATACTATGAAGACGAGCGCGGCCTGTGCGACGGAATCTTCCTAGATGATGATAGGCGCTTCAGCATCAAGCTGGACGAGAACTTCGAAGTGGATACAGTAAATCACAACGACAAGTCTTTTTTCGTAATTAAGCATGACATCTGCTTCATTTGCTTCAACTTATATTTTTTTACTATTCTACTAGTGTATCCCCTGCCATGCAAGAGTTTTTGTATTGGATAAGATAGGTTTCAGTCATAGTATGGAGGAAAAGAAAGTTTACTTGAAGACCGAGCATGGTTATATTTTCCATGCAAAATTATACAATTCAGACTACTACACCTACTTTGGATGCAAAACATGGCGAGCACTATGCAAGACTTATGCATTTGAGCCTGATATGGTTATCACCTTTGATATTCGTCCAGAAGATGATATTGAAGGTAATACCGACATCTGGGTCGATATGCAGACGCCTCCAGTTATACCATTATGTAAGTTTCTCAACCATATTTATGTCTTTGATATTGTTTATTCAAAAATAGTTGACAACTAATTTATATTGTCAGCTTATTAAGGTGCAAGCAAACATGTCCAGCGCTTGGTAGACAGGACCGTATACTGTCCTGGGGCTAAACTCAACTGCGAGGAGCTCAGTCATTATGTTTTATGGCTTGAGGATCTTGATACTGTCAAGACAAATTTTCTTCCTGCATTTAGAAATGTTAGTACTAAAAATGTGCGACCAATAGTGTTCGTAATGAACTACGGTCACATCTATTTAGGAAGGATGGTAAGATTTTTACTATTTTTCATCAGTGCATCTTTTCCATACATTATTTTTGAAGCTAAACTTCATTGCTAAGTATGTTACCATACGATGTTCTTCAACAGGGACTCCCGATAAATGTTGTGCCTTATGGGATCAAGACTAAAGGTACCATGAGTATCATCAGCTTACGGCCAAGATATCCTACAGATTACTTTAGTGCATTCAAGATTAGCGATGGATGCTTAATAGTGCAAGACGGGACCAAATATGTGATGGGGGAGCGCAGAGAAGTATTAGGGGGCAGCAAACAGATGCGCTACCCACGATTAGGCGACAGGTTCATCTGCATGCTCCAGCTTGATCAAGGAGGAGAGCTATACATGTTTTCTGTTATTTTACCTAAGAGAGAGCAGCAGGAGTAATTAGCTAGCTAGAAATGAGTTTGAGGATGATGATGTGCTACACTATTACTATGATGATAAAATAGCTAGTGTTGGTGTTAATGACTATGATGATTATTATTAGCTAGTGTTAGTGGTGATTAAATAAATACTGTTGGTGGTAATGACTATGATGATGATTAAATAGCTTGTGCTGGCGGATTAGATTCAAGTGGAGGCAACATGTGGTGCACATTGAAAGTACTACTAGTCCAAACTAGATCAAGTTTGGATTAGTAGTATACTTTGACATGCACCACATATTGCCTCCATTGAACCTAATCCACCTTCATTTGACACACTGTTATGGACATAATGATGTAAACCTCATAACTGGTATTGTACCAATATTTGTACGATGGCGCATAAATACACTAAAAATAAAAAATAAAAAAAATACTAGTAGCGATGGACAGAAAACACGCTGCAAGTAGTTACCTTAGCAGATGGCGTGTATCGAACAAACGCTGCAGTTATTTGTCCTAGCAGAGCGCGTGCGATGGCACGCTACTGCTAAGCAATAGCTGTAGCGCCTTATTAGTAGCGCGCCTACCCGCGCTACTAATGAGCACAAAACCAGCGCTACTGCTAGGGTTTTCCCTAGTAGTGAACTAGCATCAACTACATGATGTAATCAACACTACTAGCAACCCACAAGTACCAATCTGATGTTTTGAGACAAAGACTGAATACAAGAGATGAACTAGGGTTTGAGATGAGATGGCGCTAGTCAAGATGTTGATGAATATTAGTCCTCCCATGATGAGAGGGTCTTTGGTGACGACAATGGCTTCGATTTCCCCCTCCCGCAGGGAAGTTCCCCCGGCGAAATCGCTCCGCCTGAGAGCAAAAGTGCTCCTGCCCAGGTTCCGCCTTGAGACAGCGGCGCCTTGTCCCGAAACCTTCCTTATGGGTTTTTATGTCAAATGGCACCATATAGCAGAAGATGGGCTTCGGAGGCCTACCAAGGGCCTTACAAGTCCAGGGGGCGCGCCCCCAAGCTTGTGGCTACCTGACGGGTCCTCCTTTGGTGTTTCTTTCGCCAATAATTTTTATATATTTCAAAATAATTCTCTGTCAATTTTCAAGTAATTTGGAGTTGTGCAGAATAGGTGTCTCCGATATAGCCCTTTCTGGTTCAAAATTCCAGCAGCCGACGATCTCCCTCTTTATGTGATACTTTAAAAGTAAGAGAGAAAAGGCTTAAGAATAGTATCATGAACTGAAATAACAATCCAAATTGCAATAAATATCAATAGGAAAGCATGATGCAAGATGGACGTATCACCGAACAAGACCGTACCTAGATGCTAGCAATCTCATCTAAAACATCACATACCTCTCATAGTTTAATTTCTTTGTTTAGTTTAGTATTACTTTTCGGTTCTCTCTAGTACTTTAGTTTGATTTCTCTTTTTACCGTTCCCTAGCAACCTACTTAAGTGAGTTATTTCCAAACTTCGGTTTGGGTGTGAGCGCGGTTGTGTTAGTGACAGCGCAGATGCAGGGATTGTGGTGCCATCCTATTCGCTCCATGTGGGATTGACAAACCTTACTTATCACGAAAATAGCCCTGTGCACTTACATGACATCACCCTCAGCCCCCTTTGTAGTCGGGCCCTCTCTCTTCTCGGTCTAGGTTATCTTTCTCCCTCTAGTTCTTTCTATTGTTCTTCATGCTTGTTCCATAGAGTGGTGTTGTGCTGCTAGATTGGTATGCGCAGATACTTCAGATGTGTCATGGGCTTTGACACTTGATCGGTAGATCGTAATGGACCAAATTCTCGTGGCACGTATAATCTAGATACGGGAATTGACACACTTCATCAACATCTTTTCTTCTTCCAATGTGTTCATAGTATTTCTCGGTGTGATCATAAAGTGATAAACTTGTCCGGTAACTCACACTTAAGAAGTTCAAATTTCCCTAGCGATGCAGTTTATCTCACGAACATGGTCCACAAGAAAATGGGTATCAACCATCTTGTATACATGGAACTGCTCCATGGCATGCAACACGCTTCCGACATCGGCTATGTCCAATTTAGCTTTGAGCGCATCCCACAAGTCTTTGGCAATCCATACATATAGATATGTGTCTATTCGCAAAAAATATAGATATATGTCAACTAGCTTGTCTCAAATCACGCTCAGAATGGCTCCTATAAATTGAGATGTTGGTGGCCTCCATGAACGCCTTCTCCTGGCAAGGAGTAACCGTTCCATCGGGGAATTCCCCCACCGACCAAGAACACATTGATCGCCGTGAGCCAAAATAGAGTCTGGGTGTGCCAACACTTAAAGTGAACACGTGTAAACAAGTTCAGTTTCAACGTAGCAACAAATCCTTGAATACAAAATTGCTTATACAACTAAGGTTTTTGGATTGCCGAGTATATTAAAAAACATTATTGACAATGCTAACAACATTAATCTCATACTGATAGCTAAACATGTAAGGACACTAGACATAGAACATGTAAATATATGATAGGAACAAGTATGACTAAAATATGAACTAGTAAATAAGGGATGAATAGATCATACCATCGAGTCGGAAAGGACAAAGCCACGGCAGCGGCTTCAACTTCATGGCGTCGGTCATGTCACACATGGCGTCATCGGGGTGGTCAAGGAAATAGTCAAAGTCATGGACGTAGGCTACAATAGTGAGAAAACGCGCTGTGACGCTTCCACAAAACCTTATCACCCTTTTTCTAGTGCAGGATCATAAAGGACAGGGCTCAAGAGGCCTGCTCTTTCAAACAGCGTTGCATGCAACCGTCGGGATGGAGCTGAACGAAAGCAGCAGTAGCAAGAAGAATGATGGTTGGTTGGCGCGCGAGGGTGTAGAGCATATATATGTGGTCCATTATGGTGGTGGCTAGCGTTGCCAACGCCTCTCATATATATATAAGCGCCTTTGCTACTACTATGGCATGTCCCGGGGGAGGGGGGCTGGTAGAGACCGCTTAGTAGTAGCGAGGGTTAAAAACCCGCGCTACTACTATCAACTTAGTAGTAGCAAGGGGTAAAATCCCGCACTACTAGTAAGTAGCAGTAGTGAGGGGTATAAACACGCGCTACTAGTAAGCGTCTGTGTATAATCTTTTCCCTAGTAGTGATAACACACTCAACCGTATGAATGCACTAACACACTTCATATTTCTATATGAGCACCGCCGAAAGACTGAGCTAGCAGATCATATGATTGACGAAGTAGTATATATAGGTGCCTCGTAGTCAGTATAGATGCCTCTTAGTCGATGGGAAGGTTGTCTCGCAATGAATGAACATCACTGGAAAAGCTTGAAATAAATCTAAGTAAATGTGAGCATTGCACAGATACTTTCTTTTATTATGGTCTTTTGCTATTATTCGTGGACAGAAATTTGAATTCAATTCAACCCTACAGGAAAACAAAATATATAGTCAGCTACTAATAGTGCAGTTAAAGTTCAAACGTGATGTGAAAAGTACAGTGTTTCTACATATTCACAGTTACTTCCGCTTTTTTCCTCTTAAGTTAATTTAATCCAAACATTTCGGCATATCATTATAGAAATCTAGTATCAGTGTTTTCAAAAGAAATCAGACTTTATCATTTTTTGGTTATAACTTTATATGTAGACAGCACCGAAGCACCATATGAAGAGAAAGCACAAGACATATTCTCCCTTTTGGTTGGAGATTACGTTAATTACTTACGTTCAGTGCGAGAGTGCCTTCATTGATATGATAACTTAAGGTTACACATTTGAAATACATATGATCATATTCGTACCATATATGTGGCTTAATACCATACTTATTTTCACTCCAAGAAAATATTATAGGGGCGTCTACGTGTCGGCCGGCGGATCTTTCAAACGACCCGCCACCTCGCAAGCTATCAGATGTGGCTCAATCTAATGGTCGAGCGTCATCCTCTACTTCTGCAAGAGAAGTTCTGTTGCAGAACACTTTGCAATAGAGATCTTGTTACAGAAACATTTACAACAGAGATTGTGTTGCCGCTTTTTTCACAGCAAAGATAATGTTGCTGAAACATTTGCGTTTTTTTTTGCAACAAAGGTCAGGTTGCAGAAAAATTGTGCAACAGAGATATGTTGCAGGAACTGTTGTTGCAACAACACCAACAGTTGCGGCTGAAGCTTGAGGAGGCGACAACCATGGACGTCAGTGCTCCTCCGGGGCAACCGTGTCGACCTGCTTGCCCACGGCGAGCCCCGTTGGGAGCGATTGGAGCAGCGTGCAGAGGCGTCAGTTTGTGTGGGAGCTCGGGAGGAACACGTGAGGCGACTACTCGTGCTTGCCGGCAGCCTTGCCAGCGTGCTTGACGGCGGCCTCGTCGGTGTGCTTTCCGGCAACAATGGTCGTGCTTGTCGGCGGCCTTGTTAGCGTGTTTGCTGACGGCAGTCGTAGAAGCACGCTAAGGTTTTGGCTTGATGGGGAGCTCGAGAGAAGCACGAGAGGCGAGTATTCTCGAGGGGGTCTAGATCCTGCAACACATCGGTTGTAACGATGGGCGAGATTGCAACAATTATTCAATTGCAAAACTTAGTCTATGTAATACGTTGCTCCTTAGCCATCTGACTAAAATCAGATCGGGTGGCCACAAAGACGGTCGACGCACGCGTCGTTTATCAATCACTAGCACATATGTCTGTGCGTTGCAACGGGAGAGATATTTTTTGCGAGAAGCATCGGGAAAGATAATTGATGTATCCATCAACACGGTCACTGCAGCGGTGGAGCGACAAAGCGAGGAGTTGCGGTGTTCTCGCGGGTCATGTCTGGGCCGCGAGATTTGGATAGGGATGGGGTTGGTCGGACTGGCGGCCACCACCCAACTCGTGCATTTTTTTCTCCAAGTCTGCCTCCGTGTCGAGGTTTTGGTTGCCTGCTCACTTTGTGGCTGCACAGCGACCTTCGGGGGCATAGTTGCTACTCTCTTCTGCGATGGCGTAACCGGATGGATTACTAATTACGGCGAATCCCATTTCATTGGCATAATTATCGCATAACCAGCATATTCTCTTTTATTGGCATGTGCCTATATTTACTATTAATTATAGCCAACCAACGTATTCTCTTTTATCGTCAAATAACACGTAGAACGCACAACAGTTCGTGTCTCGGCTAGGCCACTCGTAGGCACCAAAACGGCCTATGTTTGTCAGGCACGAATAAAAATCCAAAACAACAATGAGTTGAAGGATCAAACTTATGACCTCAAAAACTCGACCACGTGTTGCTACCCACTCAAACAAACAGCTCCTGCTAACCAATGGCCAATGCGAATGTTTAAGAACATACTACAACATCACATTCGAAATGATCTTTTTTGAACATTCAAAAATAAAGTAATAATTATGAATTGCCAAATATTCTTTGAAACATGAGCAATTTTCGAAATCCCATTTTTTTTCAAAACTGCGAGCATTTTTTTTTGATAATTTCTTTTTTTTAAAGACAACAAAACTTGAGACGGGAAGTTTTTTAAAATTCAGATATTTTCCAAAAACCTGAACCTTTTATAGAAAAGGAACATTTTTTGAATTTATGAACAATTTTTGGGCTGGCTTCGCTGGGCCGCAGCACGCACGGCCCATGTACGGTATTCTGGATAAAATTGTTTCTAAAGCAAATGGACGCAGAAAAATTTAGTACCACCTTGAATAGAAAAAAAAAATTGGTGGTGAACGGATGAAAAAACTGAAGAAACGCATCTTGCTTTATTAGTAAATATAATATATGTATGTATGTATATATATATATATATATATATATATATATATATATATATATATATATATATAGTGTTATTATTCATCACCCAGGGTCCAGAATACGTTATTCTTCACCCGAGGTAATCCTACAATCATTTCATAAAGAAATTATGTTTCAAATACAAATAGTTACAGTCATATTGACTCACTGCGTAAAATTTGGCGTAAAAAATGTCAGAAAACCAGAAAAATTACATTTTATGTACATTTTACACTATATTTTTACGTTTGAAATTTGCGTAATATAAAATATTTTTTACGGCGATTATATAT
Organism: Aegilops speltoides; assembly: GCA_021437245.1. NCBI lineage: Eukaryota > Viridiplantae > Streptophyta > Magnoliopsida > Poales > Poaceae > Aegilops > Aegilops speltoides. Next base: position 31,297,230 of record CM038141.1, on the reverse strand, counting down.
TTTCTTACGTTCTCTTTTTATGTCTGAAATAAGACAAAATTTACGGAACATAAAATTACGGTGCATTCATGTTAAAATAGAGGGGGGTGAAGAATAACTATTTCTCACCCAGGATGACGAATTTATTCAAAAAAATATACCTTAGGAAGACTGAAGGAGAAACAAACCTCTGTCCTCCAGGAGGTGGTGATTTTGTGCTCTATAAAAGGCAGGGGGTTGTGTCCCCAGAGTCCCACTCACACACAGCTAGCACCTGCCAGTAGCATAGTTCATCGATGGCCATGCCACTTGTGTGGCTTGCATGGCTCATCGTCTCCATTCTCTCCATCTACCTCCTGGACCTCTTTACTCACACCCGCCGCGGCCTCCCACCTGGGCCTCGGCCGCTGCCGCTCATCGGCAGCCTCCACAAGCTCGGCGACCAGCCTCATCGCTCCCTGGCCCGTCTCGCCAAGATCCATGGCCCGCTAATGTCGCTGCGGCTAGGCTCTGTCATCACGGTTGTTGCCTCTTCCCCTGCCGTCGCCCGTGAGATCCTGCAGAAGCACGACGCCGTCCTCGCCTCGCGATCTGTGCCGGACGCCACCGGGGAACACGCCAAGAACTCGGTCCCCTGGCTACCCAACGCGCCGCGGTGGCGCGCGCTCCGGCGGATCATGGCCTCCGAGGTCTTCGCGCCGCACCGGCTGGACGCGCTCCACGGCCTCCGCCGCGAGAAGGTGGCGGAGCTAGTGGACCACGTCGGGAGGCTGGCGCGCGAGGGGGCCGTGGTCGACGTCGGCCGCGTGGTGTTCACGACGGGGCTGAACCTGCTCTGCCGCGTAGGCTTCTCCCGCGACATCGCGGACCTGGACGACCTCGACGAGTGCAAGGATTTCCAGGGCGTGTGCGCGGAGATCATGGAGGTGGCTGGCACGCCGAACGTGTCAGACTTCTTCCCGGCGCTGGCCGCGGTCGACCTGCAGGGCGCCCGACGGCGGATGGCGCGGCTGGTCGGGAGGCTGCACCGGGTGATCGATGCTGAGGTGGACCGGAGGCTGCGCAGCCGCCGCGAGGCGGCAGAGCCCAGGAAGAACGACTTCCTCGACGTGCTGCTGGACGAGGACAAGGCGTCTGAGCTGGATCACGACACTATACGCGCACTCTTCACGGTAATTATTATTATGATTATTAGCTGCATTTAGAAATTACACCCTCCATTTTGAAATATAAGCTTTTTACATATTTCAATACGGACTACATATGGATCTATATAGACATATTTTAAAATATAGATTCACTCATTTTACTTCGTATGTAGTCCGTACATATTAGAATCTTTAAAAGGGCTTGTATTTAATAACGAGGAGTAACCCAAGCCTTTTCCCTAATAGTACAAATGGACGCCCGACTATAAACTAATAAGGGTCTCTTTCATTTATAGGGAAAACGTAGGAAGAAAACGGAAATAGGAATTTTCTTATGGTACATAATTCATCCATTGAGCGTGGTTTTCCTACGCCCGGGACATAGCATCCTCGCTACACCAACAATCGAAAACTTAGCAAAATAAATAAATAAAACTTTGCAGCTTCGATTATGACCAAATGTTTTAGGTGCTTGAAAATTTTGGTGGCCACGTGACATCTGAAAAGCTAGCGAAAAAAAGTTTGTGCCCAAATATAGTATCTAAACTTGGGTGCAGAGCAAGAGTTTTATTTCATTTCGTATGAAGATCATGTTATTTGGCAACCAAACTTTACCTTTATCCATTTGATTCAAAGGGATGGGACCACAGGAAAAATGTAGGTAATTTTTCATTGGTTTGGGTTTCGTAAGTAAAACAAAGGAATTTTACAGTCCACTCCAACCTCTTCTCTACATTCCTATGCTCAAAGACCAAGTCAAAGACCTTAACTAGAATAGTAGTAAACTAATCTTACATCGCATAGGTTTGAACCATAATTTGACTATGTGTTTTAGGATTCTTATGTTTTTCCCATTCCCGTGAATCAAACAAAACACCCAATTATGCAAATTCCTGTATTTTCTCAATATTTTGTTCTGCAGACACAAACCTGTCCCATTTCAGTGTTTTTCTATTTTCGTTTATCCGAGTAAACTAAAGAGGACCTAAGGCCAACTCCAATGCGTAGACACAATTTTTTTTGTCCGTTTGGGCCAGCAAACAAATAGATAGACACGACATATGCACCCAACGCACACTACTCATTTCGAGCGGACAAGCCAACCTTTTCCAAATTAAAACTAGTTCTAGCAGTGGAGTTGTTCGGCTCTGTACCAAAGAACACCGCCGCATCCCACGGCTGCCTCAAAGCCCCCGCATCCCACAGCGGGGCCCGCAGCAACGCCGGGCGCGTGCATGCAAGGGAAGGGACGGGGCGGCGCACTAGCATGGTCGAACCGAGCAGAGCAGGCGGCTAGGCGAGTACGCCAGCGCACCCGACCCATGTGAGCTGCAAGGCTTCACGGTCATGCAATGAGTGACAGATCCGCTGCTACTCGCATGCCTCGCCCCGGCGGCAGCGTCTGCCTTATCGCCCGCACTGCACGCGAGCTCCAACGACACAGATCGGACGAAATGGACAGACATGGGCGTATGGTCTGTCTATTTCGACCCAAATCTACCCCAATTTTTAAATGAAAATGGGTCTGAATGGACATAAAACGGACATCAAAACTAAATGAGTCTCTACGCTGAACTGTAATTTTTGGCGGCGCGGACACAAATAGACCAAACGGGTTACTGCGTTGAGGTTGGCCTAAGGAAGAAGTTTGAACAAGGAAATAATGAGACAATGGCATATTTGCGATCAACCGTCAGAACGGTTCATTCCAACTGCACTTCCACATGTGGGAAATACCTCACTGCGCTTCCCTTGTTGGGTTATTCTAACCTTCAAGCGAATTACACAAAACAAATACTCCCTCCATCACATAATATAAAAACGTTTTTGACACTACACTAATGTAAAAAATATTTTTATATTATGAAACAGAGGGAGTAGTTCCCTGACTGCCAACATATTTTAATAAATAGTTCCAATGCAGGCAATTGGGCTTCAGTTCAGAGGGAAAAACTACAACAACTAAGATTGTGCCACTTTCAACTAGGAACCCCCTCCAAAAAACAGTATCTAACATTCAGGGACTTTTAACTAAATTGGGGACATTTCAATATCCATCAATGTTCAACTAAAATGTCTAGAAACTTCATAGTCCCTCCGTTTTAGTTTACAAGTCCTGCGCGTATACCTAGGTTGTCAATTTTATCACCTTAATATAAACTATATAACACAAAAATTAGACGATTTGAAAATAGAACATCTGAATTTTATATTGGTATATTTTTTGTAATATATGACTTGTATTAGGTTGGTCAAATTGATGACCTAGGGGTACGCGCACGCCCTGAAACTGAGAGAGAGAGGGAGTAATTATTTGAGAAACTTGGAAATGAAAAAAAAACATCCAGAAAATAAAATGTGGTGGATATATGCTAAAAGAGAAGTAGACAAGTACCTCGCCAAAAAAAGAAGCAGACAAGTACATAGAGGAAAACTAAAACTTGAAAATACATAGGTTGTTGTTTGCATGCTCGGGAGAGTCAGCTGCCTTGGAGCGTTCTCAGAGTAATAACTAGGGATGACCTATTTTGCATATCTAACCTTTTTATGACATTACTAATATTTATGATGGAACTAATTAAACAACATATTCGTCTTGTAGGACCTCATGGCCGCTGGAATGAACAATATTACCAATACAATGGAATGGGCAATTGTGGAGCTGCTCCAAAACCCATCATCCATGGCTAAAGCATGTGGTGAGCTCTCAAGACTTCAAGAGTCATCGGCTCACGGAGGAACATTGAAGAAGCTGAAACAAACGATCTACCATATCTCCAAGCTGTTATAAATGAAACCCTTCGCATGCACCCACCAGCTCCACTCTTGCTACCACGCCAGGCAGACGCAACCATAGAGGTAGCAGGTTACAAGGTACCCAAAGGGGCACGAGTGTTGGTAAATGTGTGGGCGATGGGTCACGATGAAGGCATCTGGCCGGAGCCTGAGAAGTTTATGCCGGAGAGGTTTTTGGGGAGGGCAGTGGACTTTAGGGGCGGGGACTTCGAGCTAATTCCATTTGGCGCCGGGCGGAGGATCTGCCCTGGGATGCCTCTAGCCATCAAATTGGTGCATGTGATTCTTGGGTCATTGCTAAACCGGTTCAAATGGAGGCTCCCTGCTGAGGTAGAAAGGAATGGGGTTGATATGGCTGAGAAGTTTGGTGTGAACGTCACGAAGGTCATACTTGTTTGTGTTCTAGCCACCCCAATTTGAGTCATGAGTTTGCATTCCATCAGTCGGAATAAAGTTTGCGGCTCCTGAGTCTAAACAATATTCCCATGACTACATGGTTTTACAGCGACAACATGAATGTGGATTTTCATTTACTCTACGCTATGTAAGGACACCCCCCCCCCCCCAGAGAGCTTACAATGTATGACAAGTGTATCGTGTGCGCGCGCGCGCCTGCACATGTGTTATATGAGTTTATGTGTATTTGTGTTCTAAATTTAGTTCGTACAAAAATTTAATGTATCATACGTGAGTGAGAATCAAGCAATGTCAATCGAAACAACTTATCGCGATGTCCTTCACCAGATCAAGTCGATGAATATGGTCCCACTATATATGCGATAAGCCCCTATCTTCAAAAAATGAGAAAATAACTGAGTTGTGATATGGCCCTGAGTGCAGTAGATTGTGGTAGCCTTCAGGGGAAGTACTACAATCAAAATTTATATCCGCAATGGTGGAAGCGGAAGAATTTTTTGTAAAATGTTGGTAGTTGATACATCATGATAAGGCACAGAATAGTGAGATGCTAACTTGTGCGAGTTCGGGGGACGGTCTTTCGCAGTATTGTTGTCGTACACTATCAAGTAGAAGGATGTTTGGACTTACTATTATTTAACAAGAACAAAAGTAAACTGCAACAAGATTGACAAGGATCAATCTCAACACAGCAGCAACTGATCCATCACAAAGGGTCATAGAAACGCAGAAACTTGGTGTGGAACCTTCTCTCTGTTTCTATTAACTCTTGATAAAAACAATCATCGGGAGGCGATTAGAATGGTGATCTAGGTTTTGTCCACCGCCATCGCCGGCGACAGCCATTGATCCTGTGCTTGCCTTGGCAAGGGGTCATGGGCCCCTCCAGGTAATTAGTTTGATGGTGTGACACTAGAAGGAGAAATGATGAGCTAGCCAAGTTGTTGCTTTTGCGTTATTGCTTTCCAGCTGTTTCAAAGGACTAGATGGTTGCATCGCTCACGTCCTAGCATGTGTTTCACGGTGCTAGTTTTCTGTCATGGCACAATATCGCTACCCTACAAGGTGTTGTGATAGGTTATTTTTCTAGATTCCTCGATGTTTGTCCGTCTGCATAGTTGCGACTTCGACAGGTTTCTTACATCAGTTTCTCCGCTTAATCGAGATTTTTGAAGGGATTGAACGCAATAAGGATATTAAGTTGGAATTGTCGCTGATGAGCCATAAGTATAGGGGATCAATCGTAGTCCTTTCGATAAGTAAAAATATCAAACCCAACTAGCAGCAGAAGGAAATGACAAGCGGTTTCAGCAAGGTATTCTCTGCAACTCTTGTTGAAGGAAATATGCCCATAATAAATTTATTATTTATTTCCTTATGTCACGATAAATGTTTATTATTCATGCTAGAATTCTATTAACCGGAAACTTAGTACATGTGTGAATACATAGACAAAATATATTGTCCCTAGTATGCCTCTGCTTGACTAGCTCGTTAATCAAAGATGGTTATGTTTCCTAACCATAGACATGTGTTGTCATTTGATGAACATGATCACATTATTAGAAGAATGATGTGATGGACATGACCCATCCATTAGCTTAGCATTATGATCATTACAGTTTCATTGATACTGCTTTCTTCATGACTTATACAAAATTCCTCGGACTATGAGATTATGCAACTCCCGAAAACCGGAGGAACACTTTGTGTGCTACCAAACTTCACTACGTAAATTGATGATTATAAAGGTGCTCTACAGGTGTCTCCGTAGGTGTTTGTTGGATTGGCATAGACCGAGATTAGGATTTGTCATTCCGTCTTTCGGAGAGGTATCTCTGGGCCCTCTCGGTAATACTCATCACTATAAGCCTTGCAAGCACTGTGACTAATGAGTTAGTTGCGGGATGAAGTATTACGGAACGAGTAAAGAGACTTGCCAATAATGAGATTGAACTAGGTATGATGATACCGACGATCGAATCTCGGGCAAGTAGCCAACCGAAGACAAAGGGAACAACGTATGTTATTATGCGGTTTGACCGATAACTATCTTCATAGGATATGTAGGAGCCAATATGAGCATCCAGGTTCCGCTATTAGTTATTGACCGGAGATGTTTATCGGTCATGTCAAATAGTTCTCAAACCCGTAGGGTCCGCACGCTTAACGTTTGATGACGATATGTATTATGAGTTATGTGTTTTTGATGACCGAATTTTGATCGGAGTCCCGGATAATTTCACGGACGTGACGAGGAGTCTCGAAATGGTCGAGACATAAAGATTGATATATTGGACGATTATATTCGGACACCAGAAGTGTTCCGGATAAAATCGGAGTGCCGGAGGGTTACCGGAACCTCCTCCCCCCCGAGGGAACTAATGGGCCTAGATGGGCCTTAGTGGGAAGAGAGGAAGGGCCGGGAGGGGCTGCCCCCCTTGAGTCATAATAGGACAAGGGAAGGAGGGGCGGCGCCCCCCTTTTCTTCCCTTCTCCCTCTTCCTTCCTCCTCCCCCTCTTCCTTAGGTGGAAACCTGCTAGGACATGGAGTCCTAGTAGGATTCCCCTCTCTTGGGGCGCCCTAGGAGGGCCGGCCGGCCTCCCCCTTGCTCCTTTATATACGGGGGCAGGGGGGCACCCTGGAACACACAAGTTTCTTTCCAACCGTGTGCGGTGCCCCCCTCCACAGTTACATACCTCGATCATACCATCGTAGAGCTTAGGCGAAGCCCTATGCCGGTAGCATCATCATCACCGTCGCCATGCCGTCGTGCTGACGGAACTCACCCTCGTCCTCAACTGGATCAAGAGCACGAGGGACGTCATCGAGCTGAATATGTGCTGAACGCGGAGGTGTTGTATGTTCGGTACTTGGATCAGTTGGATCGCGAAGACGTTCGACTACATCAACCGCGTTATTAAAATGCTTCCGCTTTCGGTCTACAAGGGTACGTGGACATACTCTCCCCTCTCGTTCCTATGCATCTCCTAGATAGATCTTGCATGATCATAGGAATTTTTTTGAAATTACCACGTTCCCCAATAGTGGCATCAAAGCCAGGTCTATGCATAGTTGTTATATGCACGAGTAGAACACAAAGAGTTATGGGCGATACTAGTCATACTGCTTACCACCAACGTCTTACTTTGATTCGGCGGTATTATTAGATGAAGCGGCCTGGACCGACATTACATGACCGCGTTCATGAGACTGGTTCTACCGACGTGCTTTTGCACAAAGGTGGCTGGCGGGTTTCTGTTTCTCCAACTTTAATTGAATCAAGTTTGACTACGACCAATCCTTGTTGAAGGTTAAAACATCACACTTGACGAAAAAATGTTGTGGTTTTGATGCGTAGGTAAGAACGGTTCTTGCTAGAAGCCCATAGCAGCCACATAAAACTTGCAACAACAAACTAGAGGACGTCTAACTTGTTTTTGCAGGGCTTTCTATGATGTGCTATGGTCAAGGCATGATGTGATATAAATTGTTGTATGAGATGATCATGTTTTGTAACAATGTTATCGGCAACTGACAGAAGGCATATGGTTGTCGCTTTATTCTATGCAATGCAATCGCCATGTAATTGTTTTACTTTATCACTAAGCGGTAGCGATAGTTGTATAACAATAGTTGGCGAGATGACAATGATGCTACGATGGAGATCAAGGTGTCGCGTCGGTGACGATGGAGATCTTGACGATGCTTTGGTGATGGAGATCATGAGCACAAGATGATGATGGCCATATCATGTCACATATTTTGATTGCATGTGATGTTTATCCTTTATGCATCTTATTTTGCTTAGTATGGCGGTAGCATTATAAGATGATCCCTTAGTAAATTTCAAGGTATAGGTGTTCTCCCTGAGTATGCCCCGTTTCTACAGTTTGTCGTGCCGAGATACCACGTGATGATCGGGTGTGATAAGCTCTACATTCACATACAACGGGTGCAAGCCAGTTTTGCACACGCAGAATACTCGGGTTAAACTTGACGAGCCTAGAATATGCAGATATGGCCTCAGAACACTGAGACTGAAAGGTCGAACGTGAATCATATAGTAGATATGATCAACATAGTGATGTTCATCATTGAAAACTACTCCATCTCACGTGATGATCGGACATGGTTTGGTTGATTTGGATCACGTGATCATTTAGATGACTAGAGGGATGTCTATCTAAGTGGGAGTCCTTAAGTAATATGATTAATTGAACTTTAATTTATCATGAACTTAGTCCTGATAGTTATTTTGCATGTCTATGTTATTCTAGATCAATGGCCCGTGCTACCATTCCTTTGAATTTTAAGGCGTTCCTAGAGAAAGCCAAGTTGAAAGATGATGGCAGCAACTACACGGACTGGGTCCGTAACTTGAGGATTATCCTCATTGCTGCACAGAAGAATTACGTCCTTGAAGCACCGCTAGGTGCCAGGCCTGCTGCAGATGCTACTAATGACGTTAAGAACGTCTGACAGAGCAAAGCTGATGACTACTCGATAGTTTAGTGTTGCTATGCTTTACGGCTTAGAATCGGGATTTCAAAGACGTTTTGAACGTCATTGAGCATATGAGATGTTCCAAGAGTTGAAGTTAATATTTCAAGCAAATGCCCGAGTTGACAGATATGAAGTCTCCAACAAGTTCTACAGCTGCAAAATGGAGGAGAATAGTTCTATCAGTGAACACATACTCAGAATGTTTGGGTACCATAACCACTTGACTCAGGTGGGAGTTAATATTCCTCATGGTAGTTGAGGGAGTCCCGGACTAGGGGGTTTCCGGATAGCCGAACTATCATCTTCGGCTGGACTCCTGGACTATGAAGATACAAGATTGAAGACTCCGTCCCGTGTCCGGATGGGACTTTCCTTGGCGTGGAAGGCAAGCTTGGCGATACGGATATGTAGATCTCCTACCATTGTAACCGACTCTGTGTAACCCTAACCCTCTCCGGTGCTTACATAAACCGGAGGGTTTTAGTCCGTAGGACGAACAACAATCATACCATAGGCTAGCTTCTAGGGTTTAGCCTCTCTGATCTCGTGGTAGATCTACTCTTGTACCACCCATATCATCAATATCAATCAAGCAGGAGTAGGGTTTTACCTCCATCGAGAGGGACCGAACCTGGGTAAAAACATCGTGTCCCTTGTCTCCTGTTACCATCTGCCTAGATGCACAGTTCGGGACCGCCTACCCAAGATCCGCCGGTTTTGACACCAACATTGGTGCTTTCATTGAGAGTTCCTCTGTGTTGTCATCTTTAGGCCCGATGGCTCCTCCGATCATCAACAACGATGCGGTTCAGGGTGAGACCTTTCTCCCTGGACAGATCTTCATATTCGGCGACTTTGCACTGCGGGCCAATTCGCTTGGCCATCTGGAGCAGATTGAAAGCTACGCCCCTGGCCATCAGGTTAGATTTGGAAGTTTGAACTATATGGCTCACGTCCGTGGAGACTTGATCTTCGACGGGTTTGAGCCACAGCCAAGCGCGCCGCACTGTCATGATGGGCATGATCTAGCTCGCTGCGGACAAAGGCCACGAGGCCGCATAAGTATCCGCTCCGACCCTTAGCTCGGGCCGATCAAGGCCGATCGAGGTTGGGTGGCTGGACACCGCCTCGGGGGCTGCTATCTCTACGGCGATTGAGCCGAACACCAACCCTGTCCTTTGTGAAGCTCGCGACTCCAAGGTGCCGGACTCCTCTCCGGACTCCGAACCTCCCGCGCCCCTGCCGATCGAATCCAATTGGGCGCCGGTCATGGAATTCACCGCTGCGGACATCTTTCAACACTCGCCCTTTGGCGACATCCTAAATTCGCTAAAGTGCCTCTCTTTATCAGGAGAGCCCTGACCGGATTACGATCAGGATGGTTGGGATGCGGACGACGAAGAAATTCAAAGCCCACCCACCACCCACTTCGTAGCCACTGTCGATGACTTAACCGACATGCTAGACGTCGATTCCGAAGACATCGACGGTATGGACGACGATGCAGGAGACGACCAAGAACCAGCGCCTATAGGGCACTGGAAGGCCACCTCGTCATACGACATTTACATGGTGGACATCCCAAAAGATGGGAATGGCGAGGGAACAACGGAGGAAAACCCCTCCTAGAAACAGCCTAAGCGACGGCGTCAGCGGCGCCACTCTAAATCCCGCCACAGAAAAAACGGAGATTCCGGCACCGGAGACAATAACACCCGGACAATGCCGAAGACAACCCCCTCCAGCAGGATTTAGCGCAGGAGGATGGAGAAGCCAGCCCTCATGAGAGAGCGGCAGACAGAGAGGTAGAGGACGATAATTATATGCCTCCCTCCGAAGACGAGGCAAGCCTCGACGACGATGAATTTGTCGTGCCTGAGGATCCCGTCGAACAAGAGCGTTTCAAACGCAGGCTTATGGCCATGGCAAGCAGCCTCAAGAAAAAAGCAGCAACAGCTTAGAGCTGACCAAGACTTGCTAGCCGACATATGGACTGACGTCCTTGCGGCCGAAGAGTATGAACTCGAACGCCCCTCCAAGAGCTACCCAAAATGAAGGCTGCTACCCCGATTAGAGGAGGAAGCACCTAAACCTACATCATCAGTGCATAATACGGCCGACCGGCCACCTCGTGGCCGCGACAGAGAGGTCTCTCGGCCCTACACTCAAGCTGCACCCCGGCGCCGCTCAAAAAATACCAAGGCACGGGAAAATGCGCCAGACCTACGGGATATACTTGAAGACAAGGCAAGGCAAACAAGATCGATCTACGGATCGCGTGGGTGCCCCACGATACGTGACGATAACCGTCATGCCGGATACGGCAATTACGGCCGGGCCGAACACAGTAGACAAAGCTCTTTCGAGCTACGTCGAGATATAGCCCAATACAGAGGCGCCACACACCCACTATGCTTCACAGACGAAGTAATGGATCATCAAATCCCTGAGGGTTTCAAACCCGTAAACATTGAATCATACGATGGCACAACAGATCCCGCGGTCTGGATCGAGGACTATCTCCTTCATATCCACATGGCTCGCGGTGATGATCGACACGCCATCAAATACCTCCCACTCAAGCTTAAAGGACCAGCACGACATTGGCTTAACAGCTTGCCAGCAGAGTCAATCAGTTGTTGGGAAGACCTGGAAGCCGCATTCCTCGACAACTTCCAGGGCACTTATGTGCGACCACCAGACGCCGATGACCTAAGCCACATAATTCAGCAGCCAGAAGAATCGGCCAGACAATTCTGGACACGGTTCCTAACCAAGAAAAATCAAATCGTCGACTGTTCGGATGCAGAGGCCCTTGCAGCCTTCAAACACAACATCCGTGACGAGTGGCTTGCCCGCCACCTAGGACAGGAAAAGCCGAAATCCATGGCAGCCCTCATAACACTCATGACCCGCTTCTGCGCGGGAGAGGATAGCTGGCTAGCTCGTAGTAACAACATGACCAAGAGCCCTGGTAATTCGAATACCAAGGACAACAACGGCAGGTCGCGTCGCAACAAGCACAAGCGCCGCATTAATGGCGTCAATACTGAGGATATGGCAGTCAATGCCGGATTCACAGGCTCTAAACCCGGTCAGCGGAAAAAGCCATTCAAAAGAAATACTCCGGGCCCGTCCAATTTGGACCGAATACTCGATCGCTCGTGCCAGATACACGGCACCCCCGAAAAGCCAGCCAATCACACCAATAGGGATTGTTGGGTGTTCAAGCAGGCAAGCAAGTTAACTGCCGAAAACAATGACATGGGGCTGCATAGCGATGACGAGGAGGAGACCCGGCCGCCAAACAATAGAGGACAGAAGGGTTTCCCCTCACAAGTGCGGACGGTGAACATGATATACGCAACCCACATACCCAAAAGGGAGCGGAAGCGTGCACTCAGGGACGTATATGCGATGGAGCCAGTCGCCCCAAAGTTCAATCCGTGGTCCTCCTGCCCGATCACTTTTGATCGAAGGGACCACCCCACTAGCATCCGCCATGGCGGATTCGCCGCGTTGGATCTAGACCCAATCGTCGACGGATTTCACCTCACTAGAGTCCTGATGGACGGCGGCAACAGCCTGAACCTGCTTTATCAGGATACAGTGCCCAAGATGGGCATAGACCCCTCAAGGATTAGACCCACAAAGACGACCTTCAAAGGCGTCATACCCGGTGTAGAGGCCAACTGTACAGGCTCAGTTACACTTGAAGCGGTCTTTGGATCCTCGGATAACTTCCGAAGCAAGGAGTTAATCGTCGACATAGTCCCGTTCCGCAGCGGCTATCATGCACTGCTCGGACGAACCGCATTTGCAAAGTTCAACGCGGTGCCGCACTACTCATACCTCAAGCTCAACATGCCAGGCCCTCGAGGAGTCATTACGGTCAACGCGAACACCGAACACTCTCTCCAAATGGAGGAGCATACAGCGGCTCTCGCGGCGGAAGTACAAAGCAGCCTCTTAAGGCAATTCTCGAGTCCGGCTGGTAAGCGGCCGGACACCGTCAAGCGCGTCCGGAGTAACCTAGAACAAGACCGCCTGGCATGTTCCGAGCACGTAGCAATGTGGCTCCAACCCCAACCCTCGTGAAACTGCGATACCAGTACTACGCGTACATAATTACGCTCTAGAAATACCATGGGCATAGGGGGAGGGGCACGACCACGGCAGGCCCAGAATGCGGCTCAACCGCACAAGGGGCTCCCAATTGTGTCATTCTTCTTTCTTTTCTCTTACTTTCAGGACTCCTTTCTCATGAAGCCCTGTCCGGCAGTAGAATTGCCGAATACAGGATGCAACAGCCAGGGAAGCAGAAAGCTACATCGAGTGTACAGGTGGTCTCTATAATGAGCAGTATACTTGTTTTACATATCATCCCGTAGCTCGCTCCTGGAGGGGGACATGTCAAATAGTCCCGTCCCTTGCTTATCGCACTATTTGTATCGTTCTGCTTTTACTGCAGCTTTTTTAATAAACAATGCACAGCTTTTGCCTATTATTGCATTTCCTTTTTATTATTATCTATATATGTTCACTTATGACATGTTGCATCCGTATGCTTTGGTACGGCCAAATACACCAGGGGCTTAAATACCCCAAAATATGGTGTGATAAGTCCGAACACTTTCACAAGTGCGGCACCCCGAATTTATAGCATTATATGCATCGGCTCCGAATCATGTCTTGGGTCAATAGTTGGGTTTGCCCGGCTCCCATGTTTTGGTACCTTACGTTCCGTTATATCGGCTAAGGTAGCGCTGGGAGAACCACTGCGATTGTGCCCCGGTTGAGCTGGGTTGAGCACCTCAGTGGAGAAAGCTAAAACTGACCGTCATGATAGGGTGAGAGCCAGTCGCTGTTCGAGAGGTTTCTTCAAGTCCCTAAAGACTTATGCCGCTTAGAGCGAGGAGTCGGCTTTGTCTGGCCTAGGCATGGATAGCGCCCCGAACTCGGTCTTCCGAATACTAGGGGCTTCGCCGAAATTTAAAATTATAGAATTCTATGGCTAAGTGAGAGTGTTCAAGCATTATAGTCCGGTTACCTTGTTCGTTGCGTTGAGCGCCTCCCTCGAAGGACCCAAGAATGGGAAAAAGAGCGCTCGTGGCATGGGGGCAGAAGCCGATGACTCACCATCTTTCAAATTTAATAAACGGCCGCACAGAAGGTAATATTTTAAATTCACAAGCGTTGCTTAGCGCATATGAACAAGTTTTCAAGCGTATAGGATAACAAATGCGAGTTTACTCAAAAATTACATCTTTGGAGCATTCACCCGCTATAAGGCGGGCGCCCTTCAGGATGTTCTCATAATACATCTCGGGCTTGCGATACTCCCTGCCCGGCGGTGGAGCGTCCGTCACAAGCTTCTCAGCGTCCATCTTGCCCTATTGCACTTTAGCACGGGCAAGGGCCCTACGGGCACCTTCGATGCAGACGGAGCACTTGACGACTTCAATCCATGGACATGCATGGCCCAGCCCGAAGTAGCTCCCATGCATGGCCTCCTTCGGCCACAGTTGGGCTATGAGGCCCTTCATGGCCTGTTCGGCCACCTTATGGAGCTCGACCAGCTACTTCAGCTGGTCACTCAGGGGCACCGGGTGTCCGGCCTCAGCATACTGAGACCAGAACACCTTCTCCGTCGAGCTCCCTTCCTCGGCTCGGTAGAATACGGCAGCATTGGACACACTGGGGGCAGATCTGCGAATACTCCTGGAGAGCTCCGGATTCGGGTAAGTAACGAGTAATTCACTTTCACGTGCTTGCTTTGCATGAAGAATGCCTTACCCGCCGCTATCTTCTTTATTGCCTCAATTTCCTGGAGGGATTTTTGGGCTTCGGCCTTAGCGGCTTTGGCGTTCTCAAGAGCCGAGGCGACCTCGGACTCTCGAGTCTTTGAGTCACGCTCCAAACTATCGTGTTTTTCCACGAGAGCCTGGAGCTCTTGCTGCACCTCCGCCACCCGCACCTCCTGCTTCTCTTGCTCGGTGCATTCCACGGCCGCATCACTTTCGGCCCCGGACACTGCTTCCTTCAGGGTCGCCACCTCGTTCGTCGCCCCTGCAATTTTCAAGTTATTCCTGTTTTTTTTGCAACCACATATTTTATATACTTCCATAAGGTATTACTTACCTTCCTTGTCCTCGAGCTGCTTCTTGGCAAGGCCGAGCTCGTTCTTGGACTGCTCGAGGTTCTGCTTCAATGCATTGACCTCCGCAGTCAGTGCGGCAGAGATCAGCAGCGCAGCCTGCATTCCCATATTGACATGCTTATGTTAGACTCCTGCGTATATCTTTTTAGATCCTCGCCGGTTTTCTTTTCTGAACACCAAACTGAGGATCAGGGGCTACTGTCTATGCGGTACTATTTTTTACATATCTTAATTACATACCTCAAAGCACAGTTAGAAGGCTGGCACGAGCTTCATCCAGCCCTCTCATGGCGGACGAAGTTTACGGATCACCGCACTCATAACAAAGATGCGGTGCTCCTCGATCGATGGGCGCCGTTAAGCGCCTCCAGCAAATTATCCGGTGCCTCCGGTTGAACGGAGGTCACCAGTGTCGCAGTCTCACCCTTCTTACGAAGGGGCCGCCCACCAAACTCCGGAACCACTGGAGGTTCCGGTGCGGGGTCCGGCCTAGGGCCGGACTTAGTGCCCTTTGGGGTTTGATCCCTATCGGTGTCAAAACCGGCGGATCTCGGGTAGGGGGTCCCGAACTGTGCATCTAGGCGGATGGTAACAGGAGACAAGGGACACGATGTTTTTACCCAGGTTCGGGCCCTCTCGATGGAGGCAAAACCCTACTCCTTCTTGATTAATATTGATGGTATGGGTAGTACAAGAGTAGATCTACCACGAGATCAAGGAGGCTAAACCCTGGAAGCTAGCCTATGGTATGATTGTTGTTCGTCCTACGGACTAAAACCCTCCGGTTTATATAGACACCGGAGAGGGATAGGGTTACATAGAGTCGGTTACAATGGTAGGAGATCTATATATCCGTATCGCCAAGCTTGCCTTCCACGCCAAGGAAAATCCCATCCGGACACGGGACGAAGTCTGCAATCTTGTATCTTCATAGTCTTGGAGTCCGGCCGACAGTGATAGTTCGGCTATCCGGACACCCCCTAGTCCAGGACTCCCTCAGTAGCCCCTGAACCATTCTTCAATGACGACGAGTCCGGCGCGCATATTGTCTTCGGCATTGCAAGGCGGCTTCCTCCTCCGAATAATTCATAGAGAATTTTGAACACCAGGATAGTGTCCGGCTCTACAAAATAAGTTCTACATTCCACCGTAGAGAGAATAATATTTACACAAGTTCAATCTGCTGACTTACTTCGTGGCATGATGTCACACCACGGCCAAGCCTTTATTCGAATCGTTTTTATTGTCCCACCTCAGCGCGATTAGCGAAGCGGTTTTCTTGGCACGTCCTATTAAAGCATAGATCGTGTCCCCTTATTCCGGGATTCTCATCAATACGGGCGTGGGTAACCCAACCGTGCCCGTTGGCACGCCCCCTCCATCGGAGGCGAGTCCCAAACGGTCACGGGGACGGCTCTTGGTATTCAACCCCCTTTATAATGAGACCAAGGCCCGTTCCCTTTCTTCAATCTCAATCGAATTTGCCCCTCGCCTCGAGTTCCAACACCCAAGGCTCCAGATTCAGGCGCTTCGGACCTTCGACAATGTCCGGCTCCGACCTATAGGGCCGGTGGATGCCTTCTTCCGTCACGGAAGAGGATGTGCTAAAGCTGAGAGATGCCAGGTATCTAACCGGCGAAATTCCGCATAGGCTGCCTGCCCAAGGGCAAGTCATTCCTACTCCCGAGCCCGGCGAAAGCGTGGTGTTCGTGTCTCACTTCCGTCGGGGTCTAGGTTTCCCGACGGACCCCTTCGTGAGGGGGCTCATGTTTTATTATGGGCTGGAATTCCATGACTTGGACCCGGAATCCATCCTCCACCACATCTCATCGTTCATTGTTTTATGCGAAGCCTTCCTCCGCACTACCCTTCACTTCGGATTGTGGCTCAAGACCTTCAACGTGAAGCCAAAGATGATCGAGGGGCGGCCAGCAGAGTGCGGAGGGGCAGTTTTAAGCAAGAGGGCTGATGCTCCATGGCCCGAGGGCTCTTTCCAAGAGGAGCTTGGTTTGTGGCAACAGGAGTGGTTCTACGTCACCGCTCCCAGGGGCACCAGATGGGTGGCGCCACCTGCCTTTCGCTCGGGCCCTCCATAACGGCTGGCGTCATGGGTCAACAAAGGGCTTGACTGGGGGCCGTCCAAGGATGTACCTTTATTGTAGGGCCGTATTCGAGACCTCCAAGAGAGTGAGATCAATCTGGTTATAGTGGCGCAGGTCATGCTGATTCGGGCGCCGCCTACCTGCAAACGCCCCCTTAAGCTTGGGAATTCAATCCGGAGGACCGCGAGCTCTCCAACACTTCATGGGCGCGACGCCTATGGAGATGTATAAACTGTTCTTGGATCGGAAGAGATGTGTCCGGACTTGACCGAGGGCCTTGGTCTGAGCTGCAATCGCCGGATACTCAAGTAAGTAGTCCTGTGCGGACATGCTATCCGTACATTTATCATAAACTTGCCCTTTAAAGAGTTATCCCTTGAACAGGAATGGATAGCAAAAGCAAAACTAATAAGGTGTCGGCCCCCTCCACGAGACCACGCGGATCTGTGTTAACCAAGATCTTTGGAGGTTGCGCCTTTGGAAGAGGGCGAAGGAGGGAACAGGAAAGCTACCGCCTTCGCTCAGGAGGCTCTTAAGGAAGGGGGGATCGAGAATCCCCCCCTCCAAGGGGAGAAGAGGACCGCTTCTAAAGATCCAAAGGCCAAGGCCTCAAAGCGGGGGAAGAAATCTTCACTAGAGGGTCCTGCGCCGGGAGGAGCCCCGGCCACACTATTTCCCCAAGGAAATCAGCCCTCTACCGAGCCGTAAGTAGAAAGGGGAGTTTTGTAATAAGGGACATCCCTGTTTTTATTTCTGAAGATAAATGAAGTTATTACCTTGTAGTTCGGATCTCAGCCCTTCTCAACAGAGCTCATCTTCGGGGGATCTTCGTCCGGAGATGATGGAGAGCGAAACGCCTCCATCTGCCGCACCGTCAGGCGGAGCGGACGACCCTGAGGTGTCATCGCGGAGGGTTTCCCCGAGTCCGGCAGGGCCGGAAAGTTCAGCACCAACTGGTGTACGGTCGGAGGAGCTGAAGGATCTGCTCGGGCGGGCGTCTATCTCAGAAGATCACCGTACGTTAATGGGTACGGTGATTGAAAGGATTTCATCCTCTGAGAGCGGGTTGCACGAGGCCGTCGAAGTTCTTGTGGGGTTTGAGGTACACAAAAATGATATACCTTCTAACAGTTTTGCACATAGAATCGCCAGTATAGATAGTAGCCCTGAGACTATATGCGTTGTCAAAGGGGCGGCATGCGAGGATCATAATCTCGGTTATAAGATGTCGCCCTTCCTATTCAGAGGCGGGCGTTCGGTGTGTGGCCGGACCGATAGATTCTGCTGAACTGAAGTGGCAACAGCGTTGCGGATGCGGACATCACGCTGGTCAATAAGCGACTTGACGAGTCGCAAGGTATGTGTCTTCTCCGCGGACACCTGGTAAGGGAGCTTGACGCCCGTGCCTTACTATATGTATGCTTAATGCAGATGGTGTTGCTGCTATGGAGGACCTTCTGGCAGAGCTCGCCCGAGCCAAGGAGCAAGCCAGAAAAAGTAATGCGGCTGCCTTGAAGGCGACCGACGAGCTAAAAGCCAAACAGGCTGCTCACTGCCGAAGCAGGGAGGAAATGGCCAAGATGGCCGTGAAGCTGAAGGATGCTACCGACCGCTGCGAGTTTCTTATAAGGGAACGCTGAGCGGATCAAGAGGACCTAAAGAAGGCCACCGCCGAAGCCAAGGATGCCCGCTCCGCGATGAGAGCTATAAAGGAGGAGCTATGTCAGGCCGGGGATATTGCGGCTGCAAAGCCCTTTCTGCTGCGTAGGAAGTTCACAGATCCGAAGTATGCTCAATTGGGCCAGGTGTGGGGTGTGGAGGATGCTTATCTGAATTTGGCGGAGAGTGCCGCAGACGCAGTCGCACACTTCCAAGGCTAAAAGGATCACGGAATGGAAGAGCTTTTTTAGTCGCAATTCCACAGTCCGGAGCGTCCACTTCCATTAACCGATCAGTTAGCCGAATGGGCTGAGCTGAATAGGTTGTCCGGACTTACCATGAAGGATGTCGTGGCTCATTTGTGGCCGAAAAGGCCTGAGCCGAAGAGTTATTTTGGCTTGGTGCATCAGTTTCTTGATGCGGTGCCGCATATCGAGGCGATGAAGCGGTCGGCGTGCATAGAGGGTGAACGGATGGCTCTTGCCCGTGTCAAAACATACTGGGCAGAGATGGAGGCAACCGACGTTGCATCCCCGGGTTCTGACAGAAGCCGATTACCAGCCGAGCACTATTTTGAGGAAGTCCTGCAACGCAGTGCTCAAAAGATGTTATGTTCAAATGACATGTATGATTTGTGAAGCCATGTTTCGAATATAATATAAGGGCTTTTTATACTTGTGTGTTCAAGTGTTGAAATACCTCCTGTGCGGCCGTTAACGTAGATGTGTATATAACCTGAAAGATGGCAGTCTTCGGCTACAGCCCCCACGCACATAGTGCGGGGGTGTTTGCAAAAAAGCGCATTTTCACACTTAGTCCAACGTCTTGGTCCTGTGAAGGAGGTGATAGCATAGCAAACTAGGCAACCGGACTATAATGCTTTATCACTTTCACTTAGCCATAGGAGTTCGATGGTGGGGCTACTATATAGCCCCTAGGGGCACTGCGCTCTCCGAATTTCGGGGCGCATATGTGCTGACGGAAAGCGACCCTTCGTTAAGCGGAGAATTCTAAACATTCTAGTGGTCGATCGAGTGGTTGACCATACTCTCGCTATATCATGACATCAGTTTTGGCTTTCTCTCTTGAGGTGCTCACCGGACGAACGAGCACAATCGCGATAGTTCTCCACAGTGCCGCGTTAGCCGATAGAAGCGGAGCGTAAGGCAGCAAAACACAGGGCCGGGCAAACCCAACATTTGACCAAAGACATGACTCAGAGCTGATGCATATAATGCCGAACTCGAGACGCCGAACACTCCCTAAGGTATTCGGTCTTTATGAAAACGGGCAGAACAATGCCCTAAGCCCCTAGTGTCCAGGTATGCGAAAAAATTTCTGACGCGGCCGACGCCAAAACGCCAGCCACCTCCTCGGTTATAGTGAGAAACCGGGGGATGTGTATCAACAAGAGACAGTAAGAAAGGTTTACGCAGGGTCTTAATCTGAACAGAATCCTTGCAACGGGTCCCTACTACACGTCTGCGCCTGTGTTGAAGGAAATATGCCCTAGAGGCAATAATAAAGTTATTATTTATTTCCTTATATCATGATAAATGTTTATTATTCATGCTAGAATTGTATTAACCGGAAACATAATACATGTGTGAATATATAGACAAACAGAGTGTCACTAGTATGCCTCTACTTGACTAGCTTGTTAATCAAAGATGGTTATGTTTCCTAACCATGGACAAAGAGTTGTTATTTGATTAACGGGATCACATCATTAGTTGAATGATCTGATTGACATGACCCATTCCGTTAGCTTAGCACCCGATCGTTTAGTATGTTGCTATTGCTTTCTTCATGACTTATACATGTTCCTATGACTATGAGATTATGCAACTCCCATTTACGGAGGAACACTTTGTGTGCTACCAAACGTCACAACATAAGCTGGGTGATTATAAAGGTGCTCTCTGGTGTCTCCAAAGGTACTTGTTGGGTTGGTGTATTTCGAGATTAGGATTTGTCACTCCGAATGTCCGAGAGGTATCTCTGGGCCCTCTCGGTAATGCACATCATTTAAGCCTTGCAAGCATTACAACTAATGAGTTAGTTGCGAGATGATGTATTACGGAATGAGTAAAGAGACTTTCCGGTAACGAGATTGAACTAGGTATTGGATACCGACGATCGAATCTCGGGCAAGTAACATACCGATGACAAAGGGAACAACGTATGTTGTTATGCGGTCGACCGATAAAGATCTTCGTAGAATATGTAGGAACCAATATGGGCATCAGGTCCGCTATTGGTTATTGACGGATCGTGTCTCGGTCATGTCTACATTGTTCTCGAACCGTAAGGTCCGCACGCTTAAGGTTTCGATGGCAGTTATATTATGAGTTTATGAGTTTTGATGTACGAAGGAGTTAAGTAGTCCCGGATGAGATCGGGGACATGACGAGGAGTCTCGAAATGGTCGAGACGTAAAGATCGATATATTGGACGACTATATTCGGAGTTCGGAAAGGTTCCGAGTGATTCGGGTATTTTTCGGAGTACCGGAGAGTTACGGGAATTCGCCGGGGAGAAGTACCGTGCGGGAAAGAGAGAAGGGCTGCCTAGGGCAGGCTGCGCACCCCCCATGGCCTAGTCCGAATTGGACTAGGGGGAGGGGCCGCACCCTCTCCTTCCTTCCCTTCTCTCTTCCCCTTCCTTGTCTCCTACTCCTAATACATGGAAGGACTCCTAGTTGGACTAGGAAAGGGGAATCCTACTCGGTGGGAGTAGGACTCCCCTAAAGCGCGCCATAGTAGAGGGCGGCCCTCCCTCCTCCACTCCTTTATATCACGGGGTGGGGGCACCCCATGGACACACAAGTTGATCATTGAGATCGTTCCTTAGCCGTGTGCGGTGCCCCCTCCACGATATTACACCTCGGTCATATTGTAGCGGTGCTTAGGCGAAGCCTGCGACAGAGAACATCAAGATCGTCCTGCGCCGTCGTCTTGTGGAACTCCTCCAGCGCCTCTGCTGGATCGGAGATCGGGGTGCGTCGTCGAGCTGTCGTGTGTCAAGAACTGGAGGTGCGAATGCGGTGCTTGGATCGGTTGGACCAGGAGGGCGTCGACTACTTCCTCTATGTTGCGTCAATGCTTCGCTTGGTCTCGAGTGCGTAGACAACACTCTCCCCTCTCGTTGCTATGCATCACCATGATCTTGCGTGTGCGTAGGAATTTTTTTGAAATTACTACGTTCCCCAACATGTGTCTCCATTGTGCCGTATCCTAGACGAGCGTAGTACGGTGTTCATCTGTAAAAGAGAAGAACTTAGTTTGAAAAAGGGATCGTGCGAAAAATGTATAAACAAAGTATAAGTCAAAAAACGAATAAAATTGAGCTTTATTTTCTCTTATTGTACATGCGTGCAGCCCCTTGTAAGGGGGTACGCGGCTAGTAAGCTCCTTGTTTATTTGTGCCGCACTCGTCTAATCGTGTCCGGGATCTGAATGACCTGTTTGGGTGCTTTGATCAGCAAAGCCGGATTATTGTGTGGCTGTCAAGGCAGTCTCACTTTCTTTCGTATTCAAGGAACACTAGAGGTTTCCCTTTAATGAGATGATGCCGCGTGGACCGAGCATTTTAAGTGTAAGAGATGCATAATGTGGTATTGCGTTAAAGCGGGCGAAAGCTTCGCGTCCCAATAGTGCTTGATACCTACTTTAAAATGGGGCGATGTGGAAGCTTACTTTTCGTGACGGGGGTTATCGGATGAGCCGAACACAACTTCTAGTGGTAGAGAGCCCGTACAATGGGCATATGTGCCTGGCATCACTCCTTTAAAGGAAGTGTTGCTATGGCGTATTTTGGTTGGGTCTATCCCCATTCTGCGGATTGTATCCTGATACAATAGGTTTAGATCACTACCGCCGTCCATTAGGACTTGCGTAAATTGTAGTCTGTCGATTATAGGATCTAATATTAGAGCAGTCCATCCTGCGTTCCGGGTACTTTCGGAGTAATCCTGATGGTCGAAAGTTATTGGTTTTGACATCCAGTGTTGGGACTCCGCTGGGGTGGACCGTGCGGCGCGTACTTTAATGGGCGCCGCTCTATTTTTGCCTGTTGTCACATGAAGTGAGTTTACTATTTTGACCTCTTGTGGGAAATTCCTTTGTTTTCCGGTGCTCTGCTTGTGGAGTTCGTCATCGTCCTCACTTGGTGTTTCGAGCCCCTTGTGTTCGGCATTAAGTCGGCCGGACTGTTTGAAGACCCAACAATCTCTGTGGGTATGGTTTGCAGGCTTCCCGGAGGTGCTGTGGATTTGGCATATCTTGTCCAAGATTTTGTTGAGGTTGGATAGCTCGTCGCTGTTGTCTTTGAGAGGCAGTGTTTTGTTGTTCTGCCGAGAGCTTTTGAACCCGGCGTTGACTGCCGTGCTCTTTGGGCCATTTCCCTTGGTCTGGCGCTGGTCCTTTCTACGTCATGGTTTCCCATTTACATCCCTGACCTCGGATGTACTTGGGTCGCTGGTGCTGCATCTTGCGAGCCAGTTATCCTCTCCCACGCATAAGCGGGTCATGAGGCTTGTTAGTGCGGCCATTGTTCTTGGCTTTTCCTGGCCGAGGTGTCTAGCGAGCCATTACGTCTCGGACGTTATGTTTGAAGGCTGCTAAGGCTTGGCGTCCGAGACGATCGACTATTTGGTTCTTTTGGTGAGGAACCTGTTCTAGAATTTCTTGGGCTGACTCTCGGGCTGTTGAGTTATGTGACTTAAATCGCTGCGCATCCGGAGGGTGGACATAAGTCCCCAAAATTTGCCGAAATGCATCCTCGAGCTCTTCCCAACTTCCAATGGTATTTTACGGGAGGCTTTTGAGCCAATGCCGGGCTGGCCCTTTGAGCTTGAGGGGTAAGTATTTTATGGCGTGGAGGTCATCTCCTCTAGCCATATGTATGTGCAGGATGTAATCCTCAATCCAGACTCCAGGGTCTGTTGTTCCGTCGTATGCCTCTATGTTTACGGGCTTGAATCCCGCTGGAAATTCATGATCCAGCACCTCATCGGTGAAACGTAAGGGGTGTGCGGCGCCCCTGTATTTGGGTGTGCCGTGATGTTCGAATACTCGTCGTGTTGTATTGCTTTCTGGGGCTTGCTTTCTTGGCCCATAGATGGACCTGGCGGGGCCATCCTTTTTGTGAGGATCCTTATGTGGATCACATGCCGGCTTATGTGCGGCGCTGCTTGCCGCTCTTTGTTTGTCATGTGGTCGTCTATCTGACCGGGCGACCTCTTTGTTCTTTGATTGTGGGGGCTCTACGGCCTCCTCGTCACATTCGGGCAGTAGTTTGCACTTTGGGTAGCTTTTGGCTTGGCGACTATCGCCGTATTTGTCTGCGGTCTTGAGTACTTTGCTCCATCTCATTCTGAGTACGTCTTCCGCTGTTTTGAGCTTCATACTTCGCTTCTTCGACTTAGTGCGATGGCGGCGAGCCTTTTGGAGGTTCTTCTGCTTCAACGATGTGTCCGACATGAGATCAACCGGATTGTTGTTTTCGCCGGGGTTGGATTGGTTATCCGATTCATCCTGTTCGGATGGTTGCTCGGGGGCATGTTCATCGTCCACCGGTTCGTCCTGCTCTATGGCTGGGTCTGTATCGTTGTTGAGGCGGGACTTTGGGCGGCGCTTGTGTCTCTGTTTCGGCTGTTTTTGGAAGGAGTTATCCTTCGCAGCGTCCCATTGTTCCTCGTTATCGCTTCCTTGAGGTATGTCCACCATATAAACATCGTGAGTTGAGGTGTCTTTCCAGTTCCTTGTAGGTGCTGGTTCTTGGTCGTCTCTGGCATCGTCGTCCATACCGTTGATATCTTCGGAGTCGAAGTCTAGCATGTCGGTTAAGTCATCGACGGTGGCTACGAAGTGGGTGGTGGGTGGGCTTTGAATTTCTTCGTCGTCCACATCCCAACCGTTCTGACCATAATCCGGCCAGGGCTCTCCTGATAAAGAGAGACACTTTAGCGAATTCAGGATGTCACCAAAAGGCGAGCGCTGAAAGATGTCCGCAGCGGTGAACTCCATGATCGGTGCCCAATCGGATTCGATTGGCAGGGGCGGGGAAGGTTCGGGGTCCGGAGAGGAGTCCAGCACCTTTGAGTCATGAGCTTCACAAGGGACAGGGTCGGTATTCATCTCCATCACCATAGAGGTAGCAGCCCCCGAGGCGGTGTCCATCCACACATCCTCGATCGGCGCAGTCGGCTCTGAGCTAAAGGTCGGAGCGGACTCTTGTGCGGCCTCCAGGGCACTGTCCGGCAGCAGAGCTAAATCATGCCCATTGTGACAGTACGGCACGCCCGGCTGTGTCTCGAATCCGTCGAAGATCAAGTCTCCGCGGATGTCGGCCGTATAGTTCAAACTCCCAAATCTGACCTGATGTCCAGGGGCGTAGCTTTCGATCTGCTCCAGATGGCCAAGTGAATTGGCCCGCGATCTGAAGCCGCTGAATCGGAGATCATGCAGGGAGAAAAGTCTCACCCTGGACCGCGTTGTTGTTGATGATCGAAGGAGCCATCGGGCCTATAGGTGACGACACAGAGGAACTCTCAATGAAAGCACCAATGTCGGTGTCAAAACCGGCGGATCTCGGGTAGGGGGTCCCGAACTGTGCGTCTAGGCGGATGGTAACGGGAGACAAGGGACACGATGTTTTACCCAGGTTCGGCCCTCTCGGTGGAGGTAAAACCCTACTCCTGCTTGATTAATATTGATGGTATCGTGGTACAAGAGTAGATCTACCACGAGATCAAGGAGGCTAAACCCTAGAAGCTAGCCTATGGTATCATTGTTGTTCGTCCTACGGACTAAAACCCTCCGGTTTATATAGACACCAGAGAGGGCTAGGGTTACACACAGTCGGTTACAATGGTAGGAGATCTACATATCCGTATCGCCAAGCTTGCCTTCCACGCCAAGGAAAGTCTCATCCGGACACGGGATGGAGTCTTCAATCTTGTATCTTCATAGTCTTGGAGTCCGGCCGACGGTGATAGTTCGGCTATCTAGACACCCCCTAGTCCAGGACACCCTCAATCCCCCTTGTGCCTAGAGTCCGGGAGGTTGCCTTGCGGCGCCTCCGGGACCTCCTCCTCCTGGCTGGCCCCCTTTTGGGACCCCACCTCAGCGTCATCTGCAGCACGACGATAGGAGACGACCGGAAGTGAAGTGCTATCCACGTCCGATGGCGCCAGGGAGCCGCTCGTTGAAGTGTTGAGCCCGTCCTTGGGCGGGCTGCAGGGTTATATTCGGCGTTAAGAGATTCTATGAGACAAATTAAACACCATGAGTTATTCTGGTATCCGGACACTTACGAAGTCGCCAGGGGCTTAGTCCTTGGTGGCCACTCCTCTTCATCGTCGTCGGCGTTTGTGGAGTAGTCCGGGGGGAGGGTCCTTCCCTTCTTGGACCTTCGGCCTCCCCCGTTGGGAAGGCCTTCCTTTTCTTCTCTCCCCCCGCTGGGGGAGAGGCCTCTTTTTTATCCTCCTCATCCTCGCGGGAGGAGTCCACCTCGGAGTCATCGGAAGATGAGTCCGATAACACCTGACGCCGGGAACTCTTTCGGGTTCTCGTGCCCTTCTTCTTGGCCTTCTTCTCCGGCACCACGTAAGGCGCCGGAGCCAGTAGCCCCGTTAATTGGGCGTCCGCTGGGTCTTCTGGCAAAGGAGCCGGACAGTTAACCTGCACGGACGTCTTTTGCCAGGCCTGTCAAAGGTACAGGGAGTTTAGATCCCGCATAGAGTCAAACTATGGAAAATAAGTGTCATGTAAAAGGTAAAGTAGCTTACCTCGCCGGCTTGATGCTGCAAGCTGAATCCGCGATCTTCGGTAGCGGATGCGGGAGCCTTGGCGCCCTTGAACATCACCTTCCAGGCATCTTCGTACGTAGTGTCGAAGAGCCTGCTCAAGGTTTGGTGCTGTGCCAGATCAAACTCCCATGAATTAAAGGCTCGTTTTTGGCATGGGAGGATCCGGCGGATGAGCATGACGTGGACCACGTTGACGAGCTTGAGCTTCTTGTTCACCAAGGTTTGGACGCAGGATTGGAGTCTGGTCATCTCTTTCGAATCACCCCACGATAGGCCCTTCTCTTTCCAAGAGGTGAGCCGTGTAGGGAAGCCAGATCGGAATTCGGGGGCCGCTACCCATTTAGGGTCATGCGGCTCAGTGATGTAGAACCACCCCGATTGCCACCCCTTTATGGTCTCCACAAAGGAGCCCTCGAGCCATAGGACGTTGGGCATCTTGCCCACCATGGCGCCTCCACACTCCACCTGCTGGCCCCCCACTACCTTCGGCTTGACATTGAAGGTCTTCAGCCATAAGCCGAAGTGGGGCTTGATTCGGAGGAAGGCCTCGCACACGACGATTAACTCCGAGATGTTAAGGACAAAATTCGGGGCCAGATTGTGGAAATCCAGGCCGTAGTAGAACATGAGCCCCCGGACGAATGGGTGAAGTGGAAAACCTAGTCGCGGAGGAAATGGGTGAGAAACACCACCCTCTCATGGGGCCCTGGGGTGGGGATGAGCTGCCCCTTGTCGGGGAGCCGATGTGCGATGTCGCTGGACAAGTATCCGGCCTTCCGCAGTCTCTTGATGTGCCCCTCCATGACGGAGGAGGCCATCCACTTGCCTCCCGCTCCGGACATGGTTGGGGAAGGTTGAGGCGAGATGTGCGAACTTGGGCGCTGGAGCTCGAGTGCGCGGAAATGGATAAGCAAAGGAGGAAGAAGGCATAGGTAAAAAGGTGGATCCTTAATTATCTCCTTATATAGGCGGACGAAACTATGCGTCCCCACCAGCCTGGTAAAACTCGCTTATCTCCCAGGCGCCATAATCTATGGCGCGGTTGGGTTACCCACGCCCGTATTGATGAGAATCCCGGAATAAGGGGACACAATCTCTCCTTTGACAAGACATGCCAAGGAAACCGCCTCGCTAAATGCGCTGAGGTGGGACAGTAAAAACGATTCGAATAAAGGCTTGGCCGTGGTATGATGTCACGCCACGGAATACGTCAGCAGATTGAACTTGTGTAAATATTATTCTCTCTACGGTGGTATGTGGAACTTATTTTGCAGAGCCGGACACTATCCTTGTGTTCAAAATCTTCTATGAAGTATTCGGAGGAGGAACCCGCCTTGCAATGCGAAGACAATATCTTGTGGACTCGTCGTCATTGAAGCCTGGTTCAGGGACTCTTGAGGAGTCCCGGACTAGGGGTGTCCGGATAGCGAACTATCATCTTGGGCCGGACTCCTGGACTATGAAGATACAAGATTGAAGACTTCGTCCCGTGTCTGGATGGGACTTTCCTTGGCGTGGAAGGCAAGCTTGGCGATACAGATATGTAGATCTCCTACCATAGTAACCGACTTTGTGTAACCCTAACCCTCTCCGGTGCTTATATAAACCGGAGGGTTTTAGTCCGTAGAAAAACAACAATCATACCATAGGCTAGCTTCTAGGGTTTAGCTTCTCTGATCTTGTGGTAGATCTACTCTTGTACTACCCATATCATCAATATCAATCAAGCAGGAGTAGGGTTTTAACTCCATCGAGAGGGCCCGAACCTGGGTAAAAACATCGTGTCCCTTGTCTCCTGTTACCATCCGCCTAGACGCACAGTTGGGGACCCCCTACCCGAGATCCGCCGGTTTTGACACCGACAGTAGTGTCATTGGCAGAGTTCTTCAATCACTGCCATCAAGCTATAAAGGCTTCGTGATGAACTATAATACGCAAGGGATGAACAAGACTATTCCTGGTCTCTTCGTGATGCTAAAGGCTGCGGAGGTAGAAATCAAGAAGGAGCATCAAGTGTTGATGGTCAAGAAGACCACTAGTTTTAAGAAAAAGGGCAAAGGGAAGAAGGGGAACTTCAAGAAGAACGGCAAAACGTTCTGCTCGGAGAAGAAACCCAAAATGCGGACCTAAGCACAGGCCCGAGTGCTTCTACTGCAAAGGGACTGGTCACTGGAAGCGGAATTGCCCCAAGTATTTGGCGGATAAGAAGGATGGCAAAGTTAAATGTATATTTGATATACATATTATTGATCACTACTAGGGAAAACCCTAGTAGTAGCACGGGTTTAAAGACCACTAGTAGCGCGTGCTACCACGCTACTAATAAGGCGCTACAGCTATTACTTAGCAGTAGCGCGTGTGACACGCGCTACTGCTAAGAGACATAGCGGCAGCACTTGTTCACACCCGCGCTGCTGCTAATCTAGCTACTTGCAGCGTGTTTACTATCCATCGCTACTAGTATTCCTTTTTAGTGTATTTATCCGCCGTTATACAAATTTTGGTACAATACCAATTGTGAGGTTTATATCATTATGTCCATAACAGTGTGTCAAATGAAGGTGGATTAGGTTCAAGTGGAAGCAATATGTGGTGCATGTCAAAGGTATACTACTAATCCAAACTTGATCTAGTTTGGACTAGTAGTACTTTCGATGTGCACCACATGTTGCCTCCACTTGAATCTAATCCGCCAGCACAAGCTATTTAATCATCATCATAGTCATTACCACCAACAGTATTTATTTAATCACCACTAACACTAGCTAATAATAATCATCATAGTCATTACCACCAACACTAGCTATTTAATCATCATAGTCATAGTGTAGCACATCATCATCTTCAAACTCATTTCTAGCTAGCTAATCACTCCTGCTGCTCTCTCTCAGGTAAAATAACATAAAACATGTGTAGCTCTCCTCCTTCATCAAGTTGGAGCATGCAGATGAACCTGTCTCTTAATCGTGGGTTGCGCTTCTGATTGCTGCCCCCTAGTACTTGTCTGCGCTCCTCCATCACAGATTTGGTCCAGCCTTTCACTATTAAGAACTCGTCGCTAACCCTGAATGCACTATAGTGATTTGTAGGATATCTTGGTCGTAAGCTAACAATACGCATGGTACCTTTAGTCTCGATCCCATGAGGCATAACATTCATCGGGAGTCCCTGTTGAAGAACATCGTATGGTAACATACTTAGCAATGAAGTTTAGCTTAAAAAATAATGTATGGAAAAGATGCACTAAGGACAAATAGTAAAAATCTTACCATCTTTCCTAAATAGATGTGACCGTAGTTCATTATGAACACTATTGGTTGCACATTTTCAGTACTAACATTTCTAAATCCAGGAAGAAAATTTGTCTTGACAGTATCAAGATCCGCAAGCCATGAAACATAATGACTTAGCTCCTCGCAGTTTAGTTCAGCCCCGGCACAGTAGTAGGTCCTGTCTACCAAGTGCTAGACATGTTTGCTTGAACGGAAATAAGCTAACAATTGAAATTAGTTGTCAACTATTTTTGAATAAACAATATCAAAGACATAAATATGGTTGATAAGATCAAATAATGGTATAACTGGAGGCGTCTGCACATCGACCCAGATGTCGGTATTACCTTCAATATCATCTTCCGGACGAATATCAAAGGCGATAACCATATCAGGCTCAAATGCATAAGTCTTGGATAGTACTCGCCATGTTTTGCATCCAAAATAGGGGTAGTCGTCTGAATTGTATAATTTTGCGTGGAAAATATAACCATGCTCGGTCTTCAAGTAAACTTTCTTTACCTCCATAGTACGACTGAAACCTATCTTATCCAATACAAAAACTCTTGCATGGCAGGGGATACGCTAGTAGAATAGTAAAAAAAATTATAAGTTGAAGCAAATGAAGCATATGTCATGCTTAATTACGAAAAAAGACTTGTCGTTGTGACTTACTGTATCCACTTCAAAGTTCTCGTCCAGCTTGATGTTGAAGCGCCTATCATCATCTAGGAAGATTCCGTCGCACAGGCCGCGCTCGTCTTCATAGTATTTGCAAATACCGAAATCCTTTTTGTCCTTAGACATTTCCTATGTTCATCGTTGAAACATTAATTGAAAATCGATCGAAGACAACTACCAGGATACTCAACACATAAATCCAGGGCACTCGATATTTCCTACATATTCTGGCACAAGTCATGCCAAATTCACGAAAAAATCCGGCATGACCTTTGCTAAAATAGGACATATCGAGCGCCTGAAATTTGCTGGAGCGGAAA
The DNA here is from genome assembly GCA_021437245.1 of Aegilops speltoides. NCBI lineage: Eukaryota > Viridiplantae > Streptophyta > Magnoliopsida > Poales > Poaceae > Aegilops > Aegilops speltoides. The sequence continues at coordinate 31,266,376 of CM038141.1, read as the reverse complement.
TGAATCAACACTCCAGCAAAACATAGGCCACTCGGAGGTGTAACCTGCAAACATGACCGGCCACTTGGGCAAGCACATATCCTATTTGAGCAACACAAGATATACATTTCAAAATATCTTATAGGACTCAAATTAGCATGCATTCAATAAGCAAAAGTAAATCATCTCATGCGTCCGTACATCGTCGAATATTATCACTAATACATCCCGAATAGTATCATAAATATAACATCACTAATACAACTAAAACCCTAGCGCATGGCGGGTATCGGTAGCAGGCGGTGGACACCCACGAAGAAGGAACCATCACAGGATCATAGCTCGGTGAGATCCACGGAGAACCTGCGGTATTGGAGAACACATGCTCCAACGCAAACAAGTAGAGACAGACGTCGCGTCCTCCTCCTTGACACGGTGATGCACCACCTCCTTGAGGTCCTCGAGGCTCGGACCGTCATCAGCCCACGCGACCGCCACCAAAGAAGGTTGGGTCAACGACAGGCTGGCTCCTCACCAAGCTGCGCCCCGGTAGGTAGCGCCTCCAGTACCACCCAGCGAGCCCAGGTCCGGACATGGCCCATCTGGTGACGTAGGTGTCCTCCGCCGACTCGATGACGAGGACGCGGGATAGGCATCGTCCACGTCGATGCGGGAAAATTGCTTTAACTAAAAAACTAAGAACAAATTCTTACTAACTAGTTCTATTAATTCAACTAGTTCTTACTAAAAATAAACTTACTACAAATAAAAATAAGCTAGTAGCTAATTAGTAACTAGTTCTTACTAACTAATTAGTACCTAGGAACTACTGCCCTAATTACCATATAAGTATCCATTTTTTAACTAGGGTTCGTACTACCTAATTAAATAGGGTTAATACTAATTGTAATTAACTAACTAGCACTAAAAATAGCCTAGGGTTCATACTAACTACCACTAAATAGCTAGGGTTCATACTAACAGAGAGCAGAGAAGAGGGAAGGGGAGAGTGCTTACAGAGGGCGGGGAGAGAGATGGGGTCGGGGAGGCAGCCACCGAGGCGCCATGAGGCAGGGTCGGGGAGACAGCAAGAGGCGGGTCGGGGAGACGGCGGCGAGGCAGGGTCGGGGGAGATGGCGGCGAGGCGGGTCGAGGGAGACGGCGGCGGAGAGCGAGGGCAGGGGCTCCGGCAAGGTCGAGGTCGAGGAGGAGGAGGCACAGGCGCGCGACGACATTGAGGGCAGACTCCGGCGGAGGCGAGGCGGGGACTCGGCGAGGCGAGGGGGGGCTCCGTGGGCGCGACGAGGGGAGAAGAGAGAGTGGGGAATTGGGGGGAGGAAGCAGAGGAGAGGGAAGCCCGCGTAGGGGGTTAGGTGAAAATAGCTTTAACAGTAGCGTGGGGAGCGAAAACGCGTTGCTGCTAAAATCCGTAGCAATAAGGCGCCCTCACAAACTCGCTACTACTAAGATGGGCCCGTCCTGTAGTGTGTTTAAACTTAGCAGTAGCACCCTACCCTAAAAGTGCGCTTCTACTAATTTTGTAGTAGTAGCGTGGTTTGTAGAAGGGCGCTACTACTATACCTAGCGTGTCGGGAACGGTGCGTCAATTATAGTAGTAGCGCATTTTGTTCCTGCCGCGCAACTGCTAAGTGGACAACAGTAGCGCCCTTTAAGCCAATGCGCTACTGCTAACTAGCTGTAGCGCCTCATTTTAACACGCGCTATGTGTATAAGGTTTTCCCTAGTAGTGGATGTGTACCTTACTAATGCTCGTAGTAGCGCCTGGGTATTTGATACTGGTTCTGTTGCTCATATTTGCAACTCAAAACAGGGGCTACGGATTAAACGAAGATTGGCTAAGGACGAGGTGACGATGTGCGTGGGAAATGGTTCCAAGGTCGATGTGATCGCCGTCGGCACGCTACCTCTACATCTACCATAGGGATTAGTTTTAGACCTGAATAATTGTTATTTGTTGCCAATGTTGAGCTTGAACATTATATCTGGATCTTGTTTGATGCGAGACGGTTATTCATTTAAATCAGAGAATAATGGTTGTTCTATTTATATGAGTAATATCTTTTATGGTCATGCACCCTTGCTGAGTGGTCTATTTTTGTTGAATCTCGATAGTGATGATACACATATTCATAATATTGAAGCTAAAAGATGCAAAGTTGATAATGATAGTGCAACTTATTTATGGCACTGCCATTTGGGTCATATCGGTATAAAGCACATGAAGAAACTCCATGCTGATGGACTTTTCGAATCACTTGATTATTAATCACTTGGTGCTTGCGAACCGTGCCTTATAGGCAAGATGACTAAAACTCTGTTCTCCGGAACAATAGAACGAGCTACTGACTTATTAGAAATAATACATACAGATGTATGCGGTCCAATGAGTGTTGAGGCTCGTGGAGGGTATCGTTATTTTCTTAGCTTCATAGATGATTTGAGAAGATATGGGTATATCTACTTAATGAAGCATAAGTCTGAAACATTTGAAAAGTTGAAAGAATTTTAGAGTGAAGTGGAAAATCATCGTAACAAGAAAATAAATTTTCTACGATCTGATCATGGAGGTGAATATTTGAGTTACGAGTTTAGTCTTCATTTGAAACAACATGGGATAGTTTCAGAACTAATGCCACCTGAAATGGTGTGTCCGAACATCGTAACCGTACTTTATTGGATTTGGTGCGATCTATGATGTCTCTTACTGATTTATCGCTATCGTTTTGGGGTTATGCTTTAGAGACGGCTACATTCACTTTAAATAGGGTACCATCAAAATCCGTTGAGACGACGCCTTATAAACTGTGGTTTGGCAAGAAACCAGAGTTGTTGTTTCTTAAAGTTTGGGGCTATGATGCTTATGTGAAAAAGCTTCAACCTGATAAGCTCGAACCAAAATCGAAGAAGTGCGTCTTCATAGGATACCCAAAGGAAACTATTGGGTACACCTTCTATCATAGATCTGAAGGAAAAATCTTTGTTGCTAAGAATGGATCATTTCTAGAGAAGGAGTTTCTCTCGAAAGAAGTGAGTGGGAGGGAAGTAGAAATTGATGAGGTAATTGTACCTTCTCCATTATTGGAAAGTAATTCATCACAGAAATCTGCTCCAGTGATTCCTACACCAATTAGTGAGGAAGTTAATGATGATGATCATGAAACTTCAGATCAAGTTACTACTGAACCTCATAGGTCTTCAAGAGTGAGATCCGCACCAGAGTGGTACGGTAATCCTGTTCTGGAAGTCATGTTACTAGACCATGGTGAACCTATGAACTATGAGGAAGCGGTGATGAGCCCAGATTCCGCTAAATGGCTTGAGGCCATGAAATCTGAGATGGGATCCATCTATGAGAACAAAGCATGGACTTTAGTGGATTTGCACGATGATCGGCAAGCCATAGAAAATAAATGGATCTTCAAGAAGAAGACTGAATGGATCTTCAAGAAGAAGACTGACATTGATGGTAATGTTACTGTCTACAAAGCTCGGCTTGTTGCGAAAGGTTTTCGACAAGTTCAAGGAGTTGACTACGATGAGGCTTTCTCACCCGTAGTGATGCTTAAGTCTGTCCGAATCATGTTAGCAATTGCCGCATTTTGTAATTATGAAATTTGGAAAATGGATGGCAAAACTGCATTCCTGAATGGATTGCTGGAAGAAGAGTTGTATATGATGCAACCAGAAGGTTTTGTCGATCCAAAGGGTGCTAACAAAGTGTGCAAGCTCCGGCGATCCATTTATGGACTGGTGCAAGCCTCTCGGAGTTGGAATAAACGCTTTGATAGTGTGATCAAAGCATATGGTTTTATACAGACTTTTGGAGAAGCCTGTATTTACAAGAATGTGAGTGGGAGCTCTGTAGTATTTCTAATATTATATGTGGATGACATATTGCTGATTGAAAATAGTATAGAATTTTTGGATAGCATAAAGGGGTACCTGAATAAAAGTTTTCTATGAAAGACCTCGATGAAGCTACTTACATATTGGAGATCAAGATCTATAGAGATATATCAAGACGCTTAACTGGACTTTCACAAAGCACATACCTTGATAAAGTTTTGAAGAAGTTCAAAATGGATCTGTCAAAGAAAGGGTTCTTGCCTATGTTACAAGGTGTGAAGTTGAGCCAGACTCAATGCCCGACCACTGCAGAAGATACAGAGAAAATGTAAGTCATTCCCTATGCTTCAGCCATAGGTTCTATCATGTATGCAATGTTGCATACCAGACCTGATGTGTGCCTTGCTATATGCATAGCAGGGAGGTACCAAAGTAATCCCGGAGTGGAGCACAGGACAGCGGTCAAGAACATCCTGAAATACCTGAAAAGGGCTAAGGATATGTTTCTCGTTTATGGAGGTGAAAAAGAGCTCGTCGTAAACGGTTACATTGATGCAAGCTTTAACACTGATCCGGATGACTCTAAGTCGCAAACCGGATACGTATTTTTATTGAATGGTGGAGCTGTCAGTTGGTGCAGTTTCAAGAAGAGCGTCGTGGCGGGTTCTAGGTGTGAAACAGAGTACATTACTACTTTGGAAGCAGCAAATGAAGGAGTTAGGATGAAGGAGTTCATATCCGATCTAGGTGTCATACCTCGTTCATCGGGTCCAATGAAAATCTTTTGTGACAATACAGGTGCAATTGTCTTAGCAAAGGAATCCAGATTTCACAAGGGAACCAAGCACATCGAGACGCTTCAATTCCATCCATCATCAAGAGTCGGAGGGGGACATAGAGATTGGCAAGATACATACGGATCTGAATGTTGTAGACCCGTTGACTAAGCCTCTTCCACAAGCAAAACATGATCAGCACCAAAGCTCCATGGGTGTTAGAATCATTACCATGTAATATAGATTATTGACTGTAGTGCAAGTGGGAGACTGAAGGAAATATGCCCTAGAGGCAATAATAAAGTTATTATTTATTTCCTTATTTCATGATAAATGTTTATTATTCATCCTAGAATTGTATTAACCGGAAACTTAGTACATGTGTGAATACATAGACAAAACATATTGTCCCTAGTATGCCTTTACTTGACTAGCTCGTTAATCAAAGATGGTTATGTTTCCTAACCATAGACATGTGTTGTCATTTGATGAACAGGATCACATCATTAGGAGAATGATGCGATGAACATGACTCATCCGTTAGCTTAGCATTATGATTGTTACAGTTTCATTCCTACTGCTTTCTTCATGACTTATACAAAGTTCCTCAGACTATGAGATTATGCAACTCCCGAATACCGAAGGAACACTTTGTGTGCTACCAAACGTCACAACGTAAATGGGTGATTGTAAAGGTGCCCTACAGGTGTCTCCCAAGGTGTTTGTTGGGTTGGCATAGATCAAGATTAGGATTTATCACTTCGTGTTTCGGAGAGGTATCTCTGGGCCCTCTCGGAAATACTCATCACTATAAGACTTGCAAGCATTGTGACTAATGAGTTAGTTGCGGGATGAAGTATTACAGAACGAGTAAAGAGACTTGCCGGTAACAAGATTGAACTAGGTATGATGATACCGACGATCGAATCTCGGGCAAGTAACATACAAAAGACAAAGGGAACAACCCCTGTTGTTATGCGGTTTGACTGATAAACATCTTCGTAGGATATGTAGGAGCCAATATGAGCATCCAGGTTCCGCTATTGGTTATTGACCGGAGAAGTATCTCGGTCATGTCTACACACTTCTCGAACCCGTAGGGTCCGCACGCTTAATGTTCGATGACGATATGTAGTATGAGTTATGTGTTTTTGATGACCGAATTTTGTTCGGAGTCCCGGATAAGATCACGGACGTGACGAGGAGTCTCAAAATGGTCGAGACAAAAAGATTGATACATTGGACGATTATATTCGGACACCGGAAGTGTTCCGGAGAAGTTTCGGATAAAACTGGAGTGCTCGAGGGTTACCGGAACCCCCCTGGGGGAACTAATGGGCCTAGATGGGCCGTAGTGGGAAGAGAGGAAGGGACAGGAGGGGCTTGCCACCCCCACCCCCCTTGAGTCCGAATAGGACAAGGGAAGGGGGCGGCGCCCCCCCTTTCCTTCCCTTCTCCCTCTTCCTTCCTCCTTCCCCCTCTTCCTTAGGTGGAAACCTACTAGGAATTGGAGTCCTAGTAGGATTCCCCTCTCTTGGCGTGCCCTAGGATGGCCGGCCAGATCCTCTTGCTCCTTTATATACGGGGGCAGGGGGCACCCTAGAACACACAAGTTTCTCTCCCAACCGTGTGCGGTGCCCCCTGTCGGTGTCAAAACCGGCGGATCTCGGGTAGGGGGTCCTGATCTGTGCGTCTAAGGCTAATGGTAACAGGAGGCAAGGGACACAATGTTTTACCCATGTTCTGGCCCTCTCGATGGAGGTAAAACCCTACTTCCTGCTTGATTGATATTCATGATATGAGTAGTACAAGAGTTGATCTACCACGAGATCGTAGAGGCTAAACCCTAGAAGCTAGCCTATGATGATTACGACTGAAATCGTCCCTCTAAGGACTAAACCCTCCGGTTTATATAGACACTGGAGGGGGCTAGGGTTTACATGGAGTCGGTTACAAAGAAGGAAATACAATATGTGGATCGCCAAGCTTGTCCTCCATGAAAAGGAGAGTCCCATCCGGACACGGGACGGAGTCTTGAGTCTTGTATCTTCACGGTCCAACAGTCCGGCCAAAAGTATATAGTCCGGCTGTCCGGATACCCCCTAATTCAGGACTCCCTCAGTAGCCCCTGAACCAGGATTCAATGATGATGAGTCCGGCGCGTGGTCTTGTCTTCGGCATTGCAAGGCGGGTTCCATCTCCGAAGACTCCGTAGTAACTATCGAACACTTGAATAGTGTCCGGTTCTGCAAGATGATTTTCACAGCATAGCACTTCATAAATCTGATCTGCTGGCAATTTTTGCACGGCGCGCTCCTGCCCTGTGGCCCAGCCCAACACGAACCGGTTTTACTTGGCCTCCCACGATACGCGTTGCGAGGCGGTTTTACTGGCACGCCTTGCCAGAGCAGAGATCATGCTCCCCTTAGCACGAGATCTTCCATTAATATAGGTGCACGCGTCCCCATGATGTCTGTTGGTATGACTCTGTGTTTTTAGGTAAATCCCGAGCGGTTACGCTTAGGACGCTTGATATTCATCCCCTTTATAAAGGGGCCGAGGCCTATCCCTCTTTTCCACCACCCTTGCGCCTTTTCGCACCTCGAGTTCCAACACCCGAAACCCAAGCCCAAGCACCTCAGATCCTCAATCATGTCCGGATCCAACCCTCAAGGCCGGTGGGTGTCCTACTCAGTCACAGAGGAGGACATTGCGAAGCTTAGGGAGGTCGGGTATCTGACTGCCGACATCCAGCATAGGCTTCCTGCTCCAGGGCAGGTCATCCCTACTCCCGAGCCCAATGAGAGCGTCGTGTTTGTTTCTCACTTCCTCCGCGGCTTGGGCCTCACCCTTGATCCCTTTGTGAGAGGGATCATGTTCTATTACGGGTTAGATTTTCAGGATCTAGCTCCGGACGCTAGCCTCCATATCTCTTCGTTCATCGTTGTGTGCGAAGCTTTTCTCCATGTCACTCCACACTTCGGCTTATGGCTCAAGACCTTCAATGTGAAGCCGAAGATGATCGAGGGGCGACACGTGGAGTGCGGAGGCGCTGTAATAAGCAGGAATGCCGATGCCCCATGGCCAGAGGGCTCCTTCCCAGAGGTGTCTGATCTATGGCAGTGGAGGTGGTTTTATGTCACGACTCCCAGGGGCACAAAGTGGGTGGCTGCCCCCGACTTTCGTCCAGCCCTCCTTCTCAACTGGCATCATGGAATAATGTTGGACGGGATTGGGGATTTGCTAGTGATGTACCGATACTGCAGAGCCGTATTCGGGAGCTTCTTGAGAGGGACATTAGCCTTGTCAGCATAATTCAGGTAATGCTAATCCGATGGATGTTGTCGTGCAAACGCCGGCCTCTCCGGATGTGGGAGTTCTATCCAGAAGGTCTGCGGACTATTCTGCACTTCTTCGGCCTGACGCTCGAAGGGATGTGTAAATTATTCTTCGAACCACAAGTAAAGTGTCCGGATACCAGCGAGGATGCGGGCCTGAGCTGCAATCGCCCAGATACTCAAGTAAGTAACCCAGAAACCGAACACTTCGTCTATTTTTATCATAGACATTATTCTAAAAGTTCTCCGTGGCCAGGAGTGGCTTAGCAAGGCGGAGAGAATCATCAGGTGTCCGGCGCCACTTCCTGAAGGCTCGCCAAGTCCCACCATAGCCAAGATGCTTGGTCGTGTGCTAAGCAAAATGCCCTCGAGGAAAGACGAAGGGAAGAACAGGGAAGCAGAACTTCACATGTCGCGCATCCAAACCGGGGAAATTGCTACCTCCCCAAAGGAGGATAGCCGGGAAGGGGAATCTAAAGCCTCCTCCCCTCGCGGGAAGAAGAGGGCCGCCTCCGAAGACTTGGAGACGGAGGTGCCCAAACAAGGGAAGAAAGCTTCACCAGGGGGCCCTGCCCCGAAGGGCGGCCTCACCGCATCATGCCCGCCAATGGGCCAGCCCTCAGCCAAGCTGTAAGTTAGTCATAAATATGAAGGTACTGCTTCCTTTTCCAAGAACAATAACCCGGATCCATTCTTTGCAGTCCGGCTAGCAGCTCTTCTCGACAGAGTTTGTCATTGGGGGGTCTTCTTCCGGAGATGATGGAGAGTGAGACCCCACCAACCTCTCCGCCTCATGAGGCGGGCGACCCCGAGGTGTCGTCATGGAGGAGTCCCGATTTGCCGAAGCCAGAAGCTACTACTCCGGCTGCCCTGAGCACGGAGAGTTCGGCTCCCACGGGGGGCGATAAGAAGGGTCTGGCACAGTTCGGTGTCCGGCCGGACACACTGGCGGGCCTTCTGGAATGAGCTTCTCTCCTGGAGGGGCACCGTTCATTAATGAGTTCATCCGCCACCAGCGGGTTGAATGAAGCTTTTACGAGCCTGCTTAGAGGCTTTGAGGTATGTAATGAAAATGCATAATTTTTGACTATGAAGCGCGCGCTAGGTGTGTTTCATATGGATAGTAGCCCCTGAGACTCTGGTTGCCAGCCCTAGGCGGCAAATGGAGGATCACATTTTTAAGCAATGATCACGTTGTACTTATGCGCAGGTGTCTAAGGATCCGGCAGCTGACCAGTCCGTAGAAGTTTCCGAACTGAGGAGGCAGATTGGAGTTATTGATGCCGACATCACGCTTGTGAACGAGCGGCTTAGCCAGTCACAAGGTATGTGCTTTGCTTTTCTTATTATTTATAGGAAAGTTTGAAAGGAGTGTAATATTGATGTGTTATGCTGGGACTGCAGATGGTGCTGCTGCCGTGGAAGCCCTGAGGGCAGAATTTGCCCAGGCCAAGGAACATGCTCGGGCTAGCAATGCGGCTGCCCTAAAGGCGGCCGAAGAGTTGAGAGCCGAACAGGATGCTCATCGCCGAAGCGAAGACAAAATAGCCGAGATGGCTGTGGAGCTGAAAAATGCCGCCAACCGGTATGAGCTCCTTGAGAAGGAGAACTAGGTGAATTTGGCTGACCTGAAGAAGGCACTTGATACGGCCAAGGAGACGCGGCCTAAAAGCAGGGATGCACGGGAGGAGCTTCGCCAGGCCGGAGAAATCGCGGCTGGAAACCCGTACTTATTGCGGATGAAGTTTTTCGATCCCAAGTATGCTCCCCTGGATCGGCGCTGGAGCCCTGCAGACGCATACGTAGACTCTACGAAGAGTGCGGCAGATGCGGCCATGTTTTTCGAGGATCAAGATGATAAAGAAGTGGAGATGCTGTTGTCGGTGTCAAAACCGGCGGATCTCGGGTAGGGGGTCCGATCTGTGCGTCAAGGCTGATGCTAACAAGAAGTAAGGGACACAGATGTTTACCCAGGTCCGGGCCCTCTCGATGGAGGTAAAACCCTACTTCCTGCTTGATTAATATTGATGATATGGGTAGTACAAGAGTAGATCTACCACGAGATCGTAGAGGCTAAACCCTAGGAGCTAGCCTATGATGGTATGAATGTAATTGTGATCGGCCTTCTAAGGACCAACCTCTCCGGTTTATATAGACACCGGAGAGGGCTAGGGTTTACATGGAGTTGGTTACAAGAAAGGAAATATAATATCCGGATCACCAAACGTGCCTTCCACGCCAAGGAAAGTCTCATACGGACACGGGCCAAAGTCTTGAGTCTTGTATCTTCATGCTTCAACAGTCCGGACGTTGTACACAGTCCGGCTGTCCAGATACCCCCTAATCCAGGACTCCCTCAGTAGCCCCTGAACCAGGCTTCAATGACGATGAGTCCGGCGCACAGTATTGTCTTCGGCATTGCAAGGCGGGTTCCTCCTCCGAATACTCCAGAGTGGTTATCGAGCACGTAGACCGTGTTCGGATCCGCAGGATGATCTTCATATGGTATAGATCTGATTTGCTGGCAATCTTCGTGCGTCGTGCCCCTGTATCGTGGCTCGGTCCAATGTTAACTGATGTTTCCTACCCCACAACGACTCGTGTTACGAGGCAATTTTATTGGCACGTCCCGTCGAGGCAGAGATCGTGTCCCTTTTATTACGGGATTTTCCATCAATATGAGCATGCGTGACCCCACGACGGCCGTTGGTATTACCCCGTGTGTTGTTAGATAAGCCTCAAACGGTCACACCGGGGACTCTTGATATTCACCCTCTTTATAAAGGGGTCGAGACCTACGCCTCTTTCTTCACCTTCATCGCGCCTTCTCGCACCTCGAGTTCTAACACCCAGAACCTAAGCTCCACCCCTACGGAATCCGCCAGTATGTTCGGATCTGATCCTCAAGGCCGGTGGGTCACCTCCTCAATCAAGGAGAAGGACATTGCAAAGCTTAGGGAGGTCGGATACCAAACCGCAGATATCCAGCACAGGCTTCCTACTCCAGTGCAAGTTATCCCCACACCGGAGCCCAATGAGTGTGTTTTTTTGTCCCACACTTCCTCTGTGGTTTGGGTTTCACCCTCCATCCTTTCGTGAGGGGGCTCATGTTCTATTATGGGCTGGATTTTCATGATCTGGCTCCAGATTCCATCCTCCATATCTTGTCGTTCGTTATCGTGTGCGAGGCTTTTCTCCATGTCACGCCACACTTCAGCTTATGGCTCAAGACCTTCAATGTGAAGACGAAGATGATCGAGGGGCGACACATGGAGTGCAGAGATGCCGTAATAAGCAGAAACGCTGATGCCCCATGGTCGGAGGGTTCTGTCCCAGAAGTATCTGACGTATGGCAGCGGAAGTGGTTTTATGCTACAGCCCCAAGGGGCACAAAGTGGGTAGCCGCCCCTGAGTTTTGCTCGGGCCCCCCGTCGCAGTTGGCATCATGGACATACGTAGGACGTAATTGGGGACCCGCAGGCAACATACCAATACTGCAAAACCGCATCCGGGAGCTTCTCAAGAGGGATATCAACCTTGTCAGCGTAATGCAAGTGATGTTAATCCGATTGATGTTGTCGTGCCAACGCTGGCCTCTTCGGATGTGGGAGTTCAATCCGGAGGGTCCGCGGACTGTGAAGCACTTCTTCGGCTTAAAGCCCGAAGAGATGTGCAAATTATTCTTCAGACGGAAGGTAACGTGTCCAGATACCACCGAGGATGCGGGCCTAAGCTGCAACCGCCTAGATACTCAAGTAAGTAGCCTTGATACCGGACACCCTGTTTTGTATTTGTCATACTTATTTATTCTAAACATCATCCGCGTCCAGGAGTGGCTCAGCAAGGCGGAGAGAGTCAGGTGTCCTGCACCACTTCCCGAAGGCTCTCCCGCCCCTACCGTTGCCAAGATGCTCGACCGGGTACTCAGCAGAATGCCCTTGGGGAAAGACAAGGAGAAGGACGAGAAATCCGAACCCCACACACTACACATCCGAACCAGGGATAGTCGGGGAGGAGAGGTCGAGGCCGCCTCCCCATGCGGGAAGAAGAGGGCCGCCTCCGAAGATTTGGAGGCAGAGATGCCCAAATTGGGGAAAAAGGGATCCCCAGGGGCCCTTTCCCCGACAGGCACCCTCACCGCATCATGCCCTCCAACGGGCCAGCCCTCCAACGAGTCGTAAGTCAATCATGAACTTAAAGGTACTGTATTTCTCCTGGATCAATGACCAGGACTCAACTTTTTGTAGTCCGGCTGGCAGCTCTTCTCAACAGGGATCGTCTTTGGGTGACCTTCCTCCAGAGATGATGGAGAGCGAGACCCCACCCGCCTCTCCGGTTCTTGACGCGGGCGACACCGAGGTGTCATCACGGAGGAGCCCGGATCCGCCAAGGACGGAAGCCAATGCGTCAGCCGCCCTGAGTCCGGACGTACTGACGGGCTTACTGCAGCGAGCTGAGCTCTTGGAGGAGCACCGCTCATTAATGAGCGTGGTGCTCAAGAAGATTTCATCCGCTACAAGCGGTTTGAATGAAGCATTCACAAGCCTGCTTAGAGGCTTTGAGGTATGTAATGGAGAACTCACTATTTCTTTGGTTGTAAAGCACACGCTAGGTGTGCTCCATATAGATAGTAGCCCTTAGACTCACGTTGCCGCCCTAGGCGTAAGCGAGGATCATAAACCAATGATAGTCTTTGTAAATGTGTGCGGTACACATGGGTCCAGCCGCTGGCCCGTCCGTTGAAGTTGCCGAACTATCGAGGCAAATTGAGTCGATTGATGCCGATATCACTCTGATGAATGAGCGGCTGGATATATCACAAGGTATGTGCCCTGTCTCCCATTGCATAGGAAAATATTAAGGTGGCATGTATTGATATAAATTGTTCGGACTGCAGATGGTGCTGCTGCCGTGGAGGCCCTGAGGACTGAACTTGCTCTAGCCAAGGAACAAGCTCGGGTGAGCAATGCGGCTGCCCTAAAGTCGGCCGAGGAATTGAGAGCCGAACATGCTGCTCATCGCCGAAGCGAGGAAAAGATAGCCGAAATGGCTATCGAGTTAAAACATGACGCTGACCGGTATGAGCTCCTGAGGAAGGAGCATGAAGATAGATCGGCTGACCTGAGCAAGGCGCTGAATGCCACCAAGGAAATACGGACCGAGCTCAGGGGTGCGCGGGAGGAGCCTCAACAGGCCAGAAAATTTGCGGCTGGAGGCTCCTATTTGTTGCGGACGAAGTTCTTCAATCCTAAATCGCTCCCTTGATGGGCCTGGAGCTTGCGGACGATCTGCGGACCGCGAAAATCTGCTGATGCTATGGAGTTCTTCAAAGATCAGGGTAAAAAGGAGGTGGAGAAGCTTTTTTGGTCGCAGTTCCATCCTCCCACTCGCCCGCTGCCGTTAAGTGATAAGATGGCTGCTGTGGTGGAGCTTCACAGGCTGCCAGGCTTGCGATGCGGTCTATAATAGTTTATCTTTGGCCGAAGGAGCCTAAGTCGAACATCTACTTTGGTTAAGTGCAACAGTTCCTTGGGGCCGTGCCCCGGACCGATGCCATGAGGAGGTCAGCATGCATAGAGGGTGCGCGGATGGCCCTTGCACGCGTTAAAGTGTATTGGACGGATATGGATGCCACTATGATAGCGTCTCAGGATCCGGTAGGGGGTCAATATCCGGTCGGGCACTACTTGGCGCAGGTCATGGAGGGTGCCTGCCTGATAGAGGCGCAGTGCCCGAAGGATCTCCTCTTCGAGTGATGATTCAAATTATTGTAAAAACATTTTGATTAGAAGGTTATTTTTATAATATGTGTCTAAAAATATGTGTGTGTGTGTGTGTAATCCGAAATATAGTAGTCGTTGGCTTCATTTACCCCACGCTGATCTTGAGGTGTTAGCGAAAAAATGTGCCTGATCACTCTTTATCCAACGTCTTGGTCCAGCAAGGAGGTGATCGCACGTCGAACTAGGCAACCGGACTATATAGCTGTAACACTTTCGCTTAGCTGTGGGATTCTAATATTGGGGCTACTATGTAGCCCTGGTACCATCAGCGTGCATCCGAATCTGGTAGCGTGTGTACTTGGCGAAGCGGCCCTTCGTTAAGCGGAGGAATCCTAGAGATTCCGATGAGTCATCAGTGGTTGATCGGTCTCTCATTGTATCATGACGGTCGATTTTCGGCTTTCTCTCTTGAGGTGCTCATCCGAATAACTAGGGCACAATCGCAGTAGTTCTCCTTTGGCCACCTTAGCCGATTATAATGGAACGTAAGGCGGCAAACCCAGGAGCCGGGCAATCCCAACATTTGACCAAAGACATGATTCGGAGCTGATGCATATAAGGCCAAACTCGTGACGCCAAACACTCCCGAAGGTATTCAGACTTTCTAACAGATGATGGGCTCAAGAATGCCCATTCATTATAAACCCTGTATGTCCAGGTGCGTGCATTAATCTGTCATGGCGTAATGCCAAAAACGGCAGTATCCTCTGTGGGTATGGAAACCGTGGGATGATGAAAGAACAAGAGGCAATAGAAAAGGTTTACACAAGGGCTTAATCTTAAAAGAAACCTGTTGACGGGGCCCTGCTGCACGTCTATGCCTTTGTCTCCGTTGTGCCGCATCCTGGAAGGGTATCGCGCGAACGTTGTCTGCGGAAAAAGGGGATCTCATAGAAGAGTGCAACGTAAGTGTGCGATGGATAGTAGAAAATGTAAAAGCTGGACTGCCAATAAGGTTGAGCCGAGAGTGTGGGGCTTTATTATTAGCCCCTGGTGTCCGCTATAGGATTACATATACAATTACCCTGGTTTAATGTGGGCTTCCGGACTCGTCTAACCGTGTCCGTGGTCTTAACGACCTGGTATAATTTTGTTTAGATGCCGCTTATAGTCCGGCCGCTAGGGCCGTCGCGTATTCCTCTGCGCGCGGAAGGCGCTCCGTTGTTCCGCTAACGGTGATGATGCCGCGTGGACCGGGCATCTTGAGTGTGAAGTAGCCATAATGCGGCAATGCGTTGAAGCGGGCGAAGGCCGTTCTTCCAAGCAATGCTTGATAGCTGCTTTGGAAGGGTGTGATGATGAAGACTAGGTCTTCGCTTCTAGAGTTACCTGGAGAGCCGAATGTTACCTCCAGTATGAAGGAACCCTTGCGATAGGCTTCAACGCCTGGTATCACCCCTTCAAAGGTGGTGTGGATCTTGCTGATTCTAGATGAGTCTATCCCCATCCTGTAGACAGTGTCCTCATATACTAAATTGAGACTGCTACCACCGTCCATGAGGACATGAGTGAGATGGTATCCGTCGATTATTGGGTCAAGCACCAAGGCATTTGATCCTTCACGCCGAATGCTAGTTCGGCCATATAGGTGATCGAACAAGACATCCAACAGTTAGGTGTGGGTACGATGGGCTCTATATCGCGTGCGTCTTTATGGGCGTGTTCGTGCCTTCCCAAGGATGAACGAGTTGCGTGGATCATGTTCACTATTTTAACCTCTGGCGGGAATGTTTTCTGTCCCCCAGTGTTCGGTTGGCGAGGTTCATCCTCGTCTTCACTTGGTGTTTCCCTTCCCTTGTGTTCAGCGTTTAGTTTGCCGGCCTGCTTGAAGACCCAGCACTCTCTGTGCATGTGGTTCGCAGGTTTGTTGGGGGTACCATGAATTTGGCATAGTCTATCCAGAACTCTGTTCACACCGGACGGTCCCTCTTTCCTGTTGGAAATATGCCCTAGAGGCAATAATAAATGGTTATTATTATATTTCTGTATTCATGATAATTGTCTATTATTCATGCTATAACTGTGTTATCCGGAAATCGTAATACACGTGTGAATACATAGACCACAACAAGTCCCTAGTGAGCCTCTAGTTGACTAGCTCATTGATCAACAGATAGTCATGGTTTCGACTATGGGCATTGGATGTCATTGATAGCGGGATCACATCATTAGGAGAATGATGTGATGGACAAGACAATACTAAGCATAGCTCAAAGATCGTGTAGTTCGTTTAGCTAGAGCTTTTCCAATTGTTGAGTATCATTTCCTTAGACCATGAGATTGTGCAACTCCGGATACCGTGGGAGTGCTTTGGGTGTGCCAAGCGTCACAACGTAATCGGGTGACTATAAAGGTGCATTACGGGTATCTCCGAAAGTGTACATTGGGTTGTACGAATCGAGATTGGGATTTGTCACTCCGTATGACGGAGAGGTATCTCTGGGCCCACTCGGTAATGCATCATCATAATGAGCTCGGTGTGTCCAAGTGTGCAGTCACGGGATCATGCATTACTGATGCGAGTAAAGTGACTTGCCGTGCTTGAGACTAAACGAGGTATTGGGATACCGACGATCGAGTCTCGGGCAAGTAACGTACCGATTGACAAAGGGAATCGAATACGAGGTTGATTGAATCCTCGACATCGTGGTTCATCCGATGAGATCATCGAGGAGTATGTGGGAGCCACCATGGGTATCCAGATCCCGCTGCTGGTTATTGACCGGAGAGGCGTCTCGGTCATGTCTGCATATCTCCCGAACCCGTAGGGTCTACACACTTAAGGTTCGGTGATGCTAGGGTTGTAGAGATATTAGTATGCAGCAAACCGAAAGTTGTTCAGAGTCCCGGATGAGATCCCCGATGTCACGAGGAGTTCCGGAATGATCCGGAGGTGAAGAATTATATATAGGAAGTGCTGTTACGGCCATCAGGAGAGTTTCGGGGGTCACCGGTATTGTACCGGGTCCACCGGAAGGGTCCCGGGGGTCCACCGGGTGGGCCACCTATCCCGGAGGGCCCCATGGGCTGAAGTGGGAGGGGAACCAGCCCCTGGTGGGCTGGTGCGCCCCCCCCTTGGGCCCCCATGCGCCTAGGGTTGGGAACCCTAGGGGAGGGGGCGCCTCCACTTGCCTTGGGGGGCAAGTTCCCCCCTTGGCCGCCGCCCCCCCTAGGAGATCCCATCTCCTAGGGCTGGCGCCCCCCTGGGGACCCTATATAAAGAGGGGGGAGGGAGGGCAGCCGTACCCTGCATCTTGGCGCCTCCCTTCCCCCTTGCTACACCTCTCCCTCCCGCAGACGCTTGGCGAAGCCCTGCCGAATCCCTGCTGCATCCACCACCACGCTGTCGTGCTGCTGGATCTTCATCAACCTCTCCTTCCCCCTTGCTGGATCAAGAAGGAGAAGACGTAATGCTGACCGTACGTGTGTTGAACGCGGAGGTGCCGTCCGTTCGTCGCTAGCATCTTCGGTGATCTGGATCATGACGTGAACGACTCCCTCAACCCCGTTGAGGGAGTCCTGGACTAGGGGGTGTCCGGACAGCCGGACTATCAATATCCGCCGGACTCCCAGACTGCGAAGATAGAAGATTGAAGACTCGGGCTCGTGTCCGGAAGGTACTTTCCTTGGTGTGGAAGGCAAGCTTGGCAATACGGATATGTAGATCTCCTACCATTGTAACCGACTCTGTGTAACCCTAGCCTCTCCGGTGTCTATATAAACCGGAGGGCCTTAGTCCGTAGGACACAACATTACATCTCAACAATCATACCATAGGCTAGCTTCTAGGGTTTAGCCTCCTTGATCTCGTGGTAGATCTACTCTTGTACTACCCATATCATCAATATTAATCAAGCGGGGCGTGGGTTTCACCTCCATCGAGAGGGCTGAACCTGGTAAAAACATTGTGTCCCTCGTCTCTTGTTACCATCCGCCTAGGCGCACAGATTCGGGACCCCTACCGAGATCCGCGGTTTGACACCGACATTGGTGCTTTCATTGATAGTTCCTGCGTATCGTCACCGATAGGCTCGATGGCATCTTCAACCATCGGCGCTGTCGAGGTGAGACTTTTCTCCCGGACAGATCTTCGTATTCGGCGGCTTTGCTGCGGGCAATTCTCTTGTCATACGGAGCAGATCAGCTATGCCCCGGCGTCGGTCAGATTTGGAAGCTTCGAACTTCACGGCCGACGACCGCGGAGATTTGATCTTGACGGACTCGAGCCACAGCCAGCGCGCCGCCTTTGTGGCGATGGGCATGATCTAGCTCTGCCGCGGGACGGTGCTTTGGAGGCCCTTTTCGAACCGCTCCGGCTACTAGCCGGAGCCGATTGCCGTGGCGGGGCGGTGGATAGACGCGCGCCACAGGGGCTTCAACATCTGGCGATGGGCGAATACCAATCTCGTCCCTGCAAAACTTCGTGATCCCGAGGCGCGGACTCCTCGCGGACTCCGAGCCTCCAGCGCCCCTGCCAATTAAGCGGATTGGCGCGCGGTTATGGAATTCACCGCCCGCGGACATCTTTCGGCACTTCGCCTTTTGGCGATGTCCTAATTCTCTGAAGCATCTCTCGCTATCGGAGAATCTGGCGAACTATGGCGGGGCGGTTGGAGATTCTGGACGACGAAGAAATTCAAAGCCCACCCACCTCCCACTTTGTAGCCATGTCGAGATCTAACCGACATGCTAGACTACGACTCCGATGACATCGGCGCTATGGGCGATGATGCGAGAGCGATCGAGACCAGCGCCCACGAGGCACCTTTGAAGGCCACCTCGTCATATAGCGTCTACATGGTGGATACCCCAAAAGAAGGGATGGCGAAAAAACAGCGGAGGAAGATTCTCTAAAGAAGCGGCGAAACGCCCGGCGTCGTGGCGCCGCTCTAAATCCGCCACAACAAGAATGAAGATTCGGCACAGAAATAATAATACCCAGAGTGCGAAGACAAACCCCTCCTGCAAAACTCAGCGCAGGAGGATGCAGAAGCAAGCCCTCACGAAGGGGCGGCAGAAGAAAAGGTCGAGGATCACAACTACATACCTCCCTCCGAAGACGAAGCAAGCCCGAACGACGACGAACTCGAGGAGCCCGTCGAACAAGAGCTTTTCAAACGCAGGCTCATCGCTACAGCAAGAAGCTGAAGAAAGAAAAGCGGAAGCTCAACACAGCGGAAGGCAGCGCTCCGAATAAGATGGAGCAAAGTACTCAAGACCGCAGATAAACACGGCAGCGGCCACCGATCGAAGAGCTACCCGAGCAGCTGCTCCCGAGAATTGACGAGGAGGCCATAAAGCCCCACCGTCCAATGGCCCCGCCAGTCCATCTCTGGACCCAAAAGACAGCCCCAATAAGCAAAGGAACACATCAAGTGTCCGACGATAGCGGCACGCATACAAATCTGGTAGCGCTGCACACACTATGCTTCACCGACGAGGTCTTTGGATCATAATTCCCAGCGGGTTTAAACCCATAAACATAGAAGCTTACGATGGAACAACAGACCACAGAGTGCGGATAGAAGACTATATCTGCATATACATATGGCGGAGGAGACGATCTCCACGCCATAAAATACCTACCCCTCAAGCTTAAAGGGCCAGCCCGTCATTGGCTCAAAAGCCTCCCAGAAAATGCTGTTGGAAGTTGGGCAGAGCTCGAGGAAGAGTTAAGAGCAAATTTCAAGGGACTTATGTCCGGCCTCCGGATGCAGACGACCTAAGTCACATAACTCAACAGCCCGGAGAGTCAACACGGAAATTCTGGAACAGGTTCCTTACCAAAAAGAACCAAATAGTCGACTGTCCGGACGCCGAAGCCTTAGCAGCTTTTAAGCACAATGTCCGAGACGAATGGCTCGCCAGACACCTCGGTCAAGAGAAACCGAGGACAATGACCGCATTAACAAGCCTCATGACCCGCTTACATGCGGAGAGGATAGCTGGCTGGCAAGATCAGCACCAGCGACCCAAGTACATCGAGATAAGAGATGGAAATGGAAAATCACGGCGCCGAAAAGAGCAGCGCGGAATAAAGAAAAAGCCCAAAACCACGACGATCAACGCCGGATTTAAAAGCTCACGGCCAAATAGTAAAACTCAGCCACTCAAGGATGACAGCGACGAACTGTCTAACCTACACAAAATTTTGGGTCGGATATGTCAAATCCATAGTACCCCCGGAAGGCCCACAAATCACACCCACGAGGATTGTTGGGTTTTCAAACAGTCCGACCGACTAAGCGCCCGAACACAAAGGGGCTCGGCGCGTCAGCGAAGAAGATAAACCCGCCACGAGGCACCGGAAAACAAAAGACTTTCCCACAAGAGGTCAAGGCGGTAAACTCACTTCATGTGAGGACACGGAAAAACAGTGCGGCACTTGCTAAAAAGAGCTTCGCACGGTCCAGCCCAGCAAACCATGGAGATTGGATATCAAAGCCAATCACTTTCGACCACATGGATTATTCGAAGTATTGAAACAGGGACGGACTCCGATATTGAATCCGGTAATAGGCGGACTACAATTCTAAAACGTCTTAATGGGCGGTGGCGTGATTTAAACCTGCTATACTCAAACACAATCCGTCGGATGGGGATAGACCCTACCAAAATTCGACACAGCCGCACTTCCTTCAAAGGAGTTCGCCAGCCCTTACGCCAAGTGCACAGGCTCGATATTACTAGAAGTCATGTTGGTCGCGAACAATTTTCGACGCGAAAAGTTAATTTTCCATATCGTCCCATTTAAAAGTGAATATCAAGCACTATTGGGACGAAGGCTTTTGTCGCTTCAGCGCCATACCGCATTCGGCGTCTCTTACACATAAGATGCCGGTCCACATGGCACCATTTCAGGTCGAGGTCACTTAAAGACCCGGACTCGGATAAACGAATCCGGACTCAGCGGGCTAGGGGCTCCCTAGCCGCATACCCTTTCATAAGGGCGGCGCGCACAACTAACGCGATGAAGAAAGCGTGCGTACCGTCCGGGATAGCGGCGCTAGCGGAGACCTGGCGCGAGACATGCGGTAGGGACCCGTCGCAAGGATTCTTTTCAGATTAAGACCCTCGTAGACCTTTTTATTCTGTCTCTTGTTGTTAATCTCCTCGGCTTCCTCCTATAGCCAAAGCGAACTGGCGCTTTGGCATCGGCGCGTCGAAGACAATGCCCGTGCACGGACACAAGGGGCTTAGGGCATAATTCTGCCGTTATCATAAAGTCCGAACACCTTCGGAGTGTTCGGCGTCTCAAGTTTGGCATTATATGCATCAGCTCGAATCATGTCTTTGGTCAAATGTTGGGTTTGCGGCTCCTGTGTTTTGCTGCCTTCGTTCCGTATCACCCGGCTAACGGCACCGGAGAACTCTGCGATTGTGCCCGATTAATTGGGCGAGAACCTCGATGAAAGCGGCTGATGTCATGATATAGCGAGAGTCTGGTCACCACTTGATCGACTACCGGAATGTTTAGAATTCCTGCTTTGTGAAGGGCGCTTCGGTCGAGCACATCGCACCCGAATCCGGAGATGTGCGGTGTCATTAGGGCTATATCGTAGCCCCACCCTCGAGCTCCACGGCTAAGTGAAAGAAATAAAGCACCATAGTCCGGATTGCCTCGTTAAGCTCGCTACCACCTCCTTATAACAGGACCGAGACGTCGGATTAAAGTGTGAAAAAGCGCTATTTTGCGAACACCCCAGCACCTTGTGCAAGGGGGCTGAAGCCGAAGACTGCATCTTTCATGTTATACACAAGTATCGTGCGGCCGCCTGGAGAAGTTTTACTACTTGGAAGCACAAGTATAAAAAGCATTCATACTATAATCATTAATTTACAAGGTATTGCGTTCATTTGAACGTTACATTCTTTGAGCACTGCGCCTCTACTTTACGAGCACCGCGCATGACTTCTCCGAAGTAGTGCTCAGCAGGGAGCCGGCTTACATCCGGACCCTGGGCTACAACGGCGGTGGCATCCATCTCCGGATAATGCACCTTCACACGATCAAGTGCCATCCGCGCGCCCTCGATGCAGGCCGACCGCTTCATCTCCCTTATATGCGGCACCGCACCAAGGAATTGCTGCAACAAGCCAAAGTAGCTCATCGCCTTGGATCTTTCTGGCCAGATATGGGCCACGATGTCAGTCATGGCCAGTCCGGACAGTCTATTCAGTTCGGCCCATTCGGCCAACCTGTCCGACAGAGGAAGAGCGCGATCCGGGCTGTGGAATTGAGACCAATACAACTCTTCCGCCTCGTGATCCCCTTGGCTCCGGAAGTGTTTAACGGCATCAGCCGCTTTTCGCAGCCAAATCCATATACGGATCCTCCGAACTCCACTGCCGCTCAAATTGAGCGTACTTGGCATCCATAAACCGGCGACGCATAAGAAAAGGCTTGCCAGCCACGATTTCTCCGGCTTGGCGCAGCTCCTCCTTCATAGCCCGCATTGCAGAGCGGGCATCCTTGGCTTCGGCGGTGGCCTTCTTTAGGTCTTCCCGCTCCGGTAGGCGCTCTTTTTGAAGAGCCTCGCTACGGTCGGTAGCATCCTTTAATTTCTTGGCCAATTCGGCCACCTCCGCCCTGCTTAGGCAGTGCGCGGCCTTTTCAGCCTTCAACTCTTCGGCCGCCCTCGCGGCCGCCGCATCACTCCTTCGGGCTTCCTCCTTAACTTGAGCAAGCTCGGCCCGAAGGCTCTCCACAGCAGCAGCACTGTCTGTATAAACAGCATATAACTTATCAGAGGAGGGCTTTAACCCACTCAATAAAGCGGCTGCGGAGAATTTATTTACCTTGCGACTTCGTCAAATCGCCCGATTGACAAGTCGCGATATCGGCATCGCCATGTCGATTATCGACTCGGTTTAACAAACTGATCAGTCCGGCTGGCCCCCGGACTATCCGCCACCTGTATCAGCACGGCGGTATTCATTACCTGAGATGTTTAGATTTTCGATCCTCGGCACGCTGTCGTATCCGACAACCCACCGAGTCTCAGGGGCTACTACCTATACAGGGCGCATTTTTATATGCACAACTGTTAAAAAAAACAAAGGGGTGCGCCATTTTCGCATACCTCAAATCCTGCCAGCAAGCTCATGGCAGCATCACGCAATCCGCTTTCAGCGGACGAAATCCTTCCAACCACCATACGCATTAACGCACGGTGATCTTCTAAAATGGACGCCCTCTCAAGCAAACTCTTGATTCTCGGCGGACTCGGTGGGTGTTGAATTCTTTGACCCCTCCGGACCGGGGCGCCCTCCGTGGCGACACTTGGGTTACTTTGCCTCATCTGGCGGCGCATCAGACGGAGGCGTATCGCTCTCCATCATCTCCGGAAGAAGATCCCCCGAGGATGAACTCATCTAAGACGGCTGCAGATCCGAACTGCGACATAAATAGTCCGGTTACCTGCAGAAGCATAAACGAAGGTACTTTCTTATTAAACTTCCCCTTTCATACTCACGGCTCGTTGGAGGGCTGGTCCTTGGGCGATGATTGCGCGTCCGGATTCTCTCCGGACGCCGGACCCCTCGGTGAGGATTTCTTCCCATGCTTAGGGGCTTTGACCTCCGGATCTCCGGAGGCGGTCCTCTTCTCCCTCTGAAGGGAGGGATCCTTGGTCGCCCCGTCGGGCGAAGTATTAGCTCCTTTATCTCCCCCGTCGCCCCCCTCTATGGGCACTACCTCCAACATTCTGACCAGCACGGGCTCCGGTGCGGTCTCTGGGAGGGGGGCCGGACACCTTATCAGCCTTGATTGCGCCACCCATTCCTGTAGAGAATAAGGGGTCAGGAGACGATCTTTTGAAAGGCATACAAATAGAATGTCCGGGCTTTGAGCTATTTACCTGAGTATCCGGGCGATCGCGGCTTAGTCCCGCATCCTCGGCCAAATCCGGATACGCCACCTGCGGTCCGAAGAACAGCTCGTACATCTCCAAGGGTGTCGCACCCATGAAATCTTTGGAGGATCGAGGTCCCTCGGATTGAACTCCCATAAGCGGAGAGGGCGATGTTTGCAGGGTAGGAGGTGCCTAGTTAGCATGACCTGCATCACCTTGACCAGGTCAATCTCCCTTGTTTGGAGGTCTCGAATCCGGCCCTGTAGTGCGGGCACGTCCTTGGACGGCCCCCAGTTGAGCCCTTGGTTGACCCACGACATCAGCTGCCGTGGAGGTCCCGGGCGGAAAGAGGGCGGCAGCTGTTGCTTGCTGCCCCTAGGAACGGTGATGTAAAACCACTTCTGCTGCCACAATCTCTGTTCCTCTTGGAAGGAACCTTCGAGCCACGGGGCATCGACCTTCCTGCTTATGGTCGCCCCGCCACACTCCGCTTGGCGCCCCCCGATCATCTTCGGCTCCACCTTGAATGTTTTCAGCCACAGGCCGAAGTGGGGGGTGACACGGAGGAAAACCATGAACAATTATGAATCGCGGAGATATGGAGGATGGACTCGGGCCAAGTCGTGGAAGTCCAGCCCGTAGTAGAACAGTAGCCCCCTCACGAAAGGATCCGTCGGAAGCCTAATCCCGACGGAGGTGAGATCTTAAAACAGCGTATTCGCGGGCTCGAGGCTGGCACGGCCTGCCACAGGGCAGGCAACCTGTCTGAAACCGTGGGCCAGTGCTTGGCCTCACGCAACTTCAATATGTCCTCCTCCATGGTGGAGGAGGGCATCCACCAGCCCCGGAGGTCGGGCGGACATTGTTGTGGATCCGGCGCTCGAATCTGAAGCTCTAGGTGTTGGGCTGGGAGCGGAGGAAAGATTCGATCACGAGGTTGACAGACAAGGACAGGCCTTGGTCCTCTTATAAAGGGAAGAAATACCAAGGGCCATCTCCGTGACCGTTTGGGATTCCCCTTCGATAGAGGAGGCATGGCAGCGGAGCGGTTGGGTTACCCACGCGTATTGATGAGGATCCCGGAATAAAGGGAACACGATCTACTGCTTGACGGGGCGTGCCAAGGAAACCGCTTAGCTAAGCGTCTTTGGCGGAATAATAAAACAACTCAAAGCGAAGGCTTGGCTGCGGTGTGATGTCATGCCGCGCCATCGTCGGCAGATTGAGCCAAGTGTATTTTATTCTCTCTACGTTGGAATGTGGAATTTATTTTGCGAGCGGACACTATCTGGTGTTCATTATCTTCTCCGGATTATTCAAGGAGGAACCCGCCTTGCAATGCGAACATTATACACGCCGGACTTATCATCATTGAAGACTGTTTGAGGGAGCTCTTGAGGAGTCTGGACTAGGGGTGTCGAACGGCGGACTATCAATATCCGCGGACTCCCGGACTACGAAGATTGAAGATTGAAGACTTCGACTCGTGTCCGGAAGGTACTTTCCTTGGCGTGGAAGGCAAGCTTGGCAATACGGATATGTAGATCTCCTACCATTGTAACCGACTCTGTGTAACCCTAGCCTCTCCGGTGTCTATATAAACCAGAGGGCCTTAGTCCGTAGGACACAACATTACATCTCAACAATCATACCATAGGCTAGCTTCTAGGGTTTAGCCTCCTTGATCTCGTGGTAGATCTACTCTTGTACTACCCATATCATCAATATTAATCAAGCGGGGCGTGGGTTTTACCTCCATCGAGAGGGCCTGAACCTGGGTAAAAACATTGTGTCCCTCGTCTCTTGTTACCATCCGCCTAGACGCACAGTTCGGGACCCCCTACCCGAGATCCGCCGGTTTTGACACCGACACCCGTTCTCTTGAACACTTCCGCTCGGGATCTACAAGGGTATGTAGATGCAATCCCCTCTCTCATTGCTGGATGAACTCATAGATTGATCTTGGTGAACGTAGGAATTTTTTTATTTTATGCAACGTTCCCCTACAGTGGCATCATGAGCTAGATCTATGCGTAATTCTCTTTGCACGAGTAGAACACAATTTGTTGTGGGCGTAGATGTTGTCAACTTTCTTGCCACTACTAGTATTATTTTGCTTCAGCGGTATTGTGGGATGAAGCGGCCCGGACCGACCTTACACGTACGCTTACATGAGACAGGTTCCACCGACTGACATGCACTAGTTGCATAAGGTGGCTAGCGGGTGTCTGTCTCTCCCACTTTAGTTGGAGCGGATTCGATGAAAAGGGTCCTTATGAAGGGTAAATAGAAGTTGAGAAATCATGTTGTGGCTTTAACGTAGGTAAGAAAACGTTCTTGCTAGATCACCTATAGAAGCCACGTAAAAAACTTGCAACAACAATTAGAGGACGTCTAACTTGTTTTTGCAGCAAGTGTTTTGTGATGTGATATGGCCAAAAGTTGTGATGAATGATGAATGATATATATGTGATGTATGAGATCATGTTCATATAATAGGAATCACGACTTGCATGTCGATGAGTATGACAACCGGCAGGAGCCATAGGAGTTGTCTTTAATTTTTTGTATGACCTGCGTGTCATTGAAGAACGCCATGTAAACTACTTTACTTTATTGCTAAACGCGTTAGCCATAGAAGTAGAAGTAGTCGTTGGTTTGACAACTTTATGAAGACACGATGATGGAGATCATGATGATGGAGATCATGGTGTCATGCCGGTGACGAAGATGATCATGGAGCCCCGAAGATGGAGATCAAAGGAGCTATATGATATTGGCCATATCATGTCACTATTATGATTGCATGTGATGTTTATCATGTTTTTCATCTTGTTTACTCATAACGACGGTAGTAAGTAAGATGATCCCTCACAATAATTTCAAGAAAAGTGTTCCCCCTAACTATGCGCCGTTGCGAAGGTTCGTTGTTTCGAAGCACCACGTGATGATCGGGTGTGATAGATCCTAACGTTCGAATACAACGGGTGTAAGCCAGATTTACACACGCGATACACTTAGGTTGACTTGACGAGCCTAGCATGTACAGACATGGCCTCGAAACACGGAAGACCGAAAGGTCCAGCATGGGTCGTATAGTAGATACGATCAACATGAAGATGTTCACCAATGTTAGCTAGTCCGTCTCACGTGATGATCGGACACGGCCTAGTTGACTCGGATCATGTTTCACTTAGATGACTAGAGGGATGTCTGTCTAAGTGGGAGTTCATAAATAATTTGATTAGATGAACTTAATTATCATGAACTTAGTCTAAAATCTTTACAATATGTCTTGTAGATCAAATGGCCAGCGCTCATGTCCACGAACTTCAGCGCATTCCTAGAAAACCAAGCTGAAAGGCGATGGCAGCAACTATACGGATCGGGTCCGAACACGAGATCATCCTCATAGCTGCCAAGAAAGATTATGTCCTAGAAGCACTGCTAGGTGAAGCACCAATCCCAGAGAACCAAGACGTTATGAACGCTTGGCAGTCTCGTGCTGATGATTACTCCCTCGTTCAGTCCGGCATGCTTTACAGCTTAGAACCGGGGCTCCAAAAGTGTTTTGAGCAACACGGAGCATATGAGATGTTCGAGGAGCTGAAAATGGTTTTCCAAGCTCATGCCCGGGTCGAGAGATATGAAGTCTCCGACAAGTTCTTTAGCTGTAAGATGGAGGAAAACAGTTCTGTTAGTGAGCACATACTCAAGAAGTCTGGGTTGCACAACCGCTTGACTCAACCGGATGACGCGGTCATTGATAGAATTCTCCAGTCGCTCCCACCAAGCTACAAGAGCTTTGTGATGAACTTCAATATGCAGGGGATGGAAAAGACCGTTCCTGAGGTATATTCAATGCTGAAATCAGCAGAGGTAGAGATAAAAAAGGAACATCAAGTGTTGATGGTGAATAAAACCACTAAGTTCAAGAAGGGCAAGGGTAAGAAGAACTTCAAGAAGGGCGGCAAGGAAGTTGCGGCGCTGTAAGCCAGTTACTGGAAGAAGTCAAGCAATGGACCCAAGCACGAGATCGAGTGCTTTTATTGCAAGGGAAGTGGTCCTTTGGAGCGGAACTGCCCCAAGTACTTAGCGGACAAGAAGGCCGGCAAAACAAAAGGTATATGTGATATACATGTAACTGATGTGTACCTTACTAGTGCTCGTAGTAGCTCCTGGGTATTTGATACCGGTGCGGTTGCTCACATTTGTAACTCAAAGCAGGAGCTGCAGAATAAGCGGAGACTGGCGAAGGACAAGGTGACGATGCGCGTCGGGAATGGTTCCAAGGTCTATGTGATCGCCGTCGGCACGCTACCTCTACATTTACCTATGGGATTAGTTTTGAACCTCAATAATTGTTATTTAGTACCAACTTTGAGCATGAACATTGTATCAGGATATCGTTTAATTCGAGATGGCTACTCATTTAAATCCAAGAATAATGGTTGTTCTATTTATATGAGTGATATGTTTTATGGTCATGCCCCGCTGGTGAATGGTTTATTCTTAATGAATCTCGAGCGTAATGTTACACATATTCATAGTATGAATGCCAAAAGATGTAAAGTTGATAACGATAGTCCCACATACTTGTGGCACTGCCGCCTTGGTCACATTGGTGTCAAGCGCATGAAGAAGCTCCATGCTGATGGACTTTTAGAGTCTCTAGATTATGAATCATTTGACACATGTGAGCCATGCCTCATGGGCAAGATGACCAAGACTCCGTTCTCCGGAACAATGGAGCGAGCAACCAACTTATTGGAAATCATACATACTGATGTGTGCGGTCCAATGAGCGTTGAGGCTCGCGGAGGATATCGTTATGTTCTCACTCTCACTGATGACTTGAGTAGATATGGGTATGTCTACTTGATGAAACACAAGTCTGAGACATTTGAAAAGTTGAAAGCACATTTGCTCCCTGGGTGGTTTTGGTAATTAATGACAACATACTTTGTGGTTGGACTAATACTTTTATCAAGTATGTTTCAGGAAGGTCAATCACATTGGCATGGAAAAAGGACTGAAGAGGTGGACCCCTCAAAATGCTAAGGCAAGCATTGGCAGAAGCTCAAGACTCCATTTTTGGTTTAGTGATCCAAGATCACATTGAGTCTATAGGAAAGCCAATACTATTAAAAGGGGATGAGGTTATGTTGATGATCTGGTTGCTCAAAGTGCTTAGTGATACATCTCCTAAACTATCAACAACTCTCACTGCAATATACACTCATAAGTAATCTCGGTCCCACCGATTTTCCAAACCCAGTCACACCGAGATGAACCACCTCAGCCATATAGCCAAACCCTAGAAATCTCGAATTTTCCGATTCTGAGCTCGGTCTCACCGAAACTTGTGTTGCCAAGCTTCAGAACATACGTCATCAAATCGGTGTCACCGAGATGATGAAGTCGATCCCACCGAGATTGGCAAGCCCTAGTCTTTACGAATCGGACTCACGAGTTTGTATTTTCGATCCACGAAAATCCCAATGTTCACATGATTTGAACTTTCGGTCTCACCGAGTTGTCAACTTCGGTCGACCGAGATTGGTCAAATGTGTGTAACAGTTGGATTTTGTGTGTAGGCTATAAATACCCTCCACCCCCTCTTCATTAGTGGAGAGAGCCATCAGAAAGAACTACCACTCCTACCTTACATTTCTGAGAAGAGAACTACCTACCCTTGTGTTGAGATCAAGTTGCTCCACTCCCACCATATGAAGCTTGATCTCTAGCCTTCCCAAGTTGCTTTCCACTCAATCCTTTCTTCCACCACAGCCAAATCAGTGAGGAGAGTTGAGTGTTGGGGAGATTATCATTTGAAGCACAAGAGCAAGGAGTTCATCATCATTAACACCATCTATTACCTTTTGGAGTGTGGTGCCTCCTAGATTGGTTAGGTGTCGCTTGGGAGCCTCCATCGAGATGTGGAGTTGAACCAAGAAGTTTGTAAGGGCAAGGAGATCGCCTACTTCGTGAAGATCTACCCCGAGTAAGGCTAGCCCTCCGTGGGCGTAGGCCATGATGGCATAGACAAGGTTGCTTCTTCGTGGACCCTTCGTGGGTGGAGCCCTCCGTGGACTCTCGCAGCCGTTACCCTCCGTGGGTTGAAGTCTCCATCAACGTGGAATGACGATAGCACCACCTATCGGAACCACGAGAAAAATCTCCGTGTCTCCAAATTGCGTTTGATCCTCTCCACTTCTCTTTACTACTTGTGCAATTTACTTTCCGCTGCCCATACTCTAGAATTGCATGTGTAGTATGCTACTTGACTTGCGTGTGATGCAAAATCTGCCAAAAACTTGTCTTTGTCAAAAGGCATAATTTTTACCTTGTCGAGTAGTCTAATCACCCCCACTCTAGACACTCTCACCTTTTTTGATCCTACAAAAGTTCAAGGAATTTCAGAATGAGGTAGAGAATCAACGTGACCGAAAGATAAAGTTCTTAAGATCAGATCGTGGGGGTGGTTATTTAAGTCACGAATTTGGTACGCACTTGAGGAACTGTGGAATCGTTTCACAACTCATGCCGCCTGGAACACCTCAGCTTAATGGTGTGTCTGAACATCGTAATTGCACTCTATTGGATATGGTGCAATCTATGATGTCACTTACTGATTTACCACTATCTTTTTGGGGATACGCTCTAGAGACAGCTACATTCAGTTTAAATAGGGCACCGTCTAAATCCGTTGAGACGACACCCTATGAATTATGGTTTGGGAAGAAACCTAAGCTGTCATTTCTAAAAGTTTGGGGATGCAATGCTTATGTCAAGAAACTTCAACCTGAGAAGCTCGAACCCAAGTCGGGAAAATGCGTATTCATAGGATACCCTAAGGAAACCATAGGGTACACTTTTTACTTAAGATCCGAAGGCAAGATCTTTGTTGCCAAGAACGGGTCCTTTTTGGAGAAAGAGTTTCTCTCGAAAGAATTAAGTGGGAGGAAAGTAGAGCTTGATGAAGTACTGCCTCTTCAAACGGTGAGTAGCGCAACTCAGGAAGATGTTCCTGTGGTGCCTGCGCCGACAAGAGAGGATGTTAATGATGATGATCAAGATACTTCAGATCAAGCTCCTACTGAACTTCGAAGGTCCACAAGGACACGTTCCGCACCAGAGTGGTACGGCAACCCTGTCTTGGAAATCATGTTGTTAGACAACAGTGAACCTTCGAACTATGAAGAAGCGATGGCAGGCCCAGATTCCAACAAATGGCTTGAAGCTATGCAATCCGAGATAGGATACATGTATGAAAACAAAGTGTGGGCTTTGACAGACTTGCCCGACGATCGACGAGCAATAGAAAACAAATGGATCTTTAAGAAGAAGACGGACGCGGATGGTAATGTTACCATATATAAAGCTCGACTTGTCGCTAAGGGTTATCGACAAGTTCAAGGGATTGACTACGACGAGACAATCTCTCCCGTAGCGAAGCTAAAGTCCGTCTGAATCATGTTAGCAATTGCCGCATACTATGATTATGAGACATGGCAGATGGACGTCAAAACGGCATTCCTTAATGGTCACCTTAAGGAAGAACTGTATATGATGCAGCTGGAAGATTTTGTCGAGCCTAAGAATGCTAACAAGGTATGCAAGCTCCAGCGCTCCATCTATAGGCTGGTGCAAGCATCTCGGAGTTGGAACATTCGTTTTAATGAGATGATTAAAGTGTTTGGGTTTATGCAGACTTATGGAGAAGCCTGCGTTTACAACAAAGTGAGTGGGAGCTCTGTAGCATTTCTCATATTATATGTGGATGACATACTTTTGATGGGAAATGATATAGAACTTTTGGACAGCATAAATGCCTACTTGAATAAGTGTTTTTCAGTGAAGGACCTTGGAGAAGCTGCTTACATATTAGGCATCAAAATCTATAGAGATAGATCGAGACGCCTCATAGGTCTTTCACAAAGCTCATACATTGATAAGATATTGAAGAAGTTCAATATGGATCAGTCCAAGAAGGGGTTCTTGCCTGTGTTGCAAGGTGTGAAATTGAGCTCGGCTCAATGCCCACCACGGCAGAAGATAAAGAAGAGATGAGTGTCATCCCCTCTGCCTCAGCCATAGGGTCTATCATGTATGCCATGACCTGTACCAGACCTGATATAAACCTTGCCGTAAGTTTGGTAGGAAGGTACCAAAGTAATCCCGACAAGGAACACTGGACAGCGGTCAACAACATCCTTAAGTACCTGAAAAGGACTAAGGACATGTTTCTCGTATATGGAGGTGACGAAGAGCTCGTCGTAAAGGGTTACGTCGACGCTAGCTTCAACACAGATCTGGATGACTCGAAGTCACAAACCGGATAAGTGTATATTTTGAATGGTGGGGCAGTAAGCTGGTGCAGTTGCAAGCAGAGCATCGTGGCGGGATCTACATGTGAAGCAGAGTACATGGCGGCCTCGGAGGCAGCACATGAAGCAATCTGGGTGAAGGAGTTCATCACCGACCTACGAGTCATACCCAATGCGTCGGGACCGATTACACTCTTCTGTGACAACACTGGAGCTATTGCACTTGCCAAGGAGCCCAGGTTTCACAAGAAGACTAGGCACATCAAGCGTCGCTTCAACTCCATCCGTGAAAATGTTCAAGATGGAGACATAGATATTTGTAAAGTGCATATGGACCTGAATGTAGCAGATCCGTTGACTAAACCTCTCCCTAGAGCGAAACATGATCAACACCAGGACGTAATTGGTGTTCGATACATCACAATGTAACTAGATTATTGACTCTAGTGCAAGTGGGAGACTATTGGAAATATGCCCTAGAGGCAATAATAAATGGTTGTTATTATATTTCTGTGTTCATGATAATTGTCTATTATTCATGCTATAACTGTGTTATCCGGAAATCGTAATACACGTGTGAATACATAGACCACAACAAGTTCCTAGTGAGCCTCTAGTTGACTAGCTCGTTGATCAACAGATAGTCATGGTTTCCTGACTATGGGCACTAGATGTCATTGATAACGGGATCACATCATTAGGAGAATGATGTGATGGACAAGACCCAATACTAAGCATAGCTCAAAGATCGTGTAGTTCGTTTAGCTAGAGCTTTTCCAATTGTCGAGTATCATCTCCTTAGACCATGAGATTGTGCAACTCCCGGATACCGTAGGAGTGCTTTGGGTGTGCCAAACGTCACAACGTAACTGGGTGACTATAAAGGTGCATTACGGGTATCTCCGAAAGTGTCTGTTGGGTTGGCACGAATCGAGATTGGGATTTGTCACTCCGTATGACGGAGAGGTATCTCTGGGCCCACTCGGTAATGCATCATCATAATGAGCTCAATGTGACCAAGTGTCTGGTCACGGGATCATGCATTACGGTACGAGTAAAGTGACTTGCCGGTAACGAGACTAAACGTGGTATTGGGATACCGACGATCGAGTCTCGGGCAAGTAACGTACCGATTGACAAAGGGAATTGAATACGGGGTTGATTGAATCCTCGACATCGTGGTTCATCCGATGAGATCATCGAGGAGTATGTGGGAGCCAACATGGGTATCCAGATCCCGCTGCTGGTTATTGACCGGAGAGGCATCTCGGTCATGTCTGCATATCCACGCACCTGTAGGGTCTACACACTTAAGGTTCGGTGATGCTAGGGTTGTAGAGATATTAGTATGCAGCAAACCGAAAGTTGTTCGGAGTCCCGGATGAGATCCCGGACGTCACGAGGTGTTCCGGAATGGTCCAGAGGTGAAGAATTATATATAGGAAGTGTTGTTTGACCATCGGGAAAGTTTGGGGTCACGGTATTGTCTGGGACCACCGAAAGGTCCCGGGGGTCCATCGGGTGGGGCCACCTATCCCGGAGGGCCACATGGGCTGAAGTGGGAGGGGAACCAGCCCCTGGTGGGCTGGTGCGCCCCCCCTTGGGCCCCCCTGTGCCTAGGGTTGGGAACCCTAGGGGAGGGGGCGCCTCCACTTGCCTTGGGGGGCAAGTTCCCCCCTTGGCCGCCCTCCCCCTAGGAGATCCCATCTCCTAGGGCCGGCGCCCCCTGGGGACCCTATATAAAGAGGGGGGAGGGCAGCCGTACCCTACATCTTGGCGCCTCCCTTCCCCCTTGCTACACCTCTCCCTCCCGCAGACGCTTGGCGAAGCCCTGCCGAATCCCTGCTGCATCCACCACCATGCCGTCGTGCTGCTGGATCTTCATCAACCTCTCCTTCCCCCTTCCTGGATCAAGAAGGAGGAGACGTCACGCTGACCGTACGTGTTTTGAACACGGAGGTGCCGTCCGTTCGGCGCTAGGATCTCCGGTGATTTGGATCACGACGTGAACGACTCCCTCAACCCCGTTCTCTTGAACGCTTCCGCTCGCGATCTACAAGGGTATGTAGATGCAATCCCCTCTCTCGTTGCTGGATGAACTCACAGATTGATCTTGGTGAACGTAGGAATTTTTTTTATTTTATGCAACGTTACCCTACATTTACTGCCTTTAGGTTGCTTATTTTGCTGGTTAGGTCGAGAGCCTCGGAATCCGGCATTAACCGTTATGTTGTCCGGGCTCTTTTCCTTGTTTTGGCGTTTGTTTTTACTACGCCGTGGTTTCCCGTTGCCATCCCTTATTTTGGATGTGCTGGGGTCGCTGGTGCCTTTACGGGCGAGCCAGTTATCTTCTCCCGCACAAAAGTAGGTCATAAGACTTGTTAGGGCTGCCATTGTCCTTGGCTTTTCTTGGCCGAGGTGTCTGGCGAGCCACTCGTCCCGGATGCTGTGCTTGAATGCCGCTAAGGCTTCGGCATCCGGACAGTCAACAATTTGATTCTTCTTAGTGAGGAATCTGTTCCAAAGCTTGTGGGCAAACTCTCCGGGTTGTTGGATTATGTGACTTAAATTGTCGACTTAGGAGGCGGACATAAGTCCCTTGAAAATTGGCCCCAAAGCGTCTTCTAGTTCTTCCCGTTCGATTGAATTTTCGGGAGGCTTTTCAACCATGCGAGTCGGTCCCTTTAGTTTGAGGAAGGTATTTGATGGCATGGAGGTCATCTCCACGAGCCATGTGTATGTGGAGGATAAAGTCCTCGATCCAGACACCTGGGTCTGTCGTTCCGTCGTATGCCGCTATGTTTACAGGTTTAAAGCCCTGTGGGAATACATGGTCCAGTACTTCATCAGTAAAGCACAGGGGTGAGCAGCCCCTCTATATCTGGACGCGTTGTGGCATGCCGTCGGCTGTTGTTGTGGTCGGTGTTTATTCCGAACTGGTGTTTGGTTGTCATAATTGTTTTGACGGCCATAGTCCCTCGTCGAGGTGTCTCCTTTAGATCCGTAGATGGACCTAGCTGCGCCAGCTTTCTTCTCCAGGTGCTCACGTAGATCATGGGCGTCTTCGGTAGCTGATTTATTGCGGCTATTATGTGGTACTCCTGGTCTCCTGGTCGTGTTGTTCTTCGGTGGAATGGCCTCGTCGTCGAATTCTGGCAGTAGCTTGCGTTTTGGATAGCTCTTTGTATGGCGATCGTCGCCATATCTTTCTTCAGTGTCTAGCACTTTGTTCCATCTGCGATTGAGCCTTTCCTGTGCGGCTATAAGCCGTTGCTTCTGCTTGTTCATACTTCTCGCTGTGGCCATAAGCTTTCTATGGAGGTTCTCTCGTTCCACGCGTTCTTCCGGAACGATGAATGCATCGTCGTCTGGACTGTCTTCTTGTCCTGGGCCGGATTGGTGAACTTGTCCCTTTGGATCGTTTTCTTCGGGCGTATGACCCGAACTATGTTCGGCGTGACCTGGTTCGTCCTGCTCCATCGCTGGTTTTGTTTGGTCATTATTGCCATCGGGGTTGACCGGAGTATCCATTCTTCTGGCGCTCTTGCTGATATTGTTGTTGTTGCCGGATTTGGAACGGCGTCTGTGCCGTCGCTTTGGTTTTTGCCCAGGGGTGTTATCTTCCGGGTTGTTACCGTCGCCTTCCTTGGGCGTATCCACCATGTATATGTCGTGTGGTGAGGCGTGAATCCAGCACCTCATAGATTCTGAGTCTTCTCCTACATCGTCGTCCATACCGTCGATGTCTTCAGAGTTGAAGTGCAGCACGTCGGTTAAATCATCAACCGTGGCTATGAAGTGGGTGGTGGGTGGGCAACGAATGTCTTCGTCGCCTGCTTCCCACTCGACCCGGACATAATTCGGCCCGAGGTTCTCTGTCAAAGAGAGGGTTTTGAATGAGTTTAGTATGTCGCCGAAGGCGAAGTCTTTGAAAGATGTCATGGCGGTGAACTCCATCACCGGAGCCCAACCGAGATCGGCGGGCCCAGGGACGCACGGACTGGAGCCTACAACCGGACACGAGTCCAGGGGCCGGGGGTCACCGGTTTCCTCAGAAGGGAAGCTTGTTTTCGGCTCCATCGCCGATGAGGGTACGGCCT
Organism: Aegilops speltoides; assembly: GCA_021437245.1. Taxonomy (NCBI): domain Eukaryota; kingdom Viridiplantae; phylum Streptophyta; class Magnoliopsida; order Poales; family Poaceae; genus Aegilops; species Aegilops speltoides. Next base: position 31,230,349 of record CM038141.1, on the reverse strand, counting down.
GTGGGGCAGGGTCCAACCCTCCGTCTTTAGGCAACGCAACATGTCCCGGATTTAGGTCCGGGGCTTGTGCCGGGATGATATCCCAAGCAAAGTATGATAGCAGGTCTAAGCCGTGCTCATCGTGACTGTTCGGCGCTTCTGGCGCTGGCCCGAATCTGCCGAAGATCAAGTCTCCTCGGGTATCCGCCGTGTGGTTTAGGTTTCCGAACCCGATTTGAGGGCCAGGGGCATAGCTATTGATCTACTCCAGGTGGCCAAGCGAATTGGCCCGCAGCGCAAAGCCGCCGAACACGAAGATCTGTCCGGGGAGGGAAGTCTCACCCTGGGCAGCGTCATCAATGACGATCGAAGGAGCCATCGAGCCTGACGGCGACGTCACAAAGGAACTCTCAATGAAAGCACCAATTTTGGTGTCAAAAGTGGCGGATCTCGGGTAGGGGGTCCCGATCTGTGCGTCAAGGCTGATGGTAACAAGAAGTAAGGAGATGATGTTTACCTGTGTTGGGCCCTCTCGATGGAGGTAAAACCCTACTTCCTGCTTGATTAATATTGATGATATGGGTAGTACAAGAGTAGATCTACCACGAGATCGTAGAGGCTAAACCCTAGGAGCTAGCCTATGATGGTATGACACTAGTAGAAAACCACCCATTAGACCCGGTTCGTAAGGGCCTTTAGTCCCGGTTCATGAACCGGGACTAATGGGTCATTGCTAATACCTCCACCCATTAGTTCTGGTTCAAACATGAACCGGGACCAATGTGCCTCCACGTGGCCCTGTGGGCCGACCCCAGTCAGGGGGCCTTTGGTCCGGGTTGGTGGCTCCAACCGGGACCAAAAGGCATCCACGCGTCTGCATTCCAGTGGCTGGGGTTTTTTTAAAGGAGGGGGGTTGGGGGTTTTGGGGGGTTAATTTAGGTGTTTCGTATATTGTGTTAGCTAGCTAATTAATAGAGAGAAGTGTCCTCTCTTATGTCCATGCTTGGTCGGCCTTCGTAGTATATATACATAAGTGATCGAGAGAACCATTGATCTGAAGTTAAGTCATGCATACCGAGAGAAGTGATCGATCGACCTCTCCTTCTCCGAGAGATTGGTCGAACAACAAGTTTTTTAATGGCTACATACATGTACAATATGTATAAGATCTCTTAATTACAAACCCCTAGCATTTGAAATCAACTTCCACATGGTATTCTCCGGCTTTACTAATGACGTGTTCAAGAAAGAATCCCGCCAATTCCTCTTGAATTGCTTTCATGCGATCTGGTTCTAGGAGTTCATCCCGCATCTGCCACGTCTAATTTGAAGAAGGGGGTTAATTAATACATATATATGAATGAAACTCAACAGAAATGATGGTGTAAAAAATGAAATTGTGAATATTATTGCTTACGCACTTCATATTGTCTTCTAGAGTAGCCCGCTTGTTTTTCAAAGTCGCGTTGTGGATGAACTCGCACGTAGTATCCACAGAAATCATTCCTTCCTCCTGCCACAAGCACTTTACGAGAAATAGAGGTCAATCAAACTGATAATGAAGCATTATAAATGGCATTGATGAAAGTATAGTTGTAGAATCAGCGGAGATCGCGCACCTAGCTAGCCAAGAGTACTTACTTTTGGGTATATATGTCGCAGCTCCTTGGCGATCCGGAGCTTGTGCGGTGAACTGTTTCCAAACCCTGCAAGACAAAGAAAATAATTATTATTACTTGAGATATCAGGAAATGAACAAAAAGTTGCCGATATGGTGCGATATTGATCGATTGAACTTACTTGCTTGAGCATTTCAGTCATGTCCGCATAGGTGTTGGGATCTTTCCGTCTCGAGTCTAAGGCGGTTACTAGTCCACGCTCAAGCTTAATCTCGAGAAGAATATAGTGGTACCTGCGCACGCATAACTCATCGATTACATTACTATAACCTCGCTCGAGTAATAAGGAAACCGAATATGCACACAGCAGTAACACTCATGGGCGTTGTAAGGAAAGAGTATGGTATCTTTGTTTTGATTTTTGATCAACGATTGTAGCAAGTTGTCCTCGGCCTCTTCGCGTTCTTTTCAACCAGAAATACATCTATGATATTTGTGTTAATGAACCCAATATCATAAATTTCTTGTTTTTGCACTCGACGATCTTCAATCTGCATAATATATTGAGGATAATTAATTATAAATACATGCAATGAAAGAGCCGAGCTATATATAGAGACTTAATGACAGAAATAGTACTTACAGCAGTAGCAAAAGACCATTAATTTATCGAGGGCCTTTTGATTGAAGAACTCGAAGAACTCCTCAAATGGAACACACAATAGATCATTTGAAACGAGGTCGTGCTCCTCTTTAATGTTCGGATACAAACTGTTCGTCCCCTCAGACTCTCTGCAGGTTTTCATGTACCAACTATGGAATCTTAGCATCATTGTTGTCGAGATTTTTCATCTTTGACGAGAGGCTTCCGTACTCGTATCTGAATCGTCCACCTCCATGAAATCAGAAGTGCATCGTCATGCGGGTAATCTTCAAGATTGCCATAACCGCCACCGTCCCGGAGGATTAGACACATTGAGCGGGGGCACGATTGCTCGCTTGTTATTTGAGGTGGGCAATTTTTCCCCTTTGCTCGTTGTTCTTTTGACGTTTTATCACCGACAGTAGTTCCCGACCGCTTGGCTTGGAGATATATCTGCTCGATGTCGCTCATAGTTCGTTCTCGGCGGAGACTTTGGTGGTTTCCTCGGGGCATCGAGTGCGCTTTGCTTTCACGGATCTACCTTCTCCTCCGGAGGTGGATGTCTCTTCTTTCACCCCTTCAAGAACTCCTTCATGTGGGCCTGCACGATCGTATTGTTTTCCTCCTTGGTCCTCTCGTACGGTAACTTCTCTAGAGGCTTTAGAGGTGGACCGTATCTATATTGCCTCTCTCCTCTTCTTGTGCTGCTAGACGTCGGAGCAGACGGAGCGGCTGCGGCGTCTGTCTTCTTTTGTGCTTGCTTACGAGGCGGAGGAGAAGGACTACAACGCGCCGGAGCAGCCGGGGTAGCGGCGGGTCTCTTCCGCCCTTGCTGGCGAGGCGGAGAAGGAGGAGGCGGAGTGCCGCCACGCGCCGGAGAAGGAGGCGGAGTGCCGCCACACGTGCCCTGATCGTCACTCGCCGGAGGAGGAGGCTGTGGAGGAGGCGGAGTGCCGCCACGCATGCCCCGATCGTCACTCGCCGGAGGAGGAGGCGGTGGAGGAGGCGGAGTGCCCCGACTCGCCGGGAGGAGGAGGAGGCGGAGGCGTCCAGTTCAGAAGGTTGATGAGCTCCTTCCGCCATAGGCATGGAGTCTTCAGAGCAGAACCTAGCCTAGTCTCCCCTTCACTGGTAGGGTGCTCAAGCACGAGGTCCTCAAATCCCTCTGTTATTTCATCCACCATCACCTTAGCAAATCCTTCTTGAATCGGCTGGCAGTGATAAGTTGTGCCGGGTCCACTAGGATAAACTTGGTCAACAGCCGCCTTGACCTTCAAATTCATCCATCGCGCCATAATGTGGCAATTTTGTGACTCCGTGATACCATCCACGGGATAGCTGGCAGGAGCCGTCAAGACATGCTCCGGCTGAAGCAGCTTGGTGGAATCCACGCTGCTTCTCCGCTGAGATGGCGGGGTAGCTACGGGGGAAGCTTCGGCAGGTCGTTTGTTGTGATCTGCTGCTTCTCGTACCTCTTCTCGTTCCTCTAGCTCCATTACCCTTTCGTGCAGCCTTTGCATTTGGTCTGCTCGGTTTCTTCCTCCTCTCGTGGGTTTTGTAACCCCCTGCATCCGAAAAACCAACCTTCCACGGAATGGAGCCTGGCGTGCCTCGTGTCCGTCCAGGGTGCTCGGGATTCCCAAGGGCCATTGTGAGCTCGTCCTTCTCCCTATTTGGAAGGAACGTCCCTCGCTGCGCTGCATCGATATAGTGTTGAAGGTTCTCGACTGGTGTTTGCAGTTGCTCGTCCGTCCACTAACACTTCCTATTCGAGGTCCAAGGTTCCGCCAGCCCGAAGAACCAAGTCCGGCACGGTCTGCGGCGCATTGTCTCGGTTCGATCCCTTTTTCAAGCAGATCATGCTCAGCCTTGGACCACTTAGGCCGGGCTTTGAGGTAGCCACCTGACCCCGTGCGATGGTGAAGCTTCTTTTTCGCAGCATTTTGCTTGTTTGTTGCCGACATCTTCTTACTCTTTTCCGATGTCTTGTGGGCCACAAATGCGGGCCAGTGATCTTTGATCTTCTCATATTTGTCGATGAATTCTGGTGTCTTTTTTTTCTCGACAAACTGGTTCAGCTCTTTCCTCCACCTCCTCATTAGGCTTGCCATCTTCTTAAGAGCACAAGACTTGATTAATTGCTCTTTAACTGGCTTCTCCGGATCCTCCTCTGGCGGTAGGGTGAAATTTGCCTTCACTCGGTCCAAAGATCTTCTTTACGCATATCATTGACATAAGACACCTCGGGGTCTTCATCCTTAGAGCTTATACCATTCTTTGGATCTTGATCGGGATCTTGTCCCTAACAAGAACCCCTTGACCGAGCGAAAATGCCTTCCTTGTCCGGATGGGTTTAATCGGTTCACCGTCGGTAGCGATTTCTATGATCTCAAACTTTTCATCCGAGCTCAACTTTTCTCGGGCCTCGTCTCCTTACGAAGTTGTGCTCGATCCGGAGGGCTAGAAATTATAAGGAAGAAAGATGACAGTAATTAATATGTGTACATATACCAAAGCGATGAATGCATCAATTAACTAGTCGACGGGCTTAACTAATATATATATACCTGGCGGACTCGGTTCGGTGGCCGGAGCGATCGACGGTCTCCTTCTTGTACCTCCATTGTGTCACGGAGCCATCATGAACATAGTCCTCCTCTTGTACCAGCATTAATGGGTGAAGCCATCATAAACATAGCCCTCTTCTTCATCCAGTCCTTCGACCATCGGTCTCGTTGAGAAATGACGCAACTTCATCACTTCCTTGTGCGATTATTTCCCCAACATAAACTTCATTTCTTCGTCTCGGGAGTGCTCCATAGTTTACGCAAATATTTACAACATGTCAATTATTATTCAAACATGGTACAGATGGATATATATATATATATATATATATATATATATATATATATATATATATATATATATATTAGTGGGAAACGTAGAACTAGCTAGCTAATCACAATAAGGAATGATGTTAGTGGCCTCGACGCTGCTTCTCTAGGGTTTGGGGTCGCCTCGACACAACGCTTCAAGGGTTTGGGGTGGCCTCGACGACAACGCTCTTTTAACTTGATAAATTTGGGTGGCCTCGAGAGAGTTAATTTGTCGGGTAGGGGCGCGGCGGGAGGGGGTAGGAGACCAACATTGTTTTCTCTCTAGGGTTTGGGTGTCCTCGAGAGTTATCGGGGAGGGGGTATCGGTACCACCCCCTAGCTCGTGTTGAAGTTTCTTCTTTCTCCTCTATTCCTTTCTTTCTTCTTCTCCTCTTCTTTTCTTCTTCTCCCTCGAGAAAGGAAAATAATTAAGGAAAAGGAAGAAAAGAAAGAAGGAAGAAGGAAGAAGAAGAAGAAAAAAAGAAGAAAAAAGAGGAGAAGAAGAAAGGAATAGAGGAGAAGAAGAAAAATAGAATTTTTTCTTCTATTTTTCTTCTTTCTCCTCTATTCCTTTCTTCTTCTCCTCTTCTTTTTCTTCTTTTTTCCTCTTCTTATTTATTTCTCCTCTTCTTCCTCTCCTCTTTTTCTCCTTTCTTCCTCTTCTTATTTTCCTTTTTCCTCTCATTCTTTTAGTATTGCTTGTTTTAAAAAAATGTTCAAATAGAAAATTTCGAAAAAAACAAAGGTTTTGCCTAATGCATTGTTCATATGAATATACAAACATTTGCATATTCTACAATAATTAATATCACCAAAAAATCTATGAACAGACAAAAAAACCTAACTTTTCTAAAAATCTATCTTTTGCATATATGAAAACATTAATACACATATGAACAAAAATACATATATGAACAAAAGATCGCTGAACAATTTTGAACATCTACATACACATAGCCACATACATACACATATACATTATATATATATGAACAAAAAAACTAAATTAATAAAAATGAAAAAAAAACAGAGCCGCATATATATATATAGCCACATACATACACATATACATTGAACAAAAAAATTAAACTAATAAAAATGAAAAAAAGCAGAGCCGGTGCAGCGCGGCGGCTCACAGCGGGGGCGGGCGACGGCGACAGGCGGGGCTTATGACACGGCGCTGGGGCGGCGACGGCGGCGGGCAACTGGCGGCGACGACGGCGGGCGCTGGGCTCGGGGAGGACGGCGCGGGCTCGGGGCCGGCGATGGCGACGGCAGCGCGGGCGGCGGCGGCGGCGGCGGGGCGGCGGGTGGCGGCGGGGCAGCTGGCGGCGACGATGTGCTCGGCGTCGTCGGGGGCAACTGGTGGCGATGAACCTGCAAAACTGCAGTGCTACTTATATACAAGGAGCATTGGTCCTGGTTGGTGGCTCAAATCGGGACTAATGCCCCTTTAGTCGGTTGGTGCCACCAACTGGGACCAAAACCCTCTTTTCGGCAGCCCAAAGGCGGGAAGCTGCAGCCTTTGGTCCCGTTGGTGGCACCAACCGACCAATCCCCCCTTTAGTCGGTTGGTGCCACCAACCGGGACCAAACCTGTCTTTGCCCGCGCCGGGGCCAAAGTTTAGTCCCACCTCGCTAGTTGAGAGGGGCGTGCAGTGGTTTATAAGCCCCACTGCCGCACCCCTCTCGAGCTCCTCTCCACTGCAGGCTTATGGGCCTACTTGCTACTGCTTTGCCTGATTGGTCTTCTGGACCTACTGCGGGCCTGAATCCTGGCCCAAAGTAGGGATTCAAGTCCTATTCCGGCCGTGGGGGCCCAGTAGGGGGCATTTTTTTTGTTTTCTTTACTTATTGTTGCTATTTTATTTTTTCCAGTTTTTTTGTTTTGTTTTCTGCATTATTTATTTTCTTTTGTTTTTTGCTTTATTTTTTAATTCTTTTTGCTTTTAGTTTTAGGAAAATTATAAACTTTCTGTTAGTGCCATTACTTTTCAAATTTGAAAACACTTTTTTTTTGTTTTCGTTCTTGCTTTATTTATTTTATTTTGTTTCCACTTACAACAAAATACTTATTGTTGTTTTTTTGTTATGTTTTCTGCATTATTTTTTTTTTGTTTTTTGCTTTATTTTTTTAATTCTTTTTGCTTTTAGTTTTAGGAAAATTATAAACTTTCTGTTAGTGCCATTACTTTTCAAATTTGAAAACACTTTTTTTGTTTTCTTTCTTGCTTTATTTATTTTATTTTGTTTCTACTTACAACAAAATACTTATTGTTGCTATTTTTAATTATTACGAGGGCGAACCATAAGACATTAAAGCATTTCAAATGAACTCTGAAAAGTTGAAAGTTGGCATGGTATCATAAATTGACCCACACATAGCATGTGCATGTACAAAAGGACAATGGTATCATACTAAATCGATTACAAAGTTGGCATGGTATCATCATAATAGTTGCGGAAGAAAGTCTTCACTTTTTCTTCGATTGTGTCATTTGCTTATTGCGCCGTAACCATGGATAATCTTCATCGTTTATCAGGATGGTGGGGTCAGCCTTGACTTTAAAGGGAGGAATTTCATGAAACTTTTCATAATCTTTAGACATGTCTATCTTGTCCTCCACTCCCACGATGTCCCTTTTTCCTGAAAGAACTATGTGGCGCTTTGGCTCATCGTATGATGTATTCGCTTCCTTATCTTTTCTCTTTCTCGGTCTGGTAGACATGTCCTTCACATAGATAACCTGTGCCACATCATTGGCTAGGACGAGCGGTTCGTCGATGTACCCAAGATTTTTCAGATCCTTTGTTGTCATTCCATCTTGTGGGTCTACATGTACCCCGCCTCTGACAGATTGACCCATTTGCACTTAAACAAAGGGACCTTAAAATCATGTCCGTAGTCAAGTTCCCATATGTCCACTATGTAACCATAATATGTGTCCTTTCCCCTCTCGGTTGTTGCATCAAAGCGGACACCGCTGTTTTGGTTGGTGCTCTTTTGATCTTGGTCAATCGTGTAAAATGTATTCCCATTTATCTTGTATCCTTTCCAAATCGTAACAGTCGAAGATGGTCCCATGGATAACAAGTACAGCTCATCACAAACAGTGTTGTCACCTCTGATACGTGCTTCCAACCAACTGCTGAAAGTCCTGATGTGTTCACATGTAATCCGATCGTCACCTTGCTCCGCGTGTTTGGGCCTTGACTGTTCTTGTGTTCATCGACATCTGAGGTCACCAAGGTAGAGTTCTAGAAGCTGTGTAGTGTGCTTGAGACTAAGAATATTCGTCCTGCATATTATTGAGTCCCTTCCAAGCGTGCCTTTTCGGTCAGTCTCCCCTCATACCGCGATTTAGGGAGACCTATCTTCTTAAGGCCAGGAATGAAGTCAACACAAAACCCGATGACATCCTCTATTTGATGGCCCATGGAGATGCTTCCTTCGGCCTAAGCGATTCTGGACATATTTCTTTAGGACTCCATGAACCTCTCAAAGGGGTACATATTGTGTAGAAATACGGGCCCGAATGACAATCTCGTCAACTAGATGAACTAGGACATGCGTCATGATATTGAAGAAGGATGGCGGGAACACCAGCTCAAAACCGACAAGACATTGCACCACATCACTCCTTAGCCTTGGTATGATTTCGGATCGATCACCTTCGATAGATTGCATTGAGGAATGCACATAGCTTCACAATGGCTAATCGGACGTTTTCGGTAGAAGCCCCTCAATGCAACCGGAAGCGATTCGCCATAATCACGTGGCGATCATGAGACTTTAGGTTCGAAACTTTTCTCTGCCATATTTATTATTCCTTTTACATTCGACGAGAAGCCGTTGGGACCTTCATACTAAGCAGGCATTCAAAGAAGATTTCCTTCTCTTCTTTGGTAAGAGGATAGTGGCGGGACCTTCATCTTGCTTTGGAGGCATGCCGTCTTTTTTGTGCAAGCGTTGCAGGTCCTCCGTGCCTCACTGTATCTTTTGTCTTCCCATACACGCCCAAGAAGCCTAGCAGGTTCACGCAAAGGTTCTTCGTCACGTGCATCACGTCGATCGAAGAGCGGACCTTTAGGTCTTTCTAGTAGGGTAGGTCCCAAAATATAGATTTCTTCTTCCACATGGGTGCGTGTCCCCCAGCGTCACTCGGAACAGCTAGTCCGCCGGGACCCTTTCCAAAGATTACGTGTAAATCATTGAACATAGCAAGTACGTGATCACCGGTACGCATGGCGGGCTTCTTCCAGTGATCTGCCTCGCCTTTGAAACGCTTGCCTTTCTTTCGACATTGATGGTTGGTCGGAAGAAATCGGCGATAGCCAGTACACATTCTTCCCGCAGCTTGCGGTATATACTATCGGTGTCAAGTAAGCGGTGCGTGCATGCATGGTTTCCCTTGTTTGTCTGTCTGAAAGGTTCTTGAGAGCGGGCCAATCGTTGATGGTCACAAACAACAACGCCTTTAGGTTAAATTCCTCTGTTTGTGCTCATCCCACGTCGTACACCGTTTCCATTCCACAGCTGCAAAAGTTCTTCAACTAATGGCCTTAGGTACACATCAATGTCATTGCCGGGTTGCTTAGGGCCTTGGATGAGAACGGCATCATAATGAACTTCCGCTTCATGCACATCAAGGAGGAAGGTTATACACACATAGAGTCACGGTCCAGTGCTGTGATTGCTCCTCTACTCCCGAAAGGATTAATGCCATCCGCGCTTAAAGAAAACCATCGTTCCTTGGCTCACTTGCAAACTCATCCCAATACTTTCTCTCGATTTTTCTCGGTCGACCCGTCGTGGGTGCTCTCAACTTCCGTCTTTCTTACGGTCCTCACTATGCCATCGCATCAAGTTGGCATGCTCTCCGTTTCGAGCAGACGTTTCAACCGTGGTATTATAGGAGCATACCACATCACCTTCGCAGAACCCTCTTCTGGGGGCTCGCCGTCAACATCACCGAGGTCATCTCGTCGATCTTATACCGTAATGCACCGCATACCGGGCATGCGTTGAGATCCTTATGCGTACCATGTAGAGGATGCAGATCATTAGGGCATGCACGTATCTTCTGCACCTCCAATCCTAGAGGGCATCGACCTTCTTTGCTGCGTATGTCTTGTCGGGCAATTCGTTATCCTTTGGAAGCTTCTTCTTCAATATTTTCAGTAGCTTCTCAAATCCTTTGTCGAGCACACATTCTCGCCTTCCTTTGCAGCAATTCGATGCGGTACCGAGCTTTGTGTTGCCATCTTCGCAATTGGGGTACAACCCTTTTTTTGGTCCTCTAGCATGCGATCGAACTTCAGCTTCTCCTTTTGACTTTCGCATTACGTCCTTGCATCGACAATGACCCGGCGGAGATCATCATCATCGGGCACATCGTCTGGTTCCTCTTGATCTTCAGCAGCTTTGCCCGTTGCAGCACCATCGTGCACATCATCTGGTTCCTCTTGATCTTTAGGAGCATCACCGTATTCAGGGGGCACATAGTTTTCATCGTACTCTTATTCTTCCCCGTCTTCCATCATAACCCCTATTTCTCCGTGCCTCGTCCAAACATTATAGTGTGACATGAAACCCTTGTAAAGCAGGTGGGTGTGGAGGATTTTTCGGTCAGAGTAAGACTTCGTATTCCCACATATAGGGCATGGACAACACATAAAACCATTTTGCTTGTTTGCCTCAGCCACTTCGAGAAAATCATGCACGCCCTTAATGTACTCGGAGGTGTGTCTTGAACCGTACATCCATTGCCGGTTCATCTGCGTGCATTATATAATGAAGTGACCAAATTAATAGAAGTTCATCATCACATTAAAACCAAAGTACATACATAGTTCTCAACTAACAACATAAAGCTCTGCAGAGCATCTAAATTAATTAAACCATACACTGAAACTATGTAAAACATTTCAATGCGAAAACAAATGCGATCATAATCACAACCAATGTAACAACTGATCCAATGGCATAATTATACCAAGCCTCGGTATGAATGGCATATTTTCTAATCTTTCTAATCTTCAAGCGCATTGCATCCATCTTGATCTTGTGATCATCGACGACATCCGCAACATGCAACTCCAATATCATCTTCTCCTCCTCAATTTTTCTAAGTTTTTCCTTCAAGAAATTGTTTTCTTCTTCAACTAAATTTAACTTCTCGACAATAGGGTCGATTGGAATTTCCGGTTCAACAACCTCCTAGATAAATAAAATCTATGTCACGTTGGTCGGCATAATTGTCATAAACAATAAATGAACCAATAGTTATGAAAAGATAATATATACCACATCCGAATCATAGGCAGGGCGTGGGCGGCGAAGGCGGATACCAAAACCATCGCACTATATAAGATGCAATAATAAAAGTAAGAAAATAATACAAGTATCTATCTAAACATACAAGTAAGAATATTTTTCCTTTCGGAAAGAAGATAAGAACAAGATGCTCACCACGGTGGTGCAGCGATGAGATCGGCGGGTGATCGGCAGCGGTGAAGACGGGACAGGCGTGACGGACCGCTAAGCCTAGACAAATATTGAGGAAAATGGAGCTTGGCGGTCGAGCTTGGAGAGGAGAAACCTTAAGTAGTGTGGCTCGGGCATTCCATCGAACACCTTGTGTGCATAGGAGGTGAGCTAGAGCACCACCAAGCCCTCTCCCCTCGACCGGAAAAAAGCAGAGCAAAGTGTGCTCAGCTCTTGCGAGGGTAAATATAGGCACCACCATTGGTCCCGGTTGGTCGCATGAACTGGGACTAAAGGGTTGCCTTTGGTCCCGATTCATGCCACCAACCGGGACCAATGGTTGTGGGCCAGGAGCGAGGCCCATTGGTCCCGGTTCGTCCCACCAACCGGGACCAAAAGGTCCAGACGAACCGGGACCAATGGCCCACGTGGCCCAGTCGGCCCCCGGGGCTCACGAACCGGGTCCAATGCCCCCATTGGTGCCGGTTCTGGATTGAACCGGGACTAATGGGATGGACCGGCCTGGACCATTGTCCCCTTTTCTACTAGTGTGAATGTAATTGTGATCGGCCTTCTAAGGACCAACCTCTCCAGTTTATATAGACACCAGAGAGGGCTAGGGTTTACATGGAGTCAGTTACAAGGAAGGAAATATAATATCTGGATCGCCAAGCGTGCCTTCCACGCCAAGCAAAGTCTCATCCGGACATGGGCCAAAGTCTTGAGTCTTGTATCTTCACGCTTCAATAGTCCGGATGTTGTACACAGTCCGGCTGTCCGGATACCCCCTAATCCAGGACTCCCTCAGCTATTCAATGCTCTTGCGTGCCCATTGCCGTTGAGTGAGAAGATGGCTGCTGTGGCTGAGCTTCATAGGCTGTCCGGTCTTGCAATGCGGACTGTAATAGACCATATTTGGCCGAAGGAGCATAAGCCGGACAATTATTTTGGTTTAGTGCAACAATACCTTGGTGCCGTATCACAGATCGATACCATGAGGAGGTCAGCGTGTATAGAGGATGCACGGATGGCGCTTGCCCGCGTTAAAGCATATTGGACAGTTATGGAGGCCACCATCATTGCGACCCAGAATCCGGCAGGAGGCCAGGATCGGGCAGAGCACTACTTGGAGCAGGTAACAGAAGGTGCTCCCTTAATAGAGGCGCAGTGCTCGAAGGATGTCATGTTCGAGTGACAAATCGTGTCATTGTAAAAATAATTATATTTTGATTATGAGGCTATATTTATACTTTTTGCCCGAAAGTATTATTGTGCCTCCTGTGCGGCCGTTTTTATGTATATGTGCAATCTGAAAGTTAGCAGTCATTGGCTTCAGGCCCCACGCATACAATGCGGGGGTGTTCACGAAAAATATGCGTAATCACACTTGATCCAACATCTTGGTCCATTAAGGAGGTGATTGCACGTCGAACTAGGCAACCGGACTATATAGTTGTAACACTTTCACTTAGCCATAGGAGTTTGACGGTGGGGCTAATATATAGCCCCTGGTACCTTCGCATGCATCCAGATACGGGCGCATGTGTACATGACTGGAAAGCGGCCCTTCGTTAATTCAGCGGAATCCTAAATATTCCGATAAGTCTTCGAGTGGTTGAACAGTCTCTCGCTATATCATGACAGTTAGTTTTCGGCTTTCTCTACTGAGGTGCTCATCCGGAATAACCACGGCACAATCGCAGTAGTTCTCGTTTGGCTGCCTTAGCCGATAAGAACGGAACATAAGGCGGCAAACCAAGGAGCCGGGCAAACCCAACATTTGACCAAAGACATGATTCGGAGCTGATGCATATAAGGCCAAACTCGTGACGCCGAACACTCTCGAAGGTATTCGGACTTTGTAACGTAAAATGGGCTGAAGAAGGCCCTTTCATTATGAACCCTGCATTTCCAGGTATGTGCATTAGTCTGTCGTGGCGAAATGCCAATAACGGCAGTACCCTCTATGGGTATAGTACCCATGGGATGTGTAAACAACAAGAGACAATAAAAAGGTTTACACAGGAGCTTAATCTAAAGAGAAACTTTTGAGCGGGGCCCTGCTGCACGTCTGTGCCTTTAACTCCGTTGTGCCGTGTCCTGGAAGGGTATCGCATGAATTGTGTCTGTAAAAAAGAAAAACTCGTGTAGAAGAGTATAACGTAAGTGTGCGATGGATAGTAAAAGTGTAAGACATTGTCCTGTTAATAAGGTCAAGCCAACAGTGGGGCTTTATTAAATATCTATTGCCCCTGGTGTCCTCTATGGGATTACATACATGGCGCCCTAGCTCAGGTTTATCCGGGATGCCGGACTCGTCTAACCGTGTCCGTGGTCTTAACGACCAGTCATGCTTTATGGTATTAGAGGCCGCTTAGAGTCCGGCCGCTGGAGTCGTCGCGTATTCCTCTGCGCGTGAGGAGCGCTCTGTGTTTCCGTTAACGGTAATGACGCACGTGGACCGGGCATCTTGAGTGTAAGGTAGGCGTAGTGTGGTACTACGTTGAAGCGGGCGAAGGCCGTTCTCCCAAGCAATGCGTGATAGCCGCTTTGGAGGGGGCGATGGTGAAGAGTAGTTCTTCACTTCTGGAATTGCCTAGGGAACCGAATGTTACCTCCAGTACGATGGAGCCCCTGCCGTAGGCTTCAACGCCTGGTATCACCCCTTCAAAGGTGGTGTCATTTTGGCTGATTCTGGATGGGTCTAACCCCATCCTGCGGACAGTGTCCTGGTATATTAGATTAAGACTACTGCCACCGTCCATGAGGACGTGAGTAAGATGGTATCCATCGATTATTGGGTCAAGCACCAAGGCATCTGATTCTCTGTGCCGAATACTAGTCGGGCAGTCCGTGTGATCGAAAGTGATCGGACAAGACGTCCAGTGGTTAAGTTTGGGTACGACGGGCTCTATAGCATATGCGTATCTGAGCGCGCATTCGTGCCCTCTCGTGGATGTGTGAGTCGCGTGGATCATGTTTACTGTTTTTACCTCTGGTGGGAAATTTTTTTGTCCCCCAGTGTTTGGCTGGCGAAGCTCATCCTCGTCTTCACTTGGTTTTTCCCTTCCCTTGTGTTCGGCATTTAATTTGTCGGCCTGCTTGAAGACCCAGCATTCTCTGTGAGTGTAGTTCATAGGTTTGTCGGGGGTGCCATGAATTTGGCACAGTCTGTCCAGGACTTTGTTCAGGACGAACGGTCCCTCTTTGTTGCCTTTAAATGGCTTCTTTTGTTGACCGGGTCGAGAGCCCCTGAATCCGGCGTTGACCGTTGTGTTGTCCGGACTCTCTTCCTTGTTTTGACGTTTGTTTTTATTGCGCCGTGGCATCCCGTTGCCATCCCTGATTTCGGATGTACTTGGGTCGTTGGTGCCTTTACGGGCCAACCAGCTATCTTCACCTGCGCAAAAGCGGGTCATAAGGCTTGTTAGGGCTGCCATTGTCCTTGGCTTTTCCTGGCCGAGGTGTCTGGCGAGCCACTCATCCCGGATACTATGTTTGAAGGCTGCTAAGGCTTCGGCATCCGGACAATCGACAATTTGATTTTTCTTAGTGAGGAATCTGTTCCAAAGCTTGCGGGCGGACTCTTTGGGCTGTTGAATTATGTGGCTTAAATCGTCTGCGTCCAGAGGCCGGATGTAGGTCCCTTGAAAATTGGCCCGAAAAGCATCCTCGAGTTCCTCCCAACTTCCAATTGAATTTTCGGGGAGGCTTTTCAACCAGTGTCGAGCTGGTCCCTTCAACTTGAGGGGAAGGTATTTGATGGCGTGGAGGTCATCCCCACGAGCCATGTGGATATGCAGGATAAAATCCTCGATCCAGACCCCTGGGTCTGTCGTTCCGTCGTATGCCTCTATGTTCACAGGTTTAAAACCTTGTGGAAATTCATGGTCCAGCACCTCTTCGGTGAAGGACAGGGGGTGAGCAGTCCCTCTGTATCTAGACGTGCTGTGGCATGCCGTCGGCTGTTGTTGTGTCCGATGCTGATTCCGAGGTGGTATCCGATCGGTATGATTGTTTTGGTGACCATAGTCCTGCGCCGGGGTGTGTCCTTTAGATCCATATAGATGGACGTAGCCGCGGCGGCTTCTTTATCCAGGAGTTCGCGTAAATCGTGTGCGGCGTCGGTAGCTGCTCTATTGCGGTTACGAAGTGGTTTGTCCGGCCTCCTAGCCGTGTTGTTCTTTGGCGGAATGGCCTCATCATCGAATTCTGGCAGCAGCTTGCGTTTTGGATAGCTCTTTGTGTGGCGATCGTCGCCATACTTTTCTTCAGTGTCTAGCACTTTATTCCATCTGTGATCGAGCGCTTCATGCGCGGCCTTAAGCCTTTGCTTCTGCTTCTTTAGACTTCTCGCAGTGGCCATAAGCCTTCTGTGGAGGTTATCTCGTTCCAAGCGTGTCTCCGGGATGATTAATGCATCATCATCCGGACTGTGCTCTTGTCCCGGGGCGGTTTGATGAATTCGTCCCTCGGGGTCATTGTGATCGGGCGTCTGCTCCGAGCTGTGTTCGGCATGACCTGGCTCATCCTGCTACATTGCTGGGTCCATATGGTCGTTGTTGCATTTGGAGTTGACTGGGGTGTCGATCTTCCTAGCGCTGTTACCGCTATTTTTACTGTTGCTGGACTTGAAGCGGCGTCTGCGCCATCGTTTTGGCTTTTGTCCGGGGGTTTTATCCTCCGGTTTGTTGCTGTCGTCTTCTTTAGGCGTATCCACCATGTAAATATCACATAACAAGGTGGTAGTCCAGCGCCCCGTTGGTTCTGAATTGTCTCCTGCGCTGACGTCCATACCGTCGGTATCGTCGGAGTCGAAGTCAAGCATGTCTGATACATCGTCGACAGTGGCTATGAAGTGGGTGGCGGGTGGGCAACGAATTCCTTCGTCGCCTGCTTCCCACTCGAGCTGGACATAGTTTGGCCAAGAGTCTCCTGACAGAGAGAGAGACTTTAATGAGTTCAGCACGTCGCCAAAGGGCGAGTGCTGGAAGATATCCACAACGGTGAACTCCATTACCGGGGCCCAACCAAGTTCGGTGGGCTCAGGAGCGCGCGGACTGGAACCTATAGCCGGATATGAGTCTGGGGGTCCGGTGTCACAGGCTTCTTTGGGAGTGAGGCCTGTGTTCGGCTCTACCACAGATGAGTGTGCAGCCTGCGGGGCGTGGCCCATCCACCCATCTCTTGGGCGACGCAATCTGCTCCAGATTTAGGTCCGAGGCTCCAGCAGGGGCGATATCCCGAGCATTGTCCGACAGCAGGTCTAAGCTGTGCTCATCGTGATTGTCTGGCGCTCCTGGCGCAGGCCTGAACCCGTTGAAGATCAAGTCTCCGCGGATATCGGCCGTGTAGTTCAGGTTTCCTAACCTGACCTGGTGGCTAGTGGCGTAGCTGTCGATCTGCTCCGGTTGGCCAAGCGAATTGACCCGCAGTGTGAAGCCGCCGAACACGAAGATCTTTCCGGGGAGAAAATTCTCACCCTGGACCGTGTTGTTGATGATAGAAGGAGGCATCACGCCTTGCAGGCAATGACACAGAGGAACTCTCAATGAAAGCACCAATGTCGGTGTCAAAACCAGCTAATCTGGGGTAGGGGGTCCCGATCTGTGCGTCTAAGGCTAATGGTAATAGGAGTCAAGGGACACAACGTTTTACCCAGGTTCGGGCCCTCTCGATGGAGGTAAAACCCTACTTCCTGCTTGATTGATATTCATGATACGAGTAGTACAAGAGTTGAGCTACCACGAGATCGTAGAGGCTAAACCCTAGAAGCTAGCCTATAACGATTATGATTGTGATCGTCCCTCTAAGGACTAAACCCTCTGGTTTATATAGACATCGGAGGAGGCTAGGGTTTACATGGAGTCGGTTACAAAGAAGGAAATACAATATCCGGATCACCAAGCTTGTCCTCCACGCAAAGGAGTGTCCCATCCGGACATGGGACGAAGTCTTGAGTCTTGTATCTTCACGGTCCAACTGCCCGGCCAAAGTATATAGTCCGGCTGTCCAGATACCCCCTAATCCAGGACTCCCTCACTCCCCTCCACAGTTATACACCTCGATCATACCATCATAGAGCTTAGGCGAAGCCCTACACCGGTAGCATCATCATCACCATTGCCACGCCGTCGTGCTGACGAAACTCACCCTTGTCATCAACTGGATCAAGAGCACGAGGGACATCATCGACCTGAATGTGTGCTGAACGTGGAGGTGCTGTACGTTCGGTACTAGGATCGGTTGGATCGCGAAGACATTCGACTACATCAAACGCGTTATTGAAACGCTTCCGCTTTCGGTAAATGAGGGTACGTGGACATACTCTCCCCTCTCGTTGCTATGCATCTCCTAGATAGTTCTTGCGTGATCGTAGGATTTTTTTTTTGAAATTACCACATTCCCCGACAGTTGTAAGTAGCAGTTTGTAGTAAGGTAATTCGTAACGAGTAACAAGTAACAATTATAACAAGAGTGCAATAAGATGGCCCAATACATTTTGTAGAAAAGGACAAGCTGAAAGTACTTCTTATAATGAGCAAAGCATTCTCGAGGACACATGAGAATTCTCGTCTAGTCACGTTCATTATGTTTAGTTGATTCACATTTATTATCTACTTTGATAATTTGATATCTGGGTGGACCAGTGCTAGGGTGTTGTTCTTATTTGAACAAGAAACCCTCTAATGATTAACCCCTCACAAGCATCTGCAACTACGAAAGAAGAATAAAGATAAATCTAACTATAGCATAAAACATATGGATCCAAATCAGCCCCTTATGAAATAACACATAAACTACGGTTTCAACCTCTGTAAGTCTTGCAACCCATCATCTACTTATTAGTCCCCAGTGCCTTCCCTTAGGCCCAAGTATGGTGAATTGTCACATAGTCGATGTTCACATGACACCACTAAAGAAAGAACAACATACATTTCATCAAAATATTGAACTAATACCAACTTCAGATAATTACTTATAACAAAACTTCTCTCATTCTCAAGAACAAAGGTAACTACTCAAAGAGGTGTACTGAATATGCTTAAGGATCTGAACATATAATCTTCCACCAAATAAACCGACTAGAATCAACTACAAGATGTAATCAACATTAATAGCAACCCACACGTACCAATCTGGCATTTTGAGACAAAGATTGAATACAAGAGATGAACTAGGGCTTGAGACGAGATGGTGTTGATGAACATGTTGATGAAGATTGGTCCTCCCATGATGAGAGGAATGCTGGTGATGTCTATGTCTGCGACTTCCCCCTCCCGGAGGGAAGTATCCCCGGTGGAATCGCTCCGCCCGAGAGAAAATGTGCTCCTACCTAGGTTCTGCCTCGAGACGGCAGCGCTTTGTCCCGAAAGTCTTCTCTTGATTTTTTTCTAGCGAAAATTGCATCATATAGGAGAAGGGGGGCATGGAGGCATGCTGGTGGGCCCACAAGTCTGGGTAGGGCGCCCTAGGGGGGACACGCCACCTGAGCTTGTGTCTTCCTATCTGAGACGGATCTAGCGAATGATAAGGCAGAAAAACTCTTAAAACATACATGTTCCCAACACTTGATTGTAAACGAAAGTGATGAACGGAGTGGGGGCTAGTGATGTTGTGGGATAGTCATGTGAAAAGTGTGGAATTAAGCTCCACCAATCAACATATTGATGTTCTAGTGGAAGGAGAATAAAGATGGAGGCTAACCAGGGTCTACGGTGAGCCTTGCTAGGAGTGTAAGGAAAGAATATGGACTGACCTTATGGACTTGCATGCATTGTACAACATACCTCGGGTAGTGTTGGGAGATTTTAATGAGATATTGCTGAATTGAACGAAAGAGGGAGGAAATCCTTGCCCGATGAGATTTATGGAGGCTTTCTAAGATTTGTCTTGATCATTGTGGGCTAATAGATATGGAGTATATAGGGAACAAATTCACATGGCGAAGAGGAAAGATCTGAGAAAGGCTGGCTAGGTCTGGTTGTTCAATGGCATGGAAAATAAGGTTCCCTTACACAGGCTTTTATAAATGAGAGTATGAAAGTTAAGACCATAGACCGATTATGGTGGATACTACATACTATAAGTTAGATACGGGAGTAAGTAAAAATAAGATAAACAGGTGAGGCATGCTGATTACTGGAACCTATAATTGAAGAAGTTTTGAACGGGGATGGGAAAAATCTAGAGCCAGAACTAGATTGTCGACAGATCTTTTGCATGATGTTCATCTAGATCTGCACAAATAGGACAAAAAAAATCTGATGGGACCGAAGAAGAGAATTGATGGCCTTAAAAAGGAGCTTGAGAAGTTGAAAAAAGTGTGTCCCTCTAGGGGCCATCAACCCCAAAAATTTAACAAGAAATAAGCTGCCAAAAGCCAAAAGCACCTAAATAGGTGCTTTTTGGCTTATAAGCCAAAGCGAAAAGGCCAAGTAAATGCCCAACAAACTCCCTCTATGCTTAAATGTAGATACCTTCTTATTTTAGAAATTTGCATGAGCTTCTATACACGAGATGATACCAAATGTCTAAATGACCATACCAAATAAACAAATTGTATGTAAACATAATTGATTCAGCGACATGTTTACTTTCACGGTGAATGGTGCTATTTCAGTACCACGCACATGTTGAAATTATCACCAAATCTAAACTACGACACATTTGCAATAGTACTTTATTCTCTACAAGGTTCTATAAATATGCACACCTAATAATACACCAGAAATCGCGCTATGAAGATACTAGTTGGACATTATTATTTAGAGACCTAACATGATATCTAATAAAACAAAAAAAAATATGAACATATGCACATACATAATATGTACGTGTGTAATATATAATTTGTGAAATTGTCAACAAATTCAAAGATAACTTATGTTATATAACTTAATTTACATTTAGCATAAACAAAGTGATGAGTGATATACACTATAATTGATAACAAATACATTGGTTACCTATGTCAACTAAGTTATGCAATTTAATATTGTAATATGATAAAAATAAAATTATGCACTTTAATATTGTAATATGATAAAAATAAAAATAAATAAGTATAAAAGTTTGGTACAAAATTATTTTATTCATTTTGCCTCGGGTTATAAATTTGTTTGGACAATCACTGAGACTAGTGCAACAATAGTGAAAGAAAAAGACAAGGAAAATCTCGAAATAAGATCCCCACCCCCCACATACGTACTATAACACGAGACCTTGTCCATCTTCCTTCGATTTTCTGTAACACCATCTCAGTTCTAGTGTTCCTTGCCCCGTTCTGGAACATGGTAGGTACATATATACATGCATCTACCATGCTTGATCCATTTGGTCTCATGATTGGATTTTGCACGATGTTCTAGAAGCAGAAGATGGACGCAATGCCTCTAGTCATCACCCTAGTGTTCTCCTTCTTCAACGCGGTGACGTGGTTGGCGCGCAACACCCGAGTGGGTTGGAAGGACGTCAACCTCCACCTTGTCATAAATAACCTAGAAAATCTCTCCAATACAAATATTTCATTTCATTCTCAAATCTTGATGAGGCACGTGTATACAAAACAACCTATGGACTGTGTGCAGGTTCCGAGAAGCATTGGGGTTGTGTGTAACTAGATGCAGATCTTGCTTCACATTTTTATTGGAGGTAGTTGGCGCCACTGCCCACCGGTATCTACGCATCAGTCATTGGCGTAGACGGGCTTCCAGATGTGGAGTTGAGGGTGACGAAGGAGGAGGATGAGAAGAGCGACCAGAGTGAGGGTGATGAGGGACAAAAGCATGACCTCCGGCTGAGCATCATGTCTCTACGGGAGATCGTCGAGGGCAAGAACAAGGAGAAGGAGGCTATTGAGGTTTTCCCAATGAGAAGATGGAGGAGACTTGATGCGGAGCATCCTACGGTCATCACCATGTCAAGAGTCCGTTTCGCAAGTGACATGTGCGACCTCTACTTCTCATACATAAAGGTGAATCTTTTCCTTTACACGTGCTCACTTGACCCCTTCGAGGATGGCATACTACTTGACACTCCACTCATGTGCATGCATAGGTTTTGCCGGAGCTTCACGGACGACGAGGAGGAGTGCAAGAGCCAAGGAACACCTACACCATCCGCGAGGGATGCATGTAAGAGAAGACGGAAGAAGACGGAGATGTCACGGAAGCTACAGGCTCCGGACGACCGGCCCAGCCCGGACGACAGACACCTTCCAGGCTCCGGACGATCGGACACCTACGGACGTCTGACGCCATGGCAACAGAACCTAACCTACGGAAATCTGAGGAAGACCGGACGACCGGACACCTACGGACGTTCGGACACCCGCGAGCCTCCGGACGACCGGACCCTAGTTGTGTCAAGTTACGGGCTGAGGCCCATGTACCCCCTTCACTTTGCCCCCATTTGCACTAAGACTATAAATAGACCTCTCCCTCCTCCTTTCTAGGGTAGCAAATATGATAGCTCATTCTTAGGTGAGCTTTGCTCCTACCTTCTCCTCTTGAGAGAGAGACCACTCCCATGGAGTTCAAGACCTCCATGTGAGAAGATCCTGCGGGATATCATCAAGACCCCCTCGTGGGAAGATCCATCTAGGATACCTTCAAGACCTCCTCTTGGATATGAACTCTACCTTGTATCTTTCCTTTTGTTGTTCATGTACCTTGTGGATCTTGGGTGTTTGATTGTCTAGTGGATGTGTGAATACTTGTTCTTGAGTGTTTCTCCTTGTGATTTCTCCCCGTTCTTCCCCGTGTTCTTCGTGTTTTCGAGGGATCCAACTCCGATCATGAAACATCGGCCTACACCGCGTTAGCCCCGTGTCATATGGTATCATAAGCCACGTTGGTCACGTATTTGGAGTCCCTCCCACCGTTTTCTAGCCTTCTTTTGCTTGATTTCGTCCTAAATTTCGAAAATACCCACCAAAAATAGCCCCAAATTTTTTTGTGATTTGTTTATTCAATGATGTTTTGTTGATTTTGATCCTTGGATTTGCTTGATTTCGAATGGATCTAGCATTTCCCCAAGTTACCCTATATTTCATCCACGAAATCTCCTCAGTTTTGACCCCAAAATCCCAAAATTCCGCCCAAAATCGCGTCCTGGGGCTCAAATCCCGCGTTGACCCCGACCCCTGGACGTCCGACCTTTTCCGGACGACCGGAGCCTGCCAACAGAACAGAAATCACGGACTTCCGAGCCCTCCTGGACGTCCGACGACTGGACATCCGTCCATTTACGGACGTCCGTAACCTGTAGATTCCCACTTCGGCTGATTTTTGTTTTGTCCATAACTAATTCATCCGAACTCCGATTTTGACATTCTTTAGCTCGTTTTGAAGCTATTGACATCCCCCATCACACAAAAATACTACCAACACCATTTGACTCCATCAAATTTTCCAAAATTCGGCAAGTTTGCCTAGGCCTTCCACCATATCATCCGCTACACCACCATCGACTTCCGCAACCTAACCCATCTTGATCCCCATAGCATTAGTGGTTGCTTGAGTAGTGATTCGAGTCTCCTAAGGTGTTTCAGCTACTTAGGGACGATTTCTTCTTCATCAACCACCACCACCACTTCAGCATAGGCTTACCCACCATACACTTCCACCCAACTTAACCCAATTTTGTTTGAGTTGTGAGTTGTGTCTCCTAAGGTGTTTCGGCTACTTAGGGACGGCAACTTAAACTTCAACTCAAATAACCCATCATTCCACTTCCGCATTGCCAAGTGCAAACTACCACCACTCTCCGCTACCACCATTTTGACATTGGACGTTTGAGATTTTGAGTCTGCGGTTTTTTCGTTTCCTAGGGTGTTTCGGCTAACTAGGAACGGGTCGACATCGGCAACACCACCTCTCATCATCGCCAAGGACGGTAACCTCGACGACACCATTGTACATTCCCCTTGTAAATTGCATTGATAACCCCTAGCCCATTTTGCGCGTTACTTGCCTATCGAGACTAGACATTTGAGTATTGCCGGCAACGTGACTTGTGCACATTAGTGATCATACTTCCCATAGCATACATACCATATCATCATGGTGCATATATTGGTATCATATCTTGTGTCACAAGTTTGTTCCCGCATATACACAATTGCTATCTTGGTTTGTGCATTGTGCTAAAGTGCCCATACAAAAAAAAAGAAATAAAGCTTTTAAGCAAAAGAAAGAGAGCCAAGAAGCTTGTAAGCAAGGGCCATAGCATCATACCACATTGCATATAAGATTGTCATATCCGATCATCTTGGATCATCATGAGAGGAACACCGGGAACCATACATACATAGCATACTTGGGATACAAAGTTTATCCATTTTGCATCTTATAGGTTGTGCACAAGTGTTGTATCCTCCTAATGAGCAATCGTGCCAGCGTCTCTCTTTAGTTGTGCAACACGAGTGTTTTTCGTGGATTCCACATTTTGTGCTCATTCCTTGGTTCCACGACCCCATTTATCTATCCGTGTGTGTGATTCCGTGTGCCATTCTTTGCTATCGGTCTACTTGTTTCACTTGCGAATTTGTGAATCTCTTTCAACATTATTGACTCTTGCTAACAGTTTGCATCAAATTTTTTGTGCCACTATCCTCACCGAGGTCCACCATAAGCTTTACTTGATAGGTGTGAGTGAACAAGTCCGGTACCAATTCCACTATTCTTTCATTTCACATTGAGTGAAACGGGATACATCCTCAACTTTGGGAAAAGGTAAGTTGGTATTGTTTATCTCATTTCCTACTCACCTCTACTCGAGTTTTGTGATGAATAGGCAAGGCATTTCACCTTCGGTCTACAACAACAACGACTAGTTCGATGCCACGAAAAACAACTCCGACGCCAAGATGCAAGCTCAAATGGAGGAGATCAAAGCCCTCATCAAGTCCTACAAGCGATCTTCCTCATCTTCGAGAAGACGCTCAAGGGCACATCCTTCCGAGCTACCATCTCCGGCAAGATCACATCGGCATCGACACCATCACCAACAAGAACGTGAAGGTCAAGAGCTCTACACCAACAACCACTCAAAGACTTCACCATCTCCCTTGGCATCTTCGCCAAGCGACTTCAAGGCATCTTCGCCTACGGACATACGGCATCTTCGCCAACAAGCACCTCAAGACTACGCTCAAGAGAAGCCCCCAAAGCTCAAGTCCGCAACTTCCACGAGCTATGACAACCTCGACACCGACAATGAGATTCCTTTCTATGGAACTCAAGAACCCGAGGAGTATCTTGAGTGGGAGCGTTTGATGGACGACTACCTCAAGCTACATCAAGTTCGTCCCGAAGATCAAGTGAAGTGTGCCACAAGAAACTTCCATGACTACACCTCAACTTGGTGGCTTCACACACCTTCGGAGTACTATGACATGAGTTGTCCCAAGACGAAGAGAGCTTTGCGGCAAGAGTTTGTGCCTCCAACTTACACGGAACAACTTCGACGCCAATTGGAGAACACCATCCAAGGATCCAAGTCCATCGACAAGTACTTCAAGGAGATGAAGATTGCCTTGCGACGAGCCGGCGTGGACGACCCCATTTCAACGACGTTCCACTTCATGATGGGATTGAACAACGACATCTCCAAGACTATCTTCCTCGAGAACTACAAGTCCATCGACGACTACTACATTGGTGCTCTCAAGGCGGAACAAGAACTCATGAAGCCCAAGGATTCTCCACCCCAAGCACACTTCGCGGCGACCAAGCTCTACGACAAGCATGAGGCTAGTACCACCACGATGTCCAAGCCCGACGAGCTCCAAGACGATGCTCCCAAGTTCGACTTCACCGCCATCCCTCTTTGTGGCATTGATGATGCCGAGTCTACCTCGACTCTTTTTAAAGATGGTGCGGCGACAAGTACGACTACGGAGACCCTCAAGGACCAAGCTTTGGAGGCCAGCGACAAGGTGGCAAGCAAGGATGATGCTTCCATCCCAGGAGGCGAGAGTGATGAGGTGCCATCTTCGGCCTTCATCCACGGCGACGGCGACGAGTTGATCGAGCATGGGATTTTCCCTTCGGTCATGGAGGATAGTGATAATGTGCCATCTTCGGCCTTCATCCACGGCGACGGCGGCGAGATGGTTGATCATGGGATTTTCCCTTCGACCACGGTTATGTATGATGACTTGAGTGATTTTTGCCACCATATTTAGAGCGAGAGTGACTTCACCACTAGCCCCATATATGACGAGTTGCCCCAATTCCCATGTGAGGAGAGCCACATCCCCCACCACTTGAGTGAGATGAGTGACTCCACCATGTGTGACTTTGAGTGCACCTACTTTGAGGGAGTGAGTGAACCACCACATATAGAGAGTGAGATAGTTGATAGGTCTTGTGAGGCCACTATGATTTCTAACGACTTGACTTCTACCTCTATTGTGTCTTCTCATTTGGTGCTAGGTCCCATCTATGATGACGCGTCGATACTAGACGACTTCATCCTCCCTTTGGACAAGACGATGGCCATGGTGGAATGACAAAGGTAACATAGGTGAAGGTGATGCTCAAGTCCCACTTGTGGACATTCTTCACATTGATTGCTTGCATGATGTTGATGTTGGGGAACATAGTAATTTCAAAAAAATTCCTACGGACACGCAAGATCATGGTGATGCATAGCAACGAGACGGGAGAGTGTTGTCCATGTACCCTCGTAGACTGAAAGCGGAAGCGTTAGCACAACGCGGATGATATAGTTGTACGTCTTCATGATCCGACCGATCCAAGTACCGAACATACGGCACCTCTCAGTTCAGCACACGTTCAGCTCGATGAGCACCCACGAACTCCGATCCAGCAAAGTTTTGCGGGAGAGTTCCGTCAGCACGATGGCGTGATGACGGTGTTGATGATGCTACCAACGCAGGGCTTCGCCTAAGCACCGCTACGATATTACCGAGGTGGAATATGGTGAGGGGGGGCACCGCACACGGCTAAGAGATCAATGATCAATTGTTGTGTCTAGAGGTGCCCCCTGCCCCCGTATATAAAGGAGGGAGGGAGAGGCCGGCCCTAGAGGGGGCGCGCCAAGTGTGGGGAGTCCTACTAGGACTCCCAAGTCCTAGTAGGATTCCCCTTTCCTTTCCGAAGTAGGAGAAAAGGAAAGAGGGGGAGAGGGAGAAGGAAAAGGGGGCTGCACCCCTTGTCCAATTCGGACCAGAGGGGGGGCGCACACCTCCTTCCTTTTGGCCTCTCTCCTCTATTCCCGTATGGCCCAATAAGGCCCAATACTTCTCCCGGTGAATTCCCGTAACTCCCCGATACTTCGAAAATACCCGAATCACTCGGAACCTTTCCGATGTCCGAATATAGTCGTCCAATATATCGATCTTTACGTCTCGACCATTTCGAGACTCCTCGTCATGTCCCCGATCTCATCCGGGACTCCGAACTACCTTCATTACATGAAAACACATAAACTCATAATATAAATCGTCACCAAATGTTAAGCGTGCGGACCCTACGGGTTCGAGAACTATGTAGACATGACCGAGATACGTCTCCGATCAATAACCAATAGAGGAACCTGGATGCTCATATTGGCTCCTACATATTCTACAAAGATCTTTATCGGTCAAACCGCATAACAACATACGTTGTTCCCTTTGTCATCAGTATGTTACTTGCCCGAGATTCGATCGTCGGTATCTCAATACCTAGTTCAATCTCGTTACTGGCAAGTCTCTTTACTCGTTATGTAATGCATCATCCCGCAACTAACTAATTAATCACATTGCTTGCAAGGCTTATAGTGATGTGCATTACCGAGAGGGCCCAGAGATACCTCTCCGACAATCGGAGTGAGAAATCCTAAGCTCAAAATACGCCAACTCAACAAGTACCTTCGGAGACACCTGTAGAGCACCTTTATAATCACCCAGTTACGTTGTGATGTTTGGTAGCACACAAAGTGTTCCTCCGGTAAACGGGAGTTGCATAATCTCATAGTCATAGGAACATGTATAGGTCATGAAGAAAGCAATAGCAACATACTACACGATCAAGTGCTAAGCTAACGGAATGGGTGATACGTCTTGAGCTTGTGTTGGTTTTCCTTGAAGAGGAAAGGGTGATGCAGCAATAGTAGCGTAAGTATTTCCCTCAGTGTTTGAGAACCAAGGTATCAATCCAGTAGGAGGCTCCTCAGAAGTCCCATGCACCTACACAAACAAACAAAGAACTCGCAACCAACGCAATAAAGGGGTTGTCAATCCCTTCAAGCCACTTGCGAAAGTGAGATCTGATAGAGATAGTATGATAAGATAAATATATTTTTGCTATTTTATAATATAGATGCGAAAAGTAAAGATGCAAATCGAAGTAGATTGAAAGCTTATATGATAAAAGATAGACCCGAGGGCCATAGGTTTCACTAGTGGCTTCTCTCAAGATAGCATAAGTATTACGGTGGGTGAACAAATTACTGTCGAGCAATTGATGGAAAAGCGAATCATTATGAGATTATCTAGGCATGATCATGTATATAGGCATCACGTCCGTGACAAGTAGACCGACTCCTGCCTGCATCTACTACTATTACTCCACACATCGACCACTATCTAGCATGCATCTAGAGTATTAAGTTCATAAGAACAGAGTAACACGTTAAGAAAGATGACATGATGTAGAGGGATAAACTCATGCAATATGATATAAACCCCACCTTTTTATCCTCGATGGCAACAATACAATACGTGCCTTGCAACCCCTGCTATCACTGGGTAAGGACACCGCAAGATTGAACCCAAAGCTAAGCACTTCTCCCATGGCAAGAAAGATCAATCTAGTAGGCCAAACCAAACTGATAATTCAAAGAGACTTGCAAAGATAACTCAATCATACATAAAAGAATTCAGAGGAGATTCAAATATTTATCATAGATAAACTTGATCATAAACCCACGAGAGAGGGGGAGAACATGGTATTGAGATCCAAAAAGAGTTACATCGAATAGATCTCCACAAGAGAGGGGGAGAACATGGTATTGAGATCCAAAAAGAGAGAAGAAGCCATCTAGATAATAATTATGGACCCGAAGGACTGTGGTAAACTACTCACAACTCATCGGAGGGGCTATGGTGTTGATGTAGGAGCCCTCTGTGGTCGATTCCCCCTCCAACGGAGCGCGGGTGAAGGCTCCAAGATGGGATCTCGCGGATACAGAAGGTTATGGCGGTGGAAATTGTTTTTTGTTGGCTCCCTGGATGTTTTAGGGGTACGTGGGTATATATAGGAGGAAGAAGTACGTCGGTGGCCGCCCGAGGGGCATAGGAGGCAGGGGGCGCCCACAGAGGGGTTGGGCGCGCCCTCCTATCTCCTGGCCGCCTCGATCGCTTCTTGACTTGCACTCCAAGTCCTCTGGATCATGCTCGTTCCAAAAATCACGCTCCCGAAGGTTTCATTCCGTTTGGTCTCTGTTTGATATTTCTTTTCTTCGAAATACTGAAATAGGCAAAAATCAGCAATACGGGATGGGCCTCCAGTTAGTAGGTTAGTCCCAAAAATGATATAAATGTGTAAAATAAAGCTCATAAACATCCAAAAGGGGTAATATAATAGCATGGAACAATAAAAAATTATAGATACGTTGGAGACGTATCAATGGGTCAAGTCAATCACATCATTCTCTAATGATGTGATCCCATTAGTCAAATGACAACTCATGTCTATGGCTAGGAAACTTAACCATATTTGATTCAACAAGCTAGTCAAGTAGAGGCATACTAGTGACATTATGTTTGTCTATGTATTCACACATTTACTAAGTTTCCGGTTAATACAATTCCAGCATGAATAATAAACATTTATCATGAAATAAAGAAATAAATAATAACTTTATTATTCCCTCTAGGGCATATTTCCTTCAGTCTCCCACTTGCACTAGATTCAGTAATCTAGTTCACATCACCATGTGATTTAACACCAATATTCACATCTGTATGTGATTAATACCCATAGTTCACATCGTCATGTGATCAACACCCAAAGGGTTTACTAGAGTCAATAATCTAGTTCACATCGCTATGTGATTAACACCCAAAGAGTACTATGGTATGATCATGTTTTGCTCGTGAGAGAAGTTTAGTCAACGAGTCTGTCACATTCAGAGCCGTATGTATTTTGCAAATATTCTATGTCCACAATGCTCTGCACGGAGCTACTCTAGCTAATTGCTCCCACTTTCAATATGTATTCAGATTGAGACTTAGAGTCATCTGTATCGGTGTAAAAGCTTGCACCGATGTAACTCTTTACAACGGGCTCTTTTATCACCTCCATAATCGAGAAATATTTCCTTAGTCCTCCCTAAGGATATTCTTGACCGCTGTCCAATGATCTACTCTTAGATCAAAATTGTACTCCCTTGCCAAACTCAGAACAAAGTATACAATAGGTTTGGTACACAGCATAGCATACTTTATAGAACCTATGACTGAGGCATAGGGAATGACTTTTCATTCTCTTTCTATTTTCTGTCATGGTCGGGTTTTGAGTCTTACTCAACTTCACACCTCGCAACATAGGCAAGAACTCCTTTCTTTGACTATTCCATTTTAAACTACTTCAAAAACTTATCAAGGTATGTACTCATTGAAAAATCTTATCAAGCGTCTTGATCTATCTCTATAGATCTTGATGCTCAATGTGTAAGCAGCATCACCGAGGTCTTTCATTGAAAAACTTTTATTCAAGTATCCTTTTATGCTATCCAGAAATTCTATATCATTTCCAATCAACAATATGTCGTCCACATATAATATCAGAAATGCTACAGAGCTCCCACTCACTTTCTTGTAAATATAGGCTTCTCCAGATGTCTGTATGAAACCATATGCTATGATCACACTATCAAAGCGTTTATTCCAACTCTGAGAGGCTTGAACCAGTCCATAAATGGATCGCTAGAGCTTGCACACTTTGTTAGCACGTTTCGAATCGACAAAACCTTCTGGTTGCATCATATACAACTCTTCTTCCAGAAATCCATTCAGGAATGCAGTTTTGACATCCATTTTCCAAATTTCATAATAATAAAATGCGGCAATTGCTAACATGATTTGGACAGACTTAAGCATCGCTATGGTTGAGATGGTCTCATCATAGTCAACCCCTTGAACTTGTCGAAAACCTTTCACAACAAGTCGAGCTTTGTATATAGTAACACTACTATTAGTGTCTGTCTTCCTCTTGAAGATACATTCATTCTCTAATGGCTTGCCGATCATCGGGCAAGTCCAACAAAGTCCACACTTCGTTCTCATACATGGATCCCATCTCAGATTTCATGGCCTCAAACCATTTCGCGGAATCTGAGCTCATCATCGCTTCCTCGTAGTTCGTAGGTTTATCATGGTCTAGTAACATGACTTCCAGAATAGGATTACCATACCACTCTGGTGCGGACCATACTCTGGAAGACCTACAATGTTCTGTAGTAACTTGATTTGAAGTTTCATGATCATCATCATTAGCTTCCTCACTAATTGGTGTAGGCATCACTGGAATTGATTTCATTGATGAACTATTTTCTAATTCGGGAGACGGTACTATTACCTCATCAAGTTCTACTTTTCTCCCACTCACTTCTTTCGAGAGAAACTCCTTCTCTAGAAAGGATCCATTCTTAGCAACGAATATTTTGCCTTCGGATCTATGATTAGAAGGTGTACCCAACAGTCTCCTTTGGGTATCCTATGAAGACGCATTTCTCCTATTTGGGTTCGAGCTTATCAGGTTGAAACTTTTTCACATAAGCATTGCAACTCCAAACTTTAAGAAATGACAGCTTAGGATTATTGCTAAACCATAGTTCATACAGTGTCGTCTCAATGGATTTAGATGGTGCCCTATTTTAACGTGAATGCACCTATCTCTAATGCATAACCCCAAAACGATATTGGTAAATCGGTAAGAGACATCACTGATCGCACCATATCAAATAAAGTGCGGTTATGACGTTCAGACATACCGTTACGTTGTGGTGTTCCAGGTGGCATGAGTTTGTGAAACTATTCCACATTATTTTAACTAAAGGCCAAACTCGTAACTCAAATATTCATCTCCACGATCAGATCGTAGAAACTTTATTTTCTTGTTACGATGATTTTCCACTTCACTCTGAAATTCTTTGAACCTTTCAACTGTTTCAGACTTATGTGTCATCAAGTAGATATACCCATATCTGCTCAAATCATCTGTGAAGGTCAGAAAATAACGATACCCGCCACGAGCCTTAATACTCATTGGTCTGCATACATCAGTATGTATTATTTCCAATAAGTCAGTAGCTCGTTTCATTGTTCCGGAGAACGGAGTTTTAGTCATCTTTCCCAAAAGGCACGGTTCACAAGCATCAAATGATTCATAACCAAGTGATTCCGAAAATCCATCTTTGTGGAGTTTCTTCATGCGCTTTACACCGATACGACCAAAACGGCAGTGCCACAAATAAGTTACACTATCATTATTAACTTTGCATCTTTTGGCATCAATATTATGAATATGTGTATCACTACAATCGAGATCCAACAAACTATTTTCATTGGGTGTATGACCATTGAAGGTTTTATTCATGTAAACAGAACCACAATTATTCTCTGACTTTAAATGAATAGCCATATTGCAATAAACATGATCAAATCATATTCATGCTCAACGCAAATGCCAAATAACATTTATTTAGTTCTAACACTAATCCCGAAAGTATAGGGAGTGTGTGATGATGATCATATCAATCTTGGAACTACTTCCAACACTCATCGTCACTTCTCCTTCAACTAGTCTCTGTTTATTTTGTAACTCCTATTTCGAGTAGTAATCTTAGCAACCGAACAAGTATCAAATACTCAGGGGCTACTATAAACACTAGTAAGGCACACATCAATAACCTATATATCAAATATACCCTTGTTCACTTTGCCATCCTTCTTATCCACCAAATATTCAGGGCATTTCCGCTTCCAGTGACCATTTCCTTTGAAGTGTAAGCACTCAGTTT
The DNA here is from genome assembly GCA_021437245.1 of Aegilops speltoides. NCBI lineage: Eukaryota > Viridiplantae > Streptophyta > Magnoliopsida > Poales > Poaceae > Aegilops > Aegilops speltoides. The sequence goes on along the minus strand of CM038141.1, from coordinate 31,197,703 downwards.
CAGGCTTTGGTCCAGCTTTGGTCTTCTTCATGGGAGTGACAACTTGCTTGTCATTCTACTTGAAGTTCCCTTTCTTTCCCTTTGCCCTTTTCTTGAAACTAGTGGTCTTGTCAATCATCAACACTTGATGCTCTTTTCTTGATTTCTACCTTCGTCGATTTCAACATCACGAAGAGCTTGGGAATTGTTTTCATCATCCCTTGCATACTATAGTTAATCACGAAGTTCTAGTAACTTGGTGATGGTGACTAGAGAACTCTGTCAATCACTATCTTATCTGGAAGATTAACTCCCACTTGATTCAAGCGATTGTAGTACCCAGACAATCTGAGCACATGCTCACTAGTTGAGCAATTCTCCTCCATCTTTTAGCTATAGAACTTGTTGGAGACTTCATATCTCTCAACTCGGGTATTTGCTTGTAATATTAACTTCAACTCCTGGAACATCTCATATGGTCCATGACGTTAAAAACGTCTTTGAAGTCTCGATTCTAAGCCGTTAAGCATGGTGCAATAAACTATCAAGTAGTCATCATATTGAGCTAGCCAAACGTTCATAACGTCTGCATCTGCTCTTGCAATAGGTCTGTCACCTAGCGGTGCATCAAGGACATAATTCTTCTGTGCAGCAATGATGATAAACCTCAGATCACGGATCTAATCCGCATCATTGCTACTAATATCAGTCAACATAGTTTTTGTCTAGGAACATATCATAAATAAACATAGAGAAGCAACAACGCGAGCTATTGATCTACAACATAATTTGCAAAATACTATCAGGACTGTGTTCATAATAAATTAAACTTCAATTAATCATATTACTTAAGAACTCCCACTTAGATAGACATCCCTCTAATCATCTAAATGACCACGTGATCCAAATCAACTAAACCATGTCCGATCATCACGTGAGATGGAGTAGTTTTCAATGGTGAACATCACTATGTTGATCATATCTACTATATGATTCACGCTCGACCTTTCGGTCTCAGTGTTCCGAGGCCATATCTGTATATGCTAGGCTCATCAAGTTTAACCTGAGTATTCCGCGTGTGCAACTGTTTTGCACCCGTTGTATTTGAACGTAGAGGCTATCACACCCGATCATCATCTGGAGTCTCAGCACGAAGAACTTTCGCAACGGTGCATACTCAGGGAGAACACTTATACCTTGAAATTTAGTGAGAGATCATCTTATAATGCTACCGCCAATCAAAGCAAAATAAGATGCATAAAGGATAAACATCACATGCAATCAATATAAGTGATATGATATGGCCATCATCATCTTGTGCTTGTGATCTCCATCTCTGGAGCACCGTCATGATCACCACTGTCATCGGTGCGACACCTTGATCTCCATCGTAGCATCGTTGTCGTCTCGCCAACTATTGCTACTACGACTATCGCTACCGCTTAGTGATAAAGTAAAGAAATTACAAGGTGATTGCATTGCATACAATAAAGCGACAACCATATGGCTCCTGCCAGTTGTCGATAACTCAGTTACAAAACATGATCATCTCATACAATAAAATTTAGCATCATGTCTTGACCATATCACATCACAACATGCCCTGCATAAACAAGTTAGACGTCCTCTACTTTGTTGTTGCAAGTTTTATGTGGCTGCTATGGGCTGAGCAAGAACTGTTCTTACCTACGCATCAAAACCACAACGATAGTTTGTCAAGTTAGTGTTGTTTTAACCTTCTCAAGGACCGGGCGTAGCCACAGTCGGTTCAACTAAAGTTGGAGAAACTGACACCCGCCAGCCACCTATGTGCAAAGCACGTCGGTAGAACCACTCTCGCGTAAGCGTGCGCGTAATGTCGGTCCGGGCCGCTTCATCCAACAATACCGCCGAACCAAAGCACGACATGCTGGTAAGCAGTATGAATTGTATCACCCACAACTCACTTGTGTTCTACTCGTGCATATAACATCTACGCATAAAACCTGGCTCTGATACCACTGTTGGGGAACGTAGTAATTTCAAAAAATTTCCAACGCACATGCAAGATCATGGTGGTGCATAGCAACGAGAGGGGAGAGTGTTGTCCATGTACCCTCGTAGACCGAAAGAGGAAGCATTAGCACAACACGGTTGATGTAGTCGTACGTCTTCATGATCCGACCGATCCAAGTACCGAACGTACGGCACCTTCGAGTTCAGCACACGTTCAGCTCGATGACGTCCCAGGAACTCCGGTCCAGCAGAGCTTTGCAGAAGAGTTCCGTCAGCACGACGGAGCGATGACGGTGTTGATGATGCTACCGATGCAGGGCTTCGCCTAAGCACCACTACGATATTACCGAGGTGGGATATGGTGGAGAGGGGCACCGCACACGGCTAAGAGATCAATGATCAATTGTTGTGTCTAGAGGTCCCCCTTCCCCCGTATATAAAGGAGGGAGGGAAAGGCCGACCCTAGAGGGGGTGCGCCAAGTGTGGGGAGTCATACTAGGACTCCCAAGTCCTAGTAGGATTCCCCTTTCCTTTCCGAAGTAGGAGAGAAGGAAAGAGGGGGAGAGGGAGAAGGAAAAGGGGGCTGCACCCCTTGTCCAATTCGGACCAGAGGAGGCCGCACGCCTCCTTCCTTTTGACCTCTCTCCTTTATTCCCATATGGCCCAATAAGGCCCAATACTTCTCACGGTGAATTCCCGTAACTCTCCGGTACTCCGAAAATACCCCCAATCACTTGGAACCTTTCCGATGTTCGAATATAGTCGTCCAATATATCGATCTTTACATCTCGACCATTTCGAGACTCCTCGTCATGTCCCCGATCTCATCCGGGACTCCGAACTACCTTCAGTACATCAAAACACATGAACTCATAATATAAATCGTCACCGAACGTTAAGCGTGTGCACCCTACGGGTTTGAGAACTATGTAGACATGACCGAGACACATCTCCGATCAATAACCAATAGCGGAACCTGGATGCTCATATTGGCTCCTACATATTCTACGAAGATCTTTATCGGTCAAACCGCATAACAACATACGTTGTTCCCTTTGTCATCGGTATGTTACTTGCCCGAGATTCGATCATCGGTATCTCAATACCTAGTTCAATCTCATTACCAGCAAGTCTCTTTACTCGTTATGTAATGCATCATCCCGCAACTAACTCATTAGTCACATTTCTTGCAAGGCTTATAGTGATGTACATTACCGAGAGGGCGCAGAGATACCTCTCCGACAATCGGAGGGACAAATCCTAATCTCGAAATACGCCAACTCAACAAGTACCTTCGGAGACACCTGTAGAGCACCTTTATAATGACTCAGTTATTTTGTGATGTTTGGTAGCACACAAAGTGTTCCTCCGGTAAACGGGAGTTGCATAATCTCATAGTCATCGGAACATGTATAAGTCATGAAGAAAGCAATAGCAACATACTAAACAATCAAGTGCTAAGCTAACAGAATGGGTCAAGTCAATCACATCATTCTCTAATGATGTGATCCCATTAATCAAATGACAACTCATGTCTATGGCTAGGAAACTTAACCATCTTTGGTTCAACGAGCTATTCAAGTAGAGGCATACTAGTGACATTATTTTTGTCTATGTATTCACACATGTACTAAGTTTCCGGTTAATACAATTCTAGCATGAATAATAAACATTTATCCTAAAATAAGGAAATAAATAATAACTTTATTATTGCCTCTAGGGCATATTTCCTTCAGTTGATCCACCTAGTACCATGCTTAATGCTAGTATGATTTCCCCATGCGATGATTTGCCCATTTATGATGAGTATGATGATTCTCATGTGGAGTCTATTAGTAGTGATGCCATGTTACATAGGATTTATTGTGACAATTCTTTAGGTCACATCATGTTTGATAATCTGCTTGACTTGTCATATGCTATGCCTGAGATCAACCATATGTCTTATTTGCAATCTCTTCGTAGTGACTATGCATATGCCATTAAAATAAACCCAATTTGCACTTATGGCATAGATGACAAGCCCATGGTTTTTGGCATTTGTTTTTCTTGTGATGATATTGATATGCTCCCTTTGCATCATTTATCTCATATGCCATGCCATGACCACCTAGCTTCGGATATGCATGGTTTTGGATGTTGTCCATTTTCTACATATGATGTTTCCGATATTCCTCATGAGGAGATCCCCATAGTTTCCTCATACATTTTAGGAGATTTTGATCCATCCCATTCATTGCATCATCCCAATACTTGTGTGCACCATATTCTCCCCATGAATAAACATGCTATTGATGTGCCATATACTTGCATTCTCAATTTGTGTCCCCATCGTGTCATACACATTGACTATTCTTTCATGATGGATGACATGTTCTTATACCATGCATCAAATTACTTTGAGCGATGCTTATCTTGTGCTAACTCACATGTGTACATACACACCATGATGGATGATGTGTATATTTACCATGCGCAGAATTTCTTTGGTTTGTGTCTCTTTTGTGTAGGTACCCATGAATACTTGTCAACCTCACAATCCCACGAGTTGACAACACGAGCTCTAGAGAGTAATGATGACTTGGGATCCCATGGATTGTCTTTCCCACCACTCTCTTCGTGCAAAGACTTCACGCATTTCTTCTACATGGCCCTCACTTGGCTATGGGTTGTTGTCCATTACATATTATATGCCCATCTTGCCATGTTCACTTTGCATGATATGCTCATTACTATGCCTTTGCCATGCATTTGTGACCCATGCGTTGCATTACACATGATGATTGATTCTCGTACTTTTATGTGTATTTGCAAGCTTGGTGGAGAAATCTCTTGTTGTTGCCATGTTCCATTTGTGACCCACCCCTATGATGATAATATGATCTTGCTTTGTGTTCGTGCTTGTGATATGTCATGTGCATTGTCTATGCCTTTTATTTGTTCACATGACATGATTGCCATGATTTACTCTAGTGTGTTGCATCTTCGCTCCACTAGTTTGCACGACTTGATTACTATGCTTGCTTATGTTGCATCACCAATGACTCATACTTGCTCATTTCATGCGGTTGATGACAACCATCTATATGTTTTCCACATGATTCATATTGCTTCTTGTCATATATCTCCATGTGTTGCCTCTCTCACGCTAGATGACTTTGCCATGTATTGAGTGCAACAATGCTTATAGTTTTGCTCATGAGATTGCCCCCATAGCATTCTCACATATGTTTAGGGATTTTGACATATTACTTGTGAAGCATGGTTGTCTTACTTCTTTACACCATATACCTAGTGCCATGAATATCGCCATTGTTGCATCATATTATTCATGCACTTGTGCTTCTAATGGTTATGTGCAAAAGATGAGAACCATCATGATGGATGATGTGTTTATCTATCATGCGCATATGTTCTTTGTTTTATTTTGTGCATGTGTGGGATACTTGGACTTTGTGTCGACTTCCACTTCACGTGAGTTGACCATTCAAGCTCTTGAGAGCGAGACTCATACATGCTACCACGACTTGCTTCTACACCACATTTCCTACCACTTCGGCATTGTGAAGAATGCACAAGGACACACTTTCAAGGTGACATCCTTCTTGAGCTTGGATATTGTGGATCATACTTCATGTGTTGCTTGCACCATTTGCGCGCTTGTTCGAGATATTGCTTTCACCCATGATTACCACATTTCCATGCCTCATGACATATATACCTTGTGTGTTGCATCCAATTCTTGGATTACTTGCTCCTATCATATGTTTGGTTGCAACAATGTCACTTCTTCACATATGCCATGTCCCATTGCTTGTCACATGATTGACTTGATTGCCTCACACATGATGAACAATTTCTCTTTAAATTGTGTTGAGTGCCATAATATCTTCACTACACCCTATGCACGTTATTCTTGGATTGTCTTGCACTTGACCCGTGTGTTTAGACATCTCATCTTATTTGGTGTTGTGAATGATTCCTATGCCTACCATCGACCATTTGTCGAGTGCTTTATGCATGTTTGCTCTGAACTTGAGGTAGATGCTTGTTCTCTTGTCACACATATTTGCATCTATATCTCACAATTGCATGCTTGTCCCCATGATATTTATGCTTGTGATCGATTCATATGCTTACATGCCATGTCACAATCTTTTGTCACACCCTATGCTATGCTTAATGACAACACTTGTTCGGTGAATCACCTCTTGAATGTTTGGTTTTGCACTAATGCTAACCACATTTATTTTTCCAAGTGTGTGTTATCTTTGCCACTTTTGAAGGAATCACTAGACGGTGCGACATTGGAGAGTGCCTATTTCGAGCTTCAAGATGATGAGTGCTTGGTGATCGACTGCTTCGACACGGCAACGCCATCTCTTTCCCATGGTGATTTGGCTTTCGATCCGAGGTCGGATCTTTTCCAAGTGGGAGGGGATGATGCGGAGAATCCTATGGTCATCACCATGTCAAGATTTCGTTTGGCAAGTGACACGTGCGACCTCTACTTCTCATACATAAAGGTGAATCTTTTCCTTTACACGTGCTCACTTGACCCCTTCGAGGATGGCATACTACTTGACACTCCACTCATGTGCATGCATAGGTATTGCCAGAGCTTCACGGACGACGAGGAGGAGTGCAAGCGCCAAGTAATGTCGGTGTACAAAAGTAGGGGCTCTCCTTTTGAACCCTTTACTTGTGCACGGGCAGTCAGAGCCACCCGCCACGGCCACACATAATCGGGCAATAAAGGGAAGCTGGAGAGAAGCCAAAGGCACAAGACAAACAAAGCAACGACAAGGACAAAGGCCACAAAGATCGGATGGACGAAGCAGGTTTCCCTGGCAAGGACCCTTGCCGGGGCAGCCTCAGCGGCCCCGGCAAGACCCTTGCCAGGGCAGCTCGCCCACACCAGCTGAGCGAGCCATCTTTGAGCCCACCAACGCTAGACAAACACATTGGGACAGGGCTCGGGAAGCACCTCCGTGGTGGCATGCAGATCTTTGTGAGGACAAAGAATAGTCAAGATTAAATGAGGATAGGAAGGCAACAATCCTCGGCAGGGTTCTTGTCGAGGAAGCCCATGAGACCCCCGGCAAGGTCCTTGCCGGGGATGATGGCATGCCGCGGCAAGACCCTTGCCGGGCCACCGGGCAAGACCCTCGCCAACCACGCCAGCAGGGCCACTGCCAGGCCCACGCCAGCCAAGTCTCCACCGCCGTTCGCATGCAGCTGCCGACCCAACCAGTTGGGTAGGCACCTGCGTGGCAACATGCAGCCCTTCCTGGAGGCTCCACCACCACGCCACCTCAGCTGCCTGCCTGCCTACATAGCACCGCATGCATCGCTGTCCAGGGCAAGTGTCAAAGCAAGGAGGAGCGACAACGGACGGGACGGGCCTCGCTCCCGTCCCCGATAAAGTTAAGGGACACCTAAGCCTCGCATTAAATGCACTTTGTCCTGTAATACCAGTGATAAGCTCACAGCACTGTAGCACTTTCCACCTCCTGTGTGCCACTGTGGCAGCCCCTTTCGCCCATAAAAGGAGGCCCGTGGCGCACTGGAGAGGGATTCGGCTCTTTCTAACCTGGCAGCACCCAGAGTTAGTTCAAGAGCTCAAGGACACTAAATACATCCACCAAAGCAAGATCGTAGGGTTTTACGCATCTTTGCGGCCGGAACCTGGGTAAATCCCCTTTGTGCTATCAACTAGTCCCACTCTTTTCACGATCCCGTGCCCCGCAACCGTAGTAGGGATTCCAGTGATCCCATAGGCGTCGTTTCCCACCGACATCTTTGTCGCGCCAGGTAGGGGGCGCCCAGATTGTGAGAATCGGTTCCAGTGGTAGGCCTAGCAGTTCATCATCACCACAGCTCCTGCGGAGAAGGCGGCCAAGAAGACGGCGCTGCCCGTTCGCGTGAAGGACGCCGAGGTAGCGACGAGAGAGCTAAATCATGCTGAATTTTAAGTTTTTCTCCTTAGATATAAGGCTATTATCCTCGACGGTTCGGCCTATGTATGGAGAGCCTATACGCAGAGGGGCCCTCCTGCAATCGGCAACGCCCTTGTTCTGTTTCGAGTCTGCTCAACAGTTCGAGCAGCCGCGTCGAGAGCGGCAGGGTATCCTTTCGCCATCGGGAACGCTCTCGGTTCTGACTCGAATCAAGCTCGACAGATCAAGCGGCCGCGCCAAGGGCGGTAAGGTGCTTCGCCCGGCAACAAGCACACCCGGCAGGCTAATGAGGATCCGTCCTCAAAGCGCCGCCCTGGGTTTATGTGCCGGCAAGCCTACCCGGTCGACGTGGGGTGGACATACAAAGGAAAATCGAACAGGAAAATAACATGCATAATTTCAGGAGCACTGTAGAGTTATATTACACAAATTGCCGCCGCGGTTCTAACTAAAGATAGCATTGTCTTGGTCATGAACCCGCAGCGGCGACGAAGAACAGGGTGCCTAGTCCCGGAGCTGGCCCTCCAACCTCTTGATTTTGTCGATGCGGCTGAGGATGGGCTGGATACACTCATTGAGCGTTGCAATGTCGGCATCCTCCGGCAAACTCTTGACCACAACCGAAGACGAGTGGCGGTGCCAGTCGCAATCTTGGTGAGCACCACGGTCATGGTCCCCGGCGAGTATCCGGGATTCTTCAGCCAGGGAGGCCGCCCGGTTGGAATGAAGCCGCCTCAGGGAGCCGACGACCTTCTCAAAGTATATGTTCAGGTTGGCATTGGGGCTCAGGTTCGCCTCTGGGGTGTACCTCATCTCCGGCATCCCCATAATGGCCAGCTGATTGGCGGACGAGTTTGCAACGACGACAAGGCGTTCGAGCCAACGTTTCTCGCCCGCCACATGGTCCTCGAGGTTGGCGGTGTCGTTCATCCGCAGCTGCTTCTCTGTCTCCAGCTCCTTGGTCAGGATCCCCTCCCCGGTTCTGGCCTCCGACAGCATCTTCTCGAGATCTCCCAGCTTCAGCTTGAGGTCTCTGATGGAGTTGTTGGCTTCGGAGAGTTCTCTGGCCTTACTGAATACCGCGCCCTGCGTCTCCGTCAGGGCGTCGTTGAGCGTGTCCCTCTCCTGGGCCAGCTTCAAAGCTTGCCCCTCCAGCTCCTTCACCCTGCCGGCGTAGACCTGAGCCTCGGCATTGAGTGCTTCCTGATGCCTTTGCTCCAGCTCTTGGGTCTGCTGCACGACGAGCTTGCCCACCTCTTCGTCCTTGTCGTGGAGCGTGGCGGAAAGCTTCTCCTCACGCGCGGCAAGGTCCTCTTCATGTGTTTTTAGTGCAGCCTCGTGCTGGGTCCGAGCGGCTTCGGCTTCGTCGGCCAATTTCTTCGTCGTCTCCTGGGCCTTCTCGATGTCGGCCAGCTTCAGGGTGAGCTCCACCTCACGGTTGGCCAGCTCGCCCTGGGCGGCCTTCAGCTCATCCTAGGCCTGGCGGAACCAGTCTTGCGCCTTGGCGACGCGCCCTCCAAAGTTCGCCTCCGCCTTCTCCACCACCGTCATCCTGGACTTGGCCTTGTCTAGACGGGCGAGGTGGAGCGGCTGAAGCTTCCGGAAGCTGGCCCCCATGGCCTGGAGCAGCCGCTCTTCCTGGGAGCCGACGCCACCAACGCCCGGCTCGTCGACGACCTCGAGCCCGGCGGCGGCAAGCGCCTCCTCGTCGAACACCTCTCCCTCAAAGGGAGCCCTGGTGCTCGACGCGCTAAGGAGATGAACGAAGAGGTCATCGCTTACCCTCAGGTACCTGCCGGTGCCAGGGGCAGCAGAGGAGGAGGGCAGGTCGTCAAACGCCTCCTCCTTGGCAGTGGCCTTGCCGGCTTGCCCGGCAGGCCCCTTGCCGGGCTCTTCGGTAGGCCCCTTGGTAGCATCCTGAGCGGCGCCCCCGGTGCTCTCCTCGGCAGCAATCTTCTCTGCCTCCGCCACGACATCCGTGGCGACGTCCTTGATAACGGTGTCGATGTCCTCTGAGTCTACCGAGGAGGGGTCTGTTTGCCAAGAAGGAGACAGGGCGGAGCCAAGATCGAAAGCCAGTAAGGAAAAGAGGAAAGAAAGAACGCAAGCAGAAGTGGAGAGCGAGTGGCTTACCCGTGCCAGGCCGAGAGGCGGAAGTCCCTTCCCCGCCGAGGTCTGGCGTCGAGGCGAAGCCACCGGTGCCCATGTTCTCCCCCTCCTCCTCCGTGTTCATGGCGTCGGCGCTTGGTACCCTTGCCGGGGACGCCCCTCGGGGCGGCGTGGTCGACGGGGGTGGCACGATGGGAGAAGCCCTCTGCGGCTCCCCTTGGTGTTGCTCCCCTCCTACATCCATGGCAGGGTCAGTACCAAAGCATCGCGCATTACGCACATTGACAAAGGATGGGTGATGGACTCACGCTGGGGCTGGGCTGGGGGCTGCTGTCCGGGCTGCTCAACACCACCAGCTGCGTACTGGAGGTGCCTGCCGGGGGCTGGCCACTCGTCGAAATCCTGGCCCTCTTTATCCTCTAGGCCAGCGTCTCCACATCCCTGCAAGATGAAGACAAGTGAGCAACGCCATCAGGGGAGGCGTAAGGAATGAGGAAGGGAAGCAGAAGCTTACTCTTCATTTTCTTCCTCCTCCCCCTCTGTTGCTTTCCTTTCTCTCTCCGAGCTGAGAGACCCGAAGTCAAACGCAATCCCTGTGCCGATGTTTGCCAGCAAAGGGGGAGGCGATGGCGTCCGGGCGCGCTTGGACGATGAAGAAGCAGATGCCTTCTTCTTCGATGCCACGGCCTTCGCCGTTTTCTTCATCGCCACCTCCCTTGTCTGGCGCACAGGCGCTTCCTGGGCTTCCCGCAGCTGCGCGGCCCGGTCGAGGCGGACCGGCTCGCCGGAGGTGGCCCGCCGCAGGACCCGCCCTTTTCCAGCGATTGGATGATCGACAGTCGCGGTCTTCTTCCCCTCACCCTCCTCCGACGATGACCCGTCGGCTACGTATTCGACGAGGGGAGCCCCGGTGCCGGTGCCGCTGGCCTCCCGAGCGGCTGCTGCCCACCAGGCAAGCTCCGCCTCTGCCACGGCCTTGTCCGCCATGCCGCCGGCGCTGCTAGCCTCCTCGACGAGCTTTGCCTCCTCCTCGGCAAGGCTCGCCTCCTCCACCATAGCGGTGATGTAGTCCAACTTCGCCGGACAGGTGGCCTGGATAAGCCGTGGCTCGGCGGTGACGTACACCTCATGCAAGGTGTCGAAGAACCCCTGCACCTTGAGCCCATCCGGCTCAACCCAGTTCGGGTCAAGGCCATGCGCGTTGAAAAGCGGCATCATGGCAATGATCTCGGACCGGCGAGAGTTTTTGCTCAGCGGGACTACTCCTGCCGGCAGCCTGAAAATGGGCTCCTTGACGACCTTGTCGGCCTTCGCGGCGGCCCTGGCAACCTTCCCGGACCGCTCGACCTCGCCCTCGTCGTTAACCTCGAGCTGGAAGATCCGTTGGCAGAGGTGGGCGTGCCTCAGCACCGTCAGGTTGTTGTCGAGGCCGGGGCGGAGCCTCATGATGTCGGCGGCGTTCACAAAGAGCCAGCCCGGCCTCCCCTTGTCGCGCAGAGGGGCAATTCGGCGGCGGATAAAGTCCGCCCCGATCCTTTCGAGGGTGAGCCCGGCCTGGGTGAGCCAAAGAAACCTGGTGGTGGCGACTGTAAGCTTTGCGTCATCAGCGTCGACATCGCCCCAATCCCCCCTACGGACCGGCGGCTCCTGGCGAACCTCGCAAAATGCTGGCGGGTCCTTCTCCTCAATCCAGCACCACCGGCCCCGCCATTCTTCCCACCTCTCCTTTGTGGCGCCGTCTGGGTACGCCCCCTTGGCCCTCGGTATCCATGCGACGCAGCCAGAGATGGCGCCCCCTTTTTGGATCCGAGGGGAGAAGTAATGGCGGAAGAGCGTCGTGCTGGGGTGCACCCTGACGAAGCCCTCGCAGAGATGTGCGAAGAGAGCCATGCACGCCACGACATTCGGGGTGAAATCCAGGAGGCGGAAGCCGTAGGTGTGCATGATATCCTTGAAGAGATCAGAAAAGGGGGGACAGAGCCCGCAGGAGAAATAGTCGACAAAGAAGGGGTACCGATTTGGGAGGCCCCCAGCGCTGCACGACGGCGTCGCGTGATGGATGCCCGTCTCCTCTCCCCCCGTCTTCACTCCCCACAGATCCTTGAACATCTCCCGGAGCTCAGACACGCCGACCGTCGAGGGGAAGTAAGCGAAATGTGCCCGTCGCGCCACCAGCTCGCTCTCCAGCTGCTCCGTCACCCCGACGTCCTTCGCCACTCCTTTGCTTTTGGTGGACTTTGGCACCATGGCGGCTGCAGGAAGCGAAAAACTAGAGGATGGCGAAAGCACGACGGCGATGGACGAAGGCAGAGAGGCTCGAGAAGAAGGAAGAAAGGGGGCGGCGATTCTAAGATTGGAGAAAGGCGCAAGGGGGTAAAGTGAGTAGCGCGCCCGCGGTTATTCCTTTTTATGGGGAAGGCGCGGGCCACCTCCTTTCCCACTAACCGCGATACGACACATGTGTGCGGACGCTATCCTAGGCATGCCTCCCACGTCACGCGCGCACACAACCCCCACGTGTCGCGCGGGTCGTCGGGAAGCGCAGCGGACGGAGCAGTTACCGTGGTAAAATCCGCCCCAAGTGCCCGCGCACCGTTCTGGGCCTGGCCCAACAACGTGATGCGCTTATGCACGGCCCAGGCCCGGGGGCTCCTATCGGTGTACAAAAGTAGGGGCTCTCCTTTTGACCCCTTTACTTGTGCACGGGCAGTCAGAGCCACCCGCCATGGCCACGTATAACAGGCCAGGAAAGAGAAGCCGGAGAGAAGCCGAAGGCACAAGACAAATAAAGCAACAACAAGGACCAAGACCACAAAGATCGGATGGACGAAGCAGGTTTCCCCGGCAAGGACCCTTGCCGCGGCAGCCTCAGCGGCCCCGGCAAGACCCTTGCCGGGGCAGCTCGCCCACACCAGCTCAGCGAGCCACTTTGAGCCCACCAACGCTAGAGAAACACATTGGGACAGGGCTCGGGAGGCACCTCCGTGGTGGCATGCAGATATTTGTGAAGACAAATAATAGTCAAGGTTAAATAAGGATAGGAAGGCAACAATCCTCGGCACGGTTCTTACCGAGGAAGCCCACGAGACCCCCGGCAAGGTCCTTGCCGGGGATGATGGCGTGCCGCGGCAAGACCCTTGCCGGGCCACCCAGCAAGGCCCTTGCCAAACGCGCTAGCAGGGCCACTGCTAGGCCCACGCCAGCCAAGTCTCCGCCGCCGTTCGCATGCGGATGCCGACCCAACCAGTTGGGCAGGCATCTGTGTGGCAACATGCATCCCTTCGTGGAGGCTCCACCACCGCGCCACCTCAGCTGCCTGCCTGCCTACATGGCACTGCATGCATCGCTGGCCAGGGCGTGTGTCAAAGCAAGGAGGAGCGGTGACGGACGGGACAGGCCTCGCTCCCGTCCCCGATAAAGTGAAGGGACACCTAAGCCTCGCATTAAATGGACTTTGTCCTGTAATACCAGCAATAAGCTCATAGCGTTGTAGCACTTTCCACCTCATGTGTGCCACTGTGGCAGCCCCTTTCGCCTATAAAAGGAGGCCCATGGCGCACTGGAGAGGGATTCGGCTCTTTCGGACCTGGCAGCACCCAGAGCTAGTTCAAGAGCTCAAGGACACTAAATACATCCACCAAAGCAGGATTGTAGGGTTTTACGCATCTTTGCGGCCCGAACCTGGGTAAATCCCCTTTGTGCTGTCTACTAGTCCCGCTCTTCTCACGATCCCGCGCCCGGCAACCGTAGTAGGGATTCCAGTGATCCCATAGGTGTCGTTTCCCACTGACAAGGAACACCTACACCATCCGCGAGGGAATAATGGAAGAGAAGACGGAAGAAGACGGAGTTGTCACGGAAGCTACAGGCTCCGGACGACCGGCCCAGCCCGGACGTCCGACACCTTCCAGGCTCCAGACGACCGGACACGTACGGACGTCCGACGCCGTGGCAACAGAACCTAATCTACGGAAATCCGAGGAAGACCGGACGACCAGCGACCGGACGACCGGACACCTACGGACGTCCGGACCCCCGCGAGCCTCCGGACGACCGGCGTCTGATGGATGACCGGCCCCTGGCTGTGTCTAGTTACGGGCTGAGGCCCATACACCCCCTTCACTTTGCCACCATTTGCACTAAGACTGTAAATAGACCTCTCCCTCCTCCTTTCTAGGGTAGCAAATATGATAGCTCATTCTTAGGTGAGATTTGCTCCTACCTTCTCCTCTTGAGAGACAGAGAACACTCCCATGGAGTTCAAGACCTCCATGTGAGAAGATCCTGCGGGATATCATCAAGATCCCCTCGTGGGAAGATCCGTCTAGGATACCTTCAAGACCTCCTCTTGGAGATGAACTCTAACTCGTATCTTTCCTTTTGTTGTTCATGTACCTTGTGAATCTTGTGTGTTTGATTGTCTAGTGGATGTGTGATTGAACTTGTTCTTGAGTGTTTCTCCTTGTGATTTCTCCCCGTTCTTCCCCGTGTTCTTCGAGGAATCCAACTCCAATCGTGAACGATCGGCCTACACCGGGTTAGCCCCGCATCAAGACTTTTGATGTCACACTAGTGGTGGGTCTCAGATCAGGGGGAGCTCCAAAAATACGGAGGAGACCTTCGAGGTCACACCGGAGGTGGAGTCTCAGGTTTTGGGGTTGCTCCACAGGCGTGGCCAAGACGACTATGCGAGTGAAGCAGTTGTAGTAATAGGGATATGATGTGGGTTGAGGTGATACCAATGGGTATGAGCTTCAATACGTGAAAGCCCCTGTGATCGAACAAACGGTGGGTATCGATTTCTAGTTGCAGAGGAACTAGAGTAATTAAGCTATGACTATGTGAGGCCGATGATGAACTTGTTGGGAAACATAGCATGCAATTTCAAAAAAAAATCCTACGCTCACGCAAGATCCATCTAGGAGATGCATAGCAACAAGAGGGGGAGAGTGTGTCCACGTACCCTCGTAGACTGAAAGCGGAAGCATTTGACAACGCGGTTGATGTAGTTGAACTTCTTCTCGTTCCGACCGATCAAGCACCGAACGTACGGCACCTCCGAGTTCTACGCACGTTCAGCTCGATGACGTCCCTCGAACTCTTGATACAGCAAAGTGTCGAGGTAGAGTTGTGTCAGCACGACGGCATGGTGATGGTGATGGTGAAGTGATCCGCGCAGGGCTTCGCCTAAGCACTACGTGAATATGACCGAAGGCGTACACTGTGGAGGGGGGCACCGCACACGGCTAGGAATCAATGTTGTGTGTTATACCGGTGCCCCCCATATATGTAGGTGGGACGGGGAGGGGAGCAGCAAGGGGTGCCCCAAGTAGGAGGGATCCTACTTGGGCGCCCCCTCCAAGTCGGCCTCCCCCTAACCCAATTGTTGGGTGGTAACTGCTCAAGCCATTTGTATGCTTCTAAGCTGATGACCTTCATTACCTCCATGCTTGCAGCCCACAGTTCTAGTGTTGTGCTCCTTGCACACTTCCATAACTGGTTCTTAAGAACATCTCATTTGTGTGTTTGCTGAAGATTCTGCCATATATGCCTAACATAGTGTCTGTGCTCTGCATCAGAAAGTGCTTCCTGACTCCCTTGATCAGCCCCTTTTGCTTGTCTGACATTATAGTCCATGGCTCTGTGTTCATAATTCCCAAGTCACTCTTCAGATTTGACATAAACCATTTCCATGTGTCAGTGTTCTCTACCTCAACAACTGCAAAAGCTAGAGGGTAAATGCAGTCATTAGGATCCATGCCAACAGCACACAACAGAACACCTCCATACTTTATCTTTAGGTGGCATCCATACAAAAAAATGACATGCCTACAGGCTTGCATGAAACCCCTTTTGCATGCATCCAGAGAGAAATAACAACTTCCAAATATGTCATCATTGACATCTACGTAGAAAAAGCTGCCTGGGTTTGATCTTCTGAATTCTGCTGCATAATCCCATATACTGTTATACTGCTCTAACTCATCTCCTTCAATCTCTTTTTTCACTAGTCTCCTGGCCCTTCTAAGTTTGCTCCTTGTTTCTGTCATGTCCCTGTCCTTCTGAACAACCCTTGCAAAAAATTTCATGTTCATGTTTTCATCTGCTCTGAATGAATCAAGATATTTTCCTGCCATGAAGGGAGCATTGAATGACTTGACACTCCATTTCTTTATGCGGGTATGCTTTGGGTTATACTTCTTGATCATGAAGCAGTTGATTCTCCCATCAAATGATGCAAACAAAGGCCATGGACACCCATCTTCACAAATGGCCTTAACTCTTTTCCTATCGATTCTAGGGCACTTGATGTCAACCCTTTTATGACAGCTATACTCCTTGATAGCCCTCCTCAGTAACTCAACACTAGAAAATGTCCGACCAACTTGGAACACTAGTTTAGACAGGTCCTCTTATCTGAAATATTTGAAATTCAGCTTAACTTTATCTTCATCAGAGGAAGGCAAGCACATGTCCACATCTTCATTAGGATCATCAGCTTCTTCTTGGACTGCTTTACCTTTTCCTTTCTCACAATCAACACTTTTGTCAAACAAGTCATCATGATCTTGTAGATCAATGTCTGAATTAACAATTTGTGGAATGAAATCTTCATCTGAATCCTGCATTACTGAACAACCAACTATATCTGTTGCATCCATGTTTAAAACCCTACAGCTTTATCTTCTGCCCCTGAACTCAAACTAAAATGTATGCATGTACTCTCCTGGTTGAGGTGGTCCTAGGATGTAATCCTCTTCTTCTGATTCTTCCTCACTTTCTGATAGTGCATCTTCAACTAGACCTTGCTCAGCCTCATGATCTTGATCTTGCTGAGCCTGCTCCTGTGCCACCACAACTTGCTCAACTATGTCCTCTTGCTGTTGATCTTGATTTTGCTCAGCCTGCTCCTGTGCCACTACAATTTGCTCAACATGGTGCTCTTCCTGTTCATCTTGATCATGCACTTGCTCTTTCTTTGCCTACTTCCACTGAATTTGGCAAATGGAGGATCCTCATCATCAGAATGAACAGGAACAGGTAAAATATATGATCTAATGCTCTCATCATGATCAAGAAATATTTCCTAAAAATGGTTCCCATTGAGAGCACAATCCTTCATGTTTTTTGTCATAGTGTTGTCCCCTATCTTAATCTCTCTTAATCCATTCTTGTAGACTGTGAACCCAGGAACAAACCAATAAGCCCTGATCCTGTCCTCAAACTCATACCCAATTTCCTCCACTAGACTAGCAACAACAGTAGGTGACCAGTTATCTATGTCACAGTAGTTATACCAAACAGAGTGGCCTTTGTGATAATCCCTATGCTTGCTTGCACAAAGGAAATAGCCACCATGAATGACCTCAACAGAGAAATGGTTGCTTAGGGTCCTGCAAAACATCCAAAGTGGCATTGTTTGGACAAGATAAAAAGAGTCATTTATGAAGGTTTAGTCAAGCTGAAAATGTTCACTTAACTCCAAATGTTCAGTTAACTCCGAAAGTTCAGTCATTGTATCAAACCACCAGTAGCTCAGTTAACTAAGTAAGCAGGACCTAATCAAGCAGTAAAGAATGTAATTGGGCCAAAACAAGCAAAGTGGCAATGCTCAGTGTCAATGTTCAATTATTGTACTAAATCAAGTTCAGACATTTCAATATTCAGACAGGTTAACACATAAAAATTCAGTTATCTTAGAGAGCAAAATTCATACATGTTGCTGAAAGTAAGCACTGATTCATGGCCTTCACTCAACAAATATATGATCTTTCGTGGGCGAAACGATCATCTCATGCGCAAAACGCCTTATGATCAACAACCAGGCCATATAAAGCAAAGAAATAGGGGAGAACGAGCATGGCCTTCCCCTAACATATCCAAAATCAAACCCTAATTTTGCTCTACAAACCCTAGATCATCTCCAAATACAACATCCATAGCCCATAAGAAACCCTAACTTTGATCTATGGCCCTGCTCAACGTCCGCTGCTAAACCCCTAAACCCTACACATTCCGTGGCAAAAGGGGAGAGAAATAGCCCAAACCCTAGCACCTGTGTGCAATTGACTCAAACACAAGCTCTTCCCCGGAGCTTTCATGGACAGATCGAGTACAGAACGTGTCGGCGATGGTGACATACCATAGAGGGGCGACGAGGCATGGTCATCACGACGCGTCGGTGCGAGAGGGACGTCACGCAGGCCCCTCCCAAATGGCGCGGACGGAGGCGGCGCAGCGTCCGATGACGAGCTCATGGGGCCGTCGCCATGCTCGCCCACGCCGGCGACGTCGAGGCAACCGCCTCGGCAGCGACAACGAACCAAGGGAGAAGCAAGAAGCATGGGAGAAGCGAGACAGGGAGTGGCTCGGTCGGACCAGGGGTGGCTCGATCCGACCAGGTGGGGGGTCTTTGAATAACTGGCAGTTTTGCAAAAAAAATCTGCGTGCACGCGTATTCAAGCGAGCTGGGCACCTGTGGCAGTCAATGCACACTTGGCAGCGGTTGACTCGCGCCAGCTCAGCACATACGTACCCCAAAGCGTACAATAGACCGTAGATGACCCCCAAGTGCAAATTTGGTGACTATATTTCGGGTATTTATAGGGACTAGCGCAAGTAATAGGTCTTGTAGTGAATTTTTCTCAATTCAGTAATGAATGAACGGGGAGAAAAACATGATGGACCAAAAAACTGAAGAAACGCAGCGTATGGTCCCATGCATCTTCCTTTAACTAATATAAAATGTGTGTCTATATTACAAGCCTATAAAACCAAAATTAAAGTTAATTAAGACAGTTCTATGACGGACATGAATATTTGGGACATGCAGCCACGCGCTGCCGTAATCCAGTCCATCCACCCGCGCATCGCGATGCCTACTTATTATAGGCCATTCGCAAATACTTGACAGGTTAATTACCAGCTTCATGAATACATTGCGTTATACGCCATGCCGTGTGGCCCAGGGCGTCATTTACATTCGTATGAATACAGCGCGTCCCCGGCGATGGAAAAGACACATTAATGGTTTGTTGGCTGCTTTGATGTTTTGCATGGCAGCTGGGTGCTTTGATGTTTTGCGTTGATGACACATTTATTTGGTTATTATCGAATGCGCTGACATTTGTTCATCCTATTCATACATTAGCATGTCGACTTTTTTGAGGGAGAGTTCAGGTTCGGGGTGCTCACTGCATAGGGTCATGTCCATTATCTATGCCCCGTGTCTGTTAGCTGGTTGGTATTTTCTCATCTGTCTCTCTTTCTCTCTCTCAGGTTAGCATTTCAATCTCAAATCGATCCTGTCTGGTTGATTTTTAGGTATGGCACTAGGCGGTCACATCTGTTTCGTCTGTTTGACCTTAGCATGAGCGATGGTTTGGGGAAAGTCCTGGGCATGGCTCTTTGACATCATCTCTATGTCCATTAATCCTGTTGGGTGGCTTCATGGCTGTCAGGACTCAGGAGGCATTCATGCTTCCTTGGCTGCCATTAAATGACTGACGGTAGCGCGTCAGGTATTTATATCTGGTGGCTTAAAAGGGTCACTCCCTGCTGATTTGGTGCGTATCACATGAGGATTGAAAATAAACTGTCTTACTGCCGTTTAAGTACAACATATAAAGCTGCTTCATTATTACATGAGCACGCACAGCCCACTAGCAGATGCATGGAGGGACATGGTGCAGAAAATAAATACTTGTACTAGATGTCAGACAATCTAATGGGTTTATAGTGCTAAAAAAATGATGACGGCGACGATCTTTTTGCAGTGTGGTTGAGCTTCAGTTGTTGTGGAAGAAGAACATGGCCACAAGAGTGGCGATGCACGAGATGAAAAGTTCATAAGACACAAGAAGGGTCTACTCCTTGCTGATTCCTACACCCAGATCGTGCATCCTCCATGCTGCACGAAAAATATTGGCCTGAGAACGATAGATGGATGGAAAGGTCGATGGCGAACTTACATCCCCGTGTTGCACTCCGGGCAATGAATGAGAGGGAGAGGAGCCACCTGGTTTGCGATGAAATGAGATGCAGGTGGTGTACAGCGGCGTTGGGACACTGATGAACACATACTTCTCAACTGCAGTTAGTCTATGAGGTGAGGGCAAGAGAAGATGAGTTGGGCATCCAAAACAGGTGAGCAGAAGAACACAAGCTTGTGAGCTGCGGCAAGACTGAGAGAAATGGAGAAGTAGGGTTGGGCAGCAGTGACAGGCTTGCCCGAAGTTAAAAAGACAGTGGGGAGCGTGGTGCAGCAAGCTGTTGGAACTGGGATGTAATCGACGCGCCCCTCACTTCAATGCCTGAGCCTGCCTTGCAGGCCATCTCCTGCAGATGTCAGTTGCAAATACGCGGGCTATACCAAATGGCATACGGGAGATAGAAAATGTTATACCGGCCATAAGTATTTGAGTTGCACGAATCACATGGAAACATGCGGTGTGGATAAAGACCACGCGTGGCTGCATGTCCACTCGCGATTTATCGAGTTCTATGATCAATATTGCTACACAGTTTTATAGATGGAGTACAAAAAAATGATGAAAATAGGATGCGACTACGAATGTACATGATCTTTTCTGCCAAAAGGCCCAAGCTATGTATGTTAGACAAAACCAGTCCTTGGTTGGATGGTTAGAGGGACTGTGGTATACCCAGCCCACCAGGGTTCAAATCCTGGTGCTCGCATTTATTCCTGGATTTATTTCAGGATTTCTGGTGATGCGCATTCAGTGGGAGGAGACGTTCCCGTCGACGACGAGGTGTCTACGGTGACTTCGTAAATCTCAAGATGATATGCCGGCTCAGTCTTTCGAAGATGCTCATAGGGGTAGGGTGTGCGTGTGTGAGTTCGTAGGGTTTCGAAGATGCTCATAGGGGTAGGGTGTGCGTGTGAGTTCATAGGGACGAGTGTATGTGCGTGTATATGAACGCTTGTGTCTGTACTGATGTTAAAAAAAACAGTCCTTACAAAATCTACCTCGTACATAAAAATTTACAGACAAGTTGTCGATGAAATCAAAGCTTGAACAAGCAATGGGCGTTGATGTGACCAGAAAAGCCATGGATCATGGTCAGGACAAATCGACATCCCAAAGAACCTGACACCCTTAGGAGGAAACCCTGGCGTCCTTTGTGCAGAGGCGGAGGAGGTTGACTATGCATCTACATGCTGATGGTCGCGAAACTGCTCAACGCAAAGGAGGCACTGACGGACGGATTCAGAAAGAATAAATCTGTCAGACTGGATTAAGCCGTCTACGAACCTAGTATATCCCTCCGGGATACCGTCATACCACTCCGTGACGAGGATCACAAAGATGCAGCCGAACCAGCATCCGACGAGGAAGACCACCATTGACAGACGATCATGCCAGCACTCGTCGACTCCGGATGGGATTCCAGGAGCTCCGCCGTGTGCGCGAAGATGAACATGAGCGCGACGAAGGCGAAACCCACAAGGCCTGTCAACATACGCCTGCTGCACTCGTCAGGCTCCGCCTCCACGACGTCAGGGTTCTCGACGTCGGCCATCGAGCGAGCTTGAGATATCGCCGCCTTGTTGATGGTATATTCTCTAGTACTAGTCTAATATAACAACTTATACCTCGTACCGTGTGTCCGTGTCTATGTGCGTGCTTACGTTTCTCCAGCCATACATACGTTGATGTGTATATTTGCAGTGATTGGATCGGTTTCAAGTTCGAAGAGAGGACGACAAGGGACCAATTAACGGCTACCAAAGTGGGGCCTTCAGGGTCGCTTTTTTTTTTTTTGCGGAAACCTTCAGGGTCACTTTGGTAGCCCTTAAAGCGGTTCGTCCGGCGGTCAGCACGTGTCGTGTGCCTGGCCTTTTCTCTAGATTTTTCTATAGTAATAATAATTATTATTACATGTTTTTGTATTTTAGATGGGGTTTTCAGGTTTCTTTTTAACTTTTCAGGGCTTTTTCAGTTTTCTCTAGGTTTTTGAAATTTTTTTGTGAAACAAAAAAATGTGATTTGGTGAGAAGCGCATATTTACTTCCGCAAGAAGCACGATTATGCTTTTTAAGGAAAAATCATGTGCTTCCACAAGAAGAATCGTGGAAGTAAGGGTTTGCTTCTGCGAGAAGCATAGTTGTGGTTCTTGAAAAAATCATGTGCTTCCACTACTTTCCCTATGTGCTTTCATGAGAAGCATAGATTTGTATCATGGATAGATTTGCTTTCGCGAGAGCTTCTCGGAAAAACAATTCTGCTTTCACGAGAAGCACATATTTGCCTCTTTGTGGAAGTATAAATTTGTTTTCGTGAGAAGCACGGAGAAAAGAAAATCACAGCTTGTGCTTAAAAATAAAGTGAAAAACCGCAACCGTGCTTCTGGGTTTACTTTTTTTCTTTTTTTTTTGCTGAACCAAAAAAAAATATTTTGTTTTTTGGATTTTTGGGGTATTCAGATTTTTCATTATTTTAATTTCTTGTTTTTCCAATTTTTTGTGAAAAAGTTTGTCGAAACCGATTAACATGAAATTTAGATTCAAATGTCTCGACGCGAGAAATCTATTGGTGAAAATAGTTCGGTATTTGGATGCACAATTCAAGAGATAAAACACCGACGTAACTTTGCTTGGCGCATTCTGGAGGCCATGTTGTGGCTCCCATCAAGTGAGTAGCTGAACAGAATACGGGGTCAATTTGATGTTCAGTGAAATCTCACATTAGATGAGATCAATGAGATCGATTTTTTAGAAAAGAAAACTACATGTTCAAGCATTCTCAAAAAAAAAGTAGACACACATCAATGGTTGATGTTCAACCTCAAAAAGTTTCAGCTCCTAATTCGACCTACATTAATAGAAATAAAAAGACAAAATTGGATGTAAATAGTGTCAAAATACTATTCACCCAAAACTGCCACTATTCACATTCGAATTTGTCTTTTTTGAATCTTCAACTGTACATCAAGTTTTTAGCTGATTTTTTCTTAAGTTGTAGATATACGCCACATAAATGTTGTCAAATAATTTCAGATTTTGTCAAAATTTCTAAATATTAATTTTTTGGGTTGATCTCATTGATCTCACCTAATGTGAGATCTCATGCAAGTCTCCATAGAAGAATTAGAAGGAGTAAGATGAATAAACACTAGAAGAATTAGGAGTAAGATGAATAAACAGCAAAAACAGACCTAGGCAACAAGCCTGGCGGACAGACGACACATATGGCAGGAATGAAGGGATGGTGCTAGGCATAATATATAAGGAAGAATGGAGATTGGGGTAACGCACCAACACGACGAATTAATCACCATCATCATCCCTGAAGTTAACTGCCATCTTGACCATTATCACAGGAGGTAGCAGTGGACCTTTAAGGAGGCGGTTTCAGCTTCGGTTACGGGAGGGGAAGGGGCGTGTCGTAGAGCCGCAAGGCATGGAGGACCATGTAGCAGGACGACAGTCGACGGTGCGGCGGCCGCCGCAGCCGCCATGCATGAACGTTGCAAGACAGGAAATTTAGAAACAGCAAGGAAGGGGCTACGGAGGAAGCATAGAGGGGGTGGACCGTACTGGTGCGGAGGCAGTCGCACATCATAATCTCACACACGGCGGATCGCCGGCGCATCGAGGAGGGAGGAACGCCGCCGCATCGAGACGAGGGAGGAACGGGCGCACAGTATCTCTGTAACTAGCACTTTTTACCTTATCTTCAGGCACTCCCCTTAATGAATGAAAGCAACAACCTGCCTGCATTTCGTAAAAGAGAAAAAACGGCGGCACAGAGGAACAAAGGAATTGTTCGTTCGGGGTGGGATAGCGATGAAACCTGGGCAGCCTGGATAAGTGTCCGAGTGGGAATAAGTGGGCCTCTACGCCCCGACTACTGACAGGAACAGTTGGTGGTTCCATGGAGCAGCGGCGTGCAACGCGAGCGGGTGATCAGGGATGCCCGACTTTCATCTCCATCGTATGTTTGAAGACCCGACGGCTGAGACAGTCAAATCGTTGTGGAGGCTCCTACCAAGCTGCATTATCTGTTTTCTAATTGAGGTCTTCTATATCTCGTCTTTAATTTGTGGTACCTCAGCATTTTTTTAATTGCTGTGAGACCTCGGCATTTCACCTATGGACTCAGGTTAAAAATCAAGCATTGGAAGTGCATCTTCAAGGAAGACCCGTAAATCTTCCACAACCGTCCGGATCGCGCTGTCCGAACCACGGAAGCCATCCAACGTGGTCCTGTATCGGCACGCGGGGTGGTCCGGACATGACTTCTCTCGCAAATTGGAGCTAAAGTGGGGGAAGGTTTGTGGGAGTCCGTACACCTGAAACGTAGGACTCCGACACCACTGGCCCACTCAATCCCCCCTCCCGGTCTCATTTCCTTCCACTCGCCCATTCTTCACATTGCTTTGCATCCGCACCCTCCACCTCCTCCGTTGTTGTTGTTCATGGTCGGCCACCACAGAAGCATTGCCAGACGTCTGCAACCAACACAGACGCGCCCTGCTCGCCGTTCAGACGGAGCTTCCACCCTGGAGTCGTTTGTACCCAGGTACACTCCGCCCTGTCGACGAACCTCCATGGCGGACACCACGCCCAGCAGGTGTTTGGTCAAATGCCATTGATCTTATTTTCAAATCTTATGTCATTTTTTAGAGTACGAAGGATGGTGAGCTACTCGACTATGGAGGATGAGTTGTTTTGTGATGCGTGGCTTGCCGTATCGGCAGATTTCATAGCTAGGAGCAAAAGGGAGCCTTTCTGGGAGCAAGTGCATGAAAAGTTTCACGCACGAGAGCACATTGCGCCCTGCGACATGTACATCATTCAACAATGAAATGTGAACTGGCACGCTATCCAGGTTAGCGTCACCAAGTTATGCGCCGTGGTTCATCAGCTCGAGGCAAGGTGGCCATTGCACACGGCAGAGGACGAGATCGGAAGTTTTTCTTCCTCTTGCTCAACTTGCTGATTGACACTCTCTCAATGTTCGTCTAGATGTTATATGTAGCCCGCACGCGTTGCCTTCGTGTACCACATGGCAGAGGAATGGCCATTTACGTGCACACACTGTTGGATGAAGCTGAAGGGGGAGTATTTGTGGGACGACATGATCCGTTCATGAAATACTTGTTGGATATCCGGGACCTAGTAGAATTTGAGACCATGTTGTACTACACTTAATTTGCACGCTATGTGTGGATGATTAGTGTTATTTTCAATCCAAACTTTGATGAATATCAGCCGGTTTGCATTAATTTTGTTCGATTTGTTAAAATGCGGGTTGAAATGCATGCGGCTAGCGTTGGATGGTGTTCTTTCGCATCCGTGTCCGCAGACTGGTCCCCTGTCCGCGGATAGATGTTAGAGGAAATTTGTGGGTTGCCGATGGAGATGTCCTTATACACCATCACCCAAAAACATGGCACAGACGGATGTGAGACGAAATTTGTGGATTGCCGATGGAGATGTCCTTATACACCTTCACCCAAAAATACGGCACGGACGGGTATCATGGAGCCACATTTCTGAATGTCAAAAAATAAAAAAGGAGAGCCACATTTCTTGACTTGGGATATCTTGCTCGAAGGGTAGCGCTGACTGGAGTAAAGCCCTCATGGTGACTCGTAAAGTGTTATGTGCGCTGTCGGTGTACTAAAGTAGGGGTACCTTAGTACCCCGAACTTGGGCACGGGCAGTTGCAGCGCCCCGCGGCAAGGCTTGCCGGGCGTCCGCCAAGACCCTCCGTCATTTCCTATTTACTGCCACTCAAGAACAAAGTGTTAATTAAGAAGACAAGGCCCCGGCAAGAGGAGCTTGCCGGGAAGGACAAGGCCCCGGCAAGAGGAGCTTGCCGGGAAGGACAAAGACCCCAGTAAGAGGAGCTTGCCGGGAAGGCCAACCAAGGCACTTCAAGAGACTTGCCGCGACGCCCCGCGCGTCCCGGCAAGGCCCGGCGAGCAGCAAGCTTGCTGGTGCGACAAGATAAGGGCCACGGCAAGGCGCTTGCCGCGGCAAGGCTGCCACTCTGCACCCGAGCTCCAACAAGATCCAGCGGCGTGTCATCCGGGACTATCCGGAGCACGCGTGGCGGTATTTGTGCAGCCATGCGGTGCGAGGTGGCAAGCGAAGCTGACAAGGAGGCCATCGTGGCAGACGGTGGCGCCCCTAACGGTCGCTTCCTTGCACTGTTGGGGCGACCGGACGGGCATTAAATGTCCTTGTCCCCTGCCGTCAGAGTTAGGTAGGGGGCACTGTTGGTAGTAGTTGTACTAACCTGCGTTTTTACTCTTTTACCCCCTCTTTCTACGCTGCCACCTGTCGGTGACCCCCTTAGACTATAAAAGGGAGGCTCATGCGCACGTAGAAGGGGTTCAGTTCATTCGACGCATTCAGCACCACTACACGCTCACGCTCTCGAGCTAGAACAAATACATACACAAAGCAGCAAGAGGAGTTTTATCTCTCGGAGAGCTCGGCTGGGTAAAAACCCCCCGCGTGCTCTCGCCTCGATCCGCTCTGCGTGCGCCCTCCGCTCCCTTGCCGGACAAGAAGGGGCCCCCTGCCCCATAGGTGCTCGTGCGCTCAGTTCCCCACGACATCTCTGGCGCGCCCGTAGGGCGTCGAGTCGTCGATGTCGATCCGGCGTCTGCGCGCGCTACATTAGCATCTTCATCAACATGCCACCAAAGAAGAAGACTTCGGAGGTGGCCGCTCCGTCTGCGACTTCCATACCACCACCGGAGCAAGCGGGCGGTGGGGCGGACGCCGGCGGAGGAGCGGGCGCCGCCGGGGGGACTCACATCGTCACCCGGTCCAAGGACAAGGCCCCGCAAGGTTCAGCTTCTGCACATCCACCGCACCCATCCCAGGAGGTGCAGGATCGACGGCGCCACAGTGCTCCTAGCACCGTACTCGCGTTGGAGCAAGGCCAAGCTGGTGGGTCGCGGGACGTTCAAGGCCAGCATGCACGTCAACACGCTGGCACGAGCGCAGTGCGGTCGCCTGTACGAGATGTTGCTCCTTCTAACACTGTTAGGAGTTTGAGCATGTCTCGTACCTCGCGTCGCTCACCGCCGCCACCCAAGACTCCAGAGGAAGCGCTGGCCCGAGCCCAGCTGCTGATTACCCTCGGCGCCGAGACAAGATCGGCGGCGGAGGCCGCCATTCTGACCTCATCGGCCGCGCTTAACGGCGAAAGCCCGGCAACCGAGCACGTCGAAGCCCCGGCAAGACGCCCAGGCGCAAGCCGACGCCGACAAGACCGCTGGGGGTGCCACCACCGTGCACTCCCCGCCCCGAAGGCCAAGGTCGCCGACTCGTCGGGCCAACCTCGACACCGATTCCACCGCGTCGTCGGACCCGCGGGCTCGCCGCGATCAACGCCACGTTCTCCAAGAACGACAACACGAAGACGCTTCTTTTCGCGAAGGCGTCGAAGAAAGCGGCGTCAATCGACCAAAGTGCTGGGCCCATCGTCGATATGCATGCGCCAGAAGAACGAGCGACTTGTCAGTCTGTGATAGGTTGCCTGCGTTCACCCGTGAGCTGCGGCAAGTCCAGTGGCCCAACACCAAGAACTTCAAGCCAGACGTGCCCGAGAAGTACGATGGCAGGATACATGTACGCACCCACCGGAGAGCACCTCAAGTACGTGGTCCAAATGCACTTTCCCAAGGAGCAAGCAACAAACAATACTGCAGAGTATGAAGGCTTGCTTGCCGGACTCCGAATAGCAGCAGAACTTGGGATCAAGAAGCTTATTGTCAGGGGTGACTCACAGCTTGTCGTCCGTCAGGTAAACAAAGATTATCAGAGTCCGTTGATGGAAGCATACATCGATGAAGTGAGGAAGCTGGAAGAACATTTTGACGGTCTGCAGATGGAACATGTTCCAAGAGCTCAGAATGACATTGCAGATGGCCTGTCAAAGTGTGCCGCACTCAAGTTACCTGTGGAACCAGGGATTTTTGTGCTCAAGCTGACTCAACCATCTGTAACACCATCAACTGGACAGAGCAAGAAGAGAAAGTTGGTCACGGGCGACAACTTCCCGGCGGAGCTCCCCGAAGCCGCCGCCAAGAAAGTCCCCAGGATCAACACAGAAAGCGCTGAGGAGCAGTCTGCTCCGACAAGCCCTAGGGTTTGTTTCGTTGAAGCGAGCGCTCCCGACAAAATTGTGTCCCGACACGCTTGCCGGGAGCATCATGCTCGGCGGATCCCAAATACTTGCCGTAGAAGCGGATGTTCCGCAGCTGCGTTTGTGCCTTTAGTCCTTGTCGTCGAGCCACGAGGCTCGGCATGGGCACGACAAATCGTCCATTTCCTTGAGACGGAGAACTTCCGAGGAACAAGAAGAAGCGGAAAAAGTAGCCCGGCAATCGGTATGTACCAGTTTGTCGATGACATCTTTATGTAAGAAGATTCAACGGAGTGAAATTGAAGTGCATTTCCGGGAAAATGGACAAGAGCTGTTGGCGAAGATACGGAGGCATATGTGGTCACCACATTGGCGCAAAAGCACTTGCGGCATGGCTTTCCGGCAAGGCTTCTTCGGCCGACAGCCCTCCAGATGCAACTGCACAAGTAACCAAGTGTGAGCGTGCAGTTCCACTCCAAACAGATTCATCAACCAGCTCAAGCTCTCCAAACAATCCCTTTATCCTTGCCATTTTCGGTCTGGGGGCTCGACATCCTCGGCCCCTTTCCCCAAGCTGTCGGGGCTTTGAGTACTTATGCGTTGCAATTGACAAGTTCACAAAGTGGCACGAAGTGGAACCGATGAGGAAGGTGACAGCACGGTCGGCGATCAAGTTCTTGGTCGATTGTTTGCCGTTTGGAATCCCTAACAGGATCATCACCGACAATGGCACATAATTCACGAGCCGCACCTTCATGCGATCGTCCAAGATCTTGGCACCAAGATCTCGCTTCACTCTGTTGCTCACCCGAGAAGCAACGGTCAAGCGAGAGGGCAACGCTGAAGTCTGCGCGGGATCAAGACCGAACTTTCGACAGGCTGCACAAGTGCGGAAGAAATTGGATCGAGCAGCTGCCGGTGGTTCTTTGGTCGATCAGGACGACGCCAAATCGAGCCACTGGCCAGACACCTTTTGCTCTTGTCTATGGAGCAGAAGCAGTTCTCCCCACGGAACTCGTATACGGATCGCCTCGAGTGCTCGCTTACGATGAGCTTGAGCAAGAGCAGCTGCGACAAGATGACGCGCTGCTCCTCGAGGAGGATCGTCTTCAGGCTGCTGTGCGAGCTGCTCGCTACTAGCAAGCTTTGTGCCGCTACCATAGCCGCAAAGTTGATGCCAGAAGCTTCGAGGAAGGCGACGTTGTTCTTCGGCGTGTTCAATCCGCCAAGAATTCCAACAAGTTGACGCCGAAGTGGGAAGGCCCTTATCGGGTGAAACGAGTCACTAGGCCCGGTGCTGTCCGCCTTGAGACCAAAGATGGCACTCCGGTGAGCAACTCCTGGAACATAGAGCATCTTCGCAAGTTTTACCCATAAGGCGCGGTTGCCGGGCCCCGTTCCGGCAACCACCTTTTGTACAAGCCTTGCCGCTGTTGCATGTAACCCTTTGTACAAAGCCGGGCGCAGCTCCCGTGCGTAAATAAAGTTCATGTGCCTCGCACACCTTGTCAAATTTAAATGCATCTTCCCTTTTTGCATGTATATTCGACACTTTGTGCAGCACTTACCCCCGGTAAGCAATAACGAACCTTAAGGTTCCGTATCATTATTTTCTCTTCTTTCTTCTCAAAAATAAGATCCCTCCGCCCACAAGTTCACCGGGGGGGAAGGAGAAGATAAAGGTGTGGACCAGGCGTCGTTCGTCGTTCAAAGGAATCTAGCCTTGCCGGGAAGCGCACGACAGAAAAGCTAAGTTGCCAAAGTTTGAGCATAGTCAATTTTAAATTTTTAAGTTATATTCCTTGAACGACCGTACCTTGTATGGAAAACCTGTGCGCGGAGGAACCGGCTCGTGGCTAAGTTGCGCCCTTACTTTGTTTCGAGTCCGCTCAACAATGAAAGTGAGCTGCAACTAATCCCGACGAGGTTTCTTACCGGAGGCAGCACCGCCAGCGGGCTGCTGATGTTCCGCACTCAGCAAGTGTGCTTGCGCCGGCAAGTTCCCTAAATGCGTAGGGTGAAAACATACAAGGGATGGAATCGAGTAAAGGAAGTAACATAGCGGATAGTGCCCAGAATGGAGTTATATTACAAAAATAGCTTGTTGCGGCACTAGCTAAATTGTTCTCATGACTTAAATAAACAGCGACAGGGAAAGGAGAAGGAGGATGGCCTAATCCACGCGCTCGCCATCGACCCTCCAGACTTCGTTCACCTTGTCCACGATGGGTGCGACGATGGCCCTGAGCTCCTCAAGATCCGCGCCCTCCGGCAGCTTCTTGGTGACGCGGGAGAGGTCGAGGTCCGGGTTGCGGAAGAGGATCTTCACCAGCACTTTCTCCAAGACCTTGGCGCAGATTGCGCGCGACTCGTCCGCCAGCTTCTTCGGGATCCTTTCCCAGAGTTGCTGGAGAGCCGTCACCACATCCTTGAAGAAGAGAGTGAGCTTGGCGCTGGGCTGGAGGTTCTCATTGGTGGAGTACCCGAAGCCCGCCAAGTCCAGCTCCGCCAACTCCTCGTCGATGGCTGCAGCGAAGTTGACGAGGCCCTCCGTCCAGAGCTCCACCGTGGCCTTGAAAGTGTTCTGAGTCTCGGCGGCCCTCGTCAGCAGCTCTTCGTTGCCCTTGAGGTCTTTCCTCAAGACATCTTCTCGCTTCTTGGCGGCGTCCAGCGTCTCCGTCAAGGTGGCTAGTTTCAGCTCCAGATCAGCGCTCGAGTCCTTGGCGGCGTTCAGCTCCTTCATCTTCTCGGCAAGCTGAACTTGCAGATCGCCATGGGCGCGTGCATCCTTCTCGCGTTCGCGCTGGAGTGCGGCAAGCTCTTCGTTCTTCTTTGTCATGTCCGCCTCCAGCTGCGTCACCTTCACCTCTAACTCCTTCTTGGCGGCCTCAGCAGCCGCGGCGGCGTCCTTCGCCTCCTTGAGTGCCCCGCCAAGTGATTGCTCCCAGACGACGAGCTCCTCTTCATGGCTGTCCAAGTTCACCTTCTTCTGTATCAGCTCACCATCCCGCTTGGACAGCTCCTCGGCGGCGAGCCTCTGCTGCTCTTCGGCTTCAGCCTTTTCCTGGATGAACGCCTTCTTCGCCTCGTCGAGCTGCGCCCTCTCCTCAGCAATGGACTGGAGGGCCACCTGGTTGCGGTTCCGGAGCTCCTCCGCGTGTTTCTCTATGTCAACTCCCGCCTGCGCGACAAGCGCTTCCCGGGACTCGACCTTCGCTTGCCAGGCACTGTAGAGTGACACCAACTTCCGGAGCAACTGCTCCTCCTCGGACTCGCCGCTGCTGCTGCTTGGCTTGTCAACCACTGCCAGCCCAGCAGAGGCGAGTACTTCTCCGTCAAACTCCTCTCCTTCCACCGACGCCCTGGAGCTCGACGCCCAGGGAAGCTTGATGTACACGCCCTCGCCGGCCTTCAAGTACGCGCCTGGCTGGGGCTCCTCGAAGCCCGGCGCCACATCTGCGGCGGAGGGGTCGGCGGATGATGCAGCGCCTTGCGCTCCTACGTCCTCCGGGTCGTCAGTGCGATCGCCGGACCCCTCGCCGGTTCCTGCGCCAGCAGCCTTGTCGGCTTCCTCATCGGCGGGCTCATCAGCGCCGGCCTCTTCCTCGCCAGCGGCAGCATCTTCGGTGTTGCCGCGTGCGCCTTCCTCGCCGGTGGTCTCGGTCTCCATCGGATCGGCGAGAGGGGGATCTAAGGATAGGAAGAGGAAAGAAAAATCAAGCAAATGTCCAAAAAAGAAGATCAGAAGAGGAACCCAGAGGAAGATTTCCGACAAGGAAGGTTACCTGTGCTGGGCTCAGTGACCATGGGCTCCTCCAGCAAGGGCTCACTGGTTCCGTCCCTTGCCGGGGACCTCTCCCTTGCCGGGGAGCACTCCCTTGTCGGGGAATCGCCCCTTGGCGGCGTAGTCGAAGCAGACAGCACCTCCGGGGCGGTTTCTGATTGCTCCTGATGGGCCTGCTCTGCTCCTACACGAATGGATTAGCAATCAAGATATCAGCAAAAGAAGAAGCACCCATGCGCGCCCCACAACGGGAAGTAAACCGAACACTTACGCTGGGGGCTGTACTGGGGGCTGCTGCGAGGAGAAGGAACCGGGTCCGTCAAGGTGGTCTCGGACGTATCTTCTGCTGTCACAGCAGGATCGTCCTCGACTACAACCAGAGGGACCTTGGCCCTCTTCGCTGCTCTCTCCGCCAAAGTCCTGAAATGGAACAAAGATTCAGAGGGAAGCAAATCAGATGCAAGATAAGCAACGATAAAGATCAAAGAAAGACAAGTACGGCAAGAAGAAAGCCTTACTCCTCCTCCTCATCCTCCTCTTCATCGTCATCAGAGCTCAGCGCGGAGAGGTCGAACTCCGGTACCCTCTCGGCGCGGTGTGGTGGAGGAGTAGGCTCCCTCCGGCGTTTGCCGAGGGCCGCGACAGGATCAGGCGTGGCGGCCGGGAAGATCCCGCCTCAGTTGCCGGCACAGCCTGGGACCCTCCCGCGGCAACGGTACTTGCCGCGGTGGAGCGTGTCCCACGGCGCCGCGGCTGCTGGTCGGCTTGCTCCTCTGCCATATCTCCAACTCGTCGGAGGCGCCTTCTCGGTTGGAATTGGGGCTGCGCTAGGGGCTCCGCCTGCGGCAAGCTGCTCGAGGACGGCTGACCGCTCGCGCCCTCGGCGGGCTCGCTCGCTTCGACCTCGGGCTCCCCCTCGCCACCGACTTCTCCAGCAAGATCTTCCCGGTCGGCAAGGCTTGCCGCCTCAGCCGCATCCGCCTCCACCAGCGTGAAGCCAAACTCGCCCGCGGCAGCGGCTGCCGCCGCCTCTTCGGCCCGGGAGGCGATGTACACCATCTCGTTGTCGGTGGTGGCGCGGGTGAGGAGCTTCTGCTCGTCGGAGTTGACTGCTACCTCCGACAAATTGTCGAAGAATTGCTGCACGACCTCGGCGGCGGGCTCTATCCAAGTTGCACTTATCCCATGCGAGTCGCACTCTGGCATCATTGCGCAGATGCGATCGCTACCGAGTTGTTGCATAAGGGGCGGCGCCTGCGCAACTGAACCACTCGGATGGTTGGCCACTACAAGAAATATGTCAACTTATGACCTTCATCGGTGACCCTCGAAGAATTGGTCATAAATCTATGACCATTTTAGACCAATTGGTCAAAAGCTGTTCGAGGGCTCCAAACCACGAACCATTGCACCATTTTGGTCGAAGGTCGTAATTTCCTTACGAAATGGTCACAAAGCAAATAGTGCTAGTCCGCTGCCTTATTTCTAGTTGTTAACGACCAATATAGATGGTCATAGCCTTGTAAATTGTGGTGGGTTGCTATGACTAGGCGCCACCTCATCGGTTTTGCTGTGTCATGTCCATGTGGCAGTTTTGCCCTAGGTTGTGAAGCAACCTATATTTCTGTCATTCCCAAAATTCTCAAAAAATCTCATAAATTCTTTGGGTTATATCTTCGTCAAATATGTAAAACCTTCCTTGCCTAGTTCAAAATAATTCAAAAATATTCATTTTCCTATTTTGTTCAGAGTAACAGCTTGTGAAGGAAGTACCACTTTGGCATGTCCAAATAGTATCCATTTTCTCTGATGCTTTCCTATGCCCAAATAACCATCCTCCACCAAATGCCAGCTCAATCCATTCATTATTTTGAGCCGAGCTTCAACATTCGTATTTATGTCCAGTGTGGTGGTTTGCAAAGCAAGTACCACCTAGGCTCCTCCTTTTGAGCTGAAAATTTGTGAAAACGGTCTTCTTAATAACTGATCATCCTCACCAAAACTCATGCCCATTATCCATGTACATTTCCGTACCACTAATCAAACACTTGGCTGCTAATTCATGTTTGAGCATCGATTGGTCTCCTCATGAGAATCTTATGTTGTAATTTTCTTCCTAGCACCAACCTCGGGAGTGCCCAACCCACTAGACATGCCTAGGCCGCCCGAACACATGGCAACGCCACAGTCACGCTGGTGACCACGCTGCCGACATCTTGAGTTCTGGCAGCTCTAGAGTTGGGGCCCTCGGCCACCGCCCAAACCTCGACGTATCGCCACCAAACCATGTATTTATGATTAAATAGGTCCTTATGTAACTAGAAATGATTTTTGGAAAAATACATAGCAAACTATGAGGCATTGCAGTTCAAATTTGACCCGCTTCCAACTGAATCGGCGAAATTTGTCTTTTTCACGAGAGGTGGATCAAAATTTTTACACCAGACCATTTTGTCAATTGTGCATTAAATATGGCCTAGTATTTTATAAAAATGATTTGGTCCAATTTTGCAACAATTATTTGGTAGTTCCTTCACAAAAAAACCTCCTTTCGGGCACTCGAAAAATGGAAAATGGTTTTTTCGTCCAACGAAAATGAAAACTTCCTTAGGCAACATTGTTTGCTATTCCAATATGCACCCTTGTGCACAATATGAGATCATTTGAACAAACTATGCCATGAATGTGGCCATAAGATTGATCATTTGGCTTGAAAGCCATGAATCTTCACGCATGATAGCTCATTTCTGAGAACACTTTTTTAAAATAGTTACCGTATTACAAGTTTATTATTTTTCCTGGAAACTTGGTCACATATAATGACACAATGCTGAAGGTTTTCCAATTTTTGATTTTTTGAATTTTTATGACCGTTTCAAAATGCGGTCAAAATGGCGAGCTTGACCGTTCCTAGCTAGTGGTTGAATCTTGGAATTTTTTGGTGTTTCTATGATTAAATAGATACTTATTTACCTAGAAATGATTTTTGGAAAAAAAATAAAGAGCAAACTATGAGGCAGCTGCAATTCAAATTTGACCCGCTTCGGTGAATCGACGAAATTTGTCTTTTTCACGGAGGTGGATCAAATATTTTGACACCCAACCATTTTGTCAATTGTGCATTATATATGGCCTAGTATTTTATAAAATTGATTTGGTCCATTTTGCAACAATTATTTGGTAGGTCCTTCACAAAAAACCTCCTTTTGGGCATTCGGAAAATGAAAATGAATTTTCCGTGCAAAGGAAATAAAACTCCTTAGGCAACATTGTTTGGAATTCCAAGATGTAACCTTGTGCATAATATGAGATCATTTGAACAAACTATGCCATGAATGTGGCCATAAGATTGATCATTTGGCTTGAAAGCCATGAATCTTCACGCATGATAGCTCATTTCTGAGAACACTTTTTTAAAATAGTTACCGTATTACAAGTTTATTATTTTTCCTGGAAACTTGGTCACATATAATGACACAATGCGAAGGTTTTCCAATTTTTGATTTTTTGAATTTTTATGCCCGTTTCAAAATGCGGTCAAAATGGCGGGCTTGACCGTTCCTAGCTAGTGGTTGAATCTTGGAATTTTTTGGTGTTTCTATGATTAAATAGATACTTATTTACCTAGAAATGATTTTTGGAAAAATAAAGAGCAAACTATGAGGCAGCTGCAATTCAAATTTGACCCGCTTCAAGCGAATCGACGGAATTTGTCTTTTTCACCGAGGTGGATCAAATATTTTGACACCCAACCATTTTGTCAATTGTGCATTATATATGGCCTAGTATTTTATAAAATTGATTTGGTCCATTTTGCAACAATTATTTGGTAGGTCCTTCACAAAAAACCTCCTTTTGGGCACTCGGAAAATGAAAATGAATTTTCCGTGCAAAGGAAATAAAAACTCCCTTAGGCAACATTGTTTGGAATTCCAAGATGTAACCTTGTGCACAATATGAGATCATTTGAACAAACTATGCCATGAATGTGGCCATAAGGTTGATCATTTGGCTTGAAAGCCATGAATCTTCACGCATGATAGCTCATTTAAAGAACACTTTTTAAAATAGTTACCGTATTACAAGTTTATTATTTTTCCTGGAAACTTGGTCACATATAATGACACAATCGAAGGTTTTCCAATTTTTGATTTTTTGAATTTTTATGCCTGTTTCAAAATGCGGTCAAAATGGCGGGCTTGACCGTTCCTAGCTAGTGGTTGAATCTTGGAAATTTTTGGTGTTTCTCTGATTAAATAGATACTTATTTATCTAGAAATGATTTTTGGAAAACATAAAGAGCAAACTACGAGGTAGCTACAGTTCAAATTTGACCCGCTTCAAATTTGAATCGTGAGGATTTGTCTTTTTCACCAGAGGTGGATCAAAACTTTTGACACCCAATAATTTTGTCAATTGTGCATTATATATGGCCTAGTATTTTATAAAATTTATTAGGTCCAATTCTGCAACAAATATATGGTAGGTCCTTCACAAAAAAACTCATTTTGGGCACTCGAAAAAATGGAAAAAAATGTTTTTTCGTACAAATGAAATGAAAACCCCCTGTGTCAATGTTGTTTGACAATCTAAGATATAAAATTGTGCAAAATATGACATCATTTGAACAAATATTTGCTAGGTCTCGCATGAAAAAACACATTTTGAGCATTGAAAAATGGAATGAAAAATTTGTGTGTAATCAATCATGACCAATTTAAAAGGTCAAAAGGTCTTCAAATTGTTTGGCGCGTTTTAATTGGTTCATAGGCTTATCACGCGGATCATGCATCCACCACCGTCGGATGCTTCTGAATCGAACGGCAGCCCTCTCCCCCTCCTCTCTCACCCAAACCCTAACTCATATCCCCTCCTCTCCCTCGATCCACTTTCCCCCTCTCGTCTCACAGCCGCCACCCCCAACCCTCTCGCTCCCCCTCCGTCTCAATCTCTCGATCCCCAACCACCCAGCCGCCGCCGTTGTCCTCCCGTCCTCTCCCCCAACCCCGGCCGCCGGCGATCCCTCCCCTCCCCTTCTCTCCCACGGCCGCGGTCAAATCCTCGCTCATGACGTAGACCTAGCCGCATGGCACGACCATGGCCATGGCGACGGCCAGATCCACCCCCTCCCTCATCCCCTCGTCGCCGCCACCTCCTCCCTGTTCTGCAGCGGCGCGTCCCGCCACCACCTCCTTCCTCGATTGGTTCTCCTCCCGTCCGCGTCCCCTTCCCCACCCCCGTCTCGTCTGCTCCTTCTCCCACCCCGATTCACCCAACCCCGATTCCTCCCCAATTCCATTCGTCGCCGCACCGCCCGCCCAACTCCTCTCCCCCAGCCCCATCGCTGCCGGCCGACGACCCGTCTCCCAAGCCCCTCAGACGACCCTTCCCGTGGCGCCAAAACCCTAGCCTCTCGCGGGCGGGCGACAGAGATGGCTAGGATCCTTCCTCCACGCTGGTTCCAGCGAAGACGGCGCCAGATCCCTTCCTCGTAGTACATGGGGATCTTCTTTGCCGCCGCCGTGGTAGCCCTTGACGACGGCGAGGTAGGAGGCGGACAGTCGCCCTCCTTCTTCTTTCCCGTTCAATCTCCTCCATAACTTTCTGCATCTCCTTCCATCTCATGTGCCATTTGCTTGCTTTGCTTTCTTCCTTCCATGGGCGATCTGAGATCTCATCTCTTCTTGTTCTCTGCGCCGCACCATGACCATGGCAAGCGGAAGGATGCACGACGGGCTGGATGACAAGGTGGAGATCTGGACACACGGAGGGGCTACCAAACCGGTCTTTGCGGCAGAACGACTCATAGCCCATACAGGAGGTGGACTGCATACAATGCCTTGTTACCACCATTCTACCCTGCTTTGCATTCGCATTTTCATTTACTATCTTTTTGCCACCATATCACATCCTTAAAACTGCAAAGAGATTCAAACTAAGAGGAAGTCGTGTTCAGTTTGATTGGCACTATGATATCAAGTTTCATCTGTACTATTGGTGTTGGTTTGATCAAATAAGCAGGGATTTATTTGCGTGTCGTTCGATGTGCCACTCATACAACATGCATTAAGTATCGATATCTTCCCATTTGAATTGAACTAGAAGTTGAATTACTATTACGTCTCACGCGTGCTCATTTTACTCTATAGAACTATTATTAATTGGCCTGATCTAAAGCAATGTTTTCGGATGTTAGGATGATACGATGTACTACTCCATTCTTCATTGATTCTCTGTCCCCTTTTACTTGT
This sequence comes from Aegilops speltoides, assembly GCA_021437245.1. NCBI lineage: Eukaryota > Viridiplantae > Streptophyta > Magnoliopsida > Poales > Poaceae > Aegilops > Aegilops speltoides. The sequence continues at coordinate 31,159,491 of CM038141.1, read as the reverse complement.
AGTACAGCCCACCCACCTCGAAATATTCTAGGACATCGACCAAACTGTCATTTATATACCACGCGACGTTCCTGTTCAAAAAGTAGGGCGGTAGCTTCAGGTTTGTATATAAAGCATCCATGTCGGTTTGATGATGTGTGTTGTTTGTTTCTTCTTGGCAGTTGTGGATACTATGGCTACACATTGAATTTGAGTCTCTAGTGGTGGTGGTGTTGACAACACTTACACACCTAGCTTGTAACTAATATCCATCTTGCTAATTTACCTCAAGTTTATCTCAACATGGTTGAAATGAGCGCTGCAAATTTTGATGTCTAAAATCAATTTTTACCTCAAGTCATTAAGTAATTATTTTCATTACATCACAGTTAGCTGAGAATATTGACTTGAATATTTTATGTATGCCCTGATGCATGTACACATACGATTGAGCAAATTCCGAGTTGCAGTGGAACAACCTGGAGTTAGATAGGTTCAATTCTTCTTGTGCAGACCTGCCCCCTCCTGCTCGAGTTTTCACCAAGGTAAGGCCAGTTGTATCTTTTCTTCTACTCTTTCGTCTTCTTTTTAGCGCACTGCAATGAGAGTGCATTATGATATCCTCAATTCGCTTGGTTTGTGCAATATTTGATTGGATCTTGTGGTCCATGGATGGTCGGTAGAGAAGTAATCGGAAACGTATGGTGCTATCCGCTGCTACTAAAACATGGTCCATTACCACTGTGCTCACACTGTTGCATTTTTTAAGGATGTATAAGTTTTGTTCCTGATGGTGGTTTGTAGGTCGGTTCGACCGTATGTCACCTGTAGTTGAGCAGCACTTGATTTGGTGTTTAACTCTAGTTTTGGCTAATAACAAGCATGACTTGGTGATACAACGGAGGATCCCAAAACTTATTTATCATAATGTTGGTTATTGTGTATCACATTGAAAAAGAAAATGCACAATGACTTACCTTTGTATGTCAGGATTTATTCTTCATCTGTTACTCTTCCTTTTGCTAGTGACTTCACTGTCTTGCGAGATTTTGCTTCTTTATTACAGGGTTAAATAGTCCACTGTTTTGTCTGGTCTCTGTGTCTCTCAATGACAGCAATCTGAATTGATGTATTGTGTGCCTTAAAAAGCGTGCCTGCAACCATTCCTAATTTTTGTTCGGTTTGGATTTAGATGCAGCAGGTGCTCTGCTCTTGCGCACTGTGACCGGCGTGACGGCGGCTATGTATGGCAGCGACCACAAGCTCATCGGTGAGCGGCTACCTCTCCTACCCCTAGTTCTCTTTTCTAAGATGTAGTGTTACGTGCGTAAGATCTATCTGCTAGTACTTGGGCTCACTGCTGTTTATATTTGATTATTCTATTATTATGTATACTGAAAATGCTATAATGAATTTACTGCTCATATTCCTGTACAAAAGCCCTCGTGCGAATTAATGACATGCTTCATTTCTGAACAAACAGGGAGCAAATCTGTATATGCAAAGTGTGTGTGTGTATCCAAAGTGAGCAAATCTGTAGTAATTATAGAGTATATTATCTTCTTTCTTTTATTGGCAATTTTACGCTCAGTTCTTTTTGACATATAGTTTGTTCTCTTTGAATGTGCAGATGGTACGATGTGGTGCTTATCTTTTTTCGTTCTTTGGAACACGGATGTCATATGTTATGTGATTTGAGCCAAATGGCATATTGTAATCTTTTATTGCTGGTTTTTATGTACGATGTCATGAAGATGTACGTTTGAAATGTTGCTTTCATAGCAAAATTGTATTCTGTGTACATGCTGCTTTGACAGCAATATTATGAAAATTTCTCAACAATATATATGCATAAATTTGTATTCACATGTCTCAGTGCTCGAAAAGCTACAACCAACCGATGATGTTACTAGAACACGATAACTAGGACCCATCTGACTAGTGGACCCTTCTTTTGGAAAAAAGGAAAACTAAATTCGTTTAGACAAAAAGGCCACAACCCAACAATAAAAAAGGCTACAATATAGGGCTTGGCCCATGAACCCAACCAAAAATTTACACACAGAAAAAAAAATGGGCTGAATAAATGGGCTAGGCCCATGTAGAAAACCGAATTGGACCGGGCTGAATCTTGTGCCACATCGACTTGCCACGCTGGATGCCTCGTGGCACAGGGGAGGTTGCTAGTGACCAAAACACCACAGTAGGAATATTTTGGTCGAACGTCTTGACCATTCGGAAGAAAGGTCGCTATAGTCGGTTTATGACGGCCAGCTTTTGACCTTCTGTTTTTGGTCACAAAAAGGTCACAAATGGAAATTTGTGACCTTTCAATGACCAATAGTGGTGGTCACAAGTTGACATATTTCTTGTAGTGGGCGTCATGCTTGAACATCTCCCTCAGCATCCCATCAAGCTCCAGAACGGTGAAGTTGAAGTTGAGGCCTGGACGCAGCCTCATGATATCCGCCGGGCCGCCAAACAGCCAGGCGGGCCTCCCTCTTCTGCGCAGAGGGCGTCGACGGCGAAGAAATCGCGCCAACCGCCCTGCTGTGAGCCCGGCGTGCTGAGCCGAGGATTCGGGTGGTGGCGATCTTGACTTAGGCGTCGTCCGTGACAGGCGCTCGATCGCCACGCCACGCACCACCGGTTCAGGCGCAGCCGGGTGAATGGCGGCGGATTGGCATCACAGATCCAAACCATTCCGCCCTCCACTCGTCCCACTTGCTGCGAGCTCGCGCGTCGATTACACCTCCTTCATGCCAATCCGGAGGTCCAGCGATTCCGCCACCGGTGGCTCCCCTTTCTCGGCTCGGGGAGAAATAATGACGAAAAAGAGCGACATTGGGAGGATGCCAACAAAGTTCTCGCAGAGGTGTGAAAACCGCCATTGTCGAGCGGCGTTGGGGTGAAATCGAAGATGAAACCCATAGGTGTTCATGATGTCGCAGAGAAAATCGGAAAAAGGTGGGCGAGCCCGCAGAGAAGAACACAGGAAGAAGTAGTAACCTCTGGGGCACTTTTTCGATTTGGAAGCCTCGTGAAAGCACCGGCGTCGCGGATGCGCCGCGTCTCCGTCGACGAAAGAGGTAGAACTCCGCCGCGGCGCCTCGGGGTGAGCTCGGGAGGAAAAGCACTCGCTTCTTGCGCGCCGCCTCGAGCTCAGCGCCTCGGCCGACCGCGACCTTGAAGCCTTCACGGCCTTGAAGCCTTCCCGATCTTGAGCCATGGCGGAAGTGGTGGGGAAAGCGGCGGCGCGGCGGCGGCGGCGACGGGCGGCGGCGCCGCTCTCTTCGACTTCGGGAAGCGGAGGGCGGCGGGGCTTTCGGAGGAAGGAACGCAAGTGGCGAAGGTGGAAACGGCCTGTTTCCTCTGCTTATAAGCGGGGATGCGAGCGTTACATTTTTTCGGAATTAAGTATTGACCACGTTCTCCCACGACGCCGCAATTGACGCTTGCTTCTTGAGAGGGACGCGGTGGATCTGGTCGGATCTAGTGTGGACCAGGCCGCGTGTGCCGTGCCTGTTTTGAGCTGGCCCAACAACGCTCGGCACAGTATATGGCCCAGCCGGGGTTCTGTCGGTGTACTAAAGTAGGGTACCTTAATACCCGAACTTGGGCACGGCGTCCTAGCGCCCATGGCAAGGCTTGCCGCAAGCGTCGCGAAGACCCTCCGTCATTTCCTATTCTTGTCATTCAAGAACAAAGTGTTAACTAAGAAGACAAGGCCCGGCAAGAGGAGCTTGCGGGAAGGACAAACCCGGCAAGAGGAGCTTCTTGAAGGACAAAGACCCGGCAAGAGGAGCTAGCGGGAAGGCCAACCAAGGCACTTCAAGAGACTTGCGCGCGCCGCAGCGTCCGGCAAGGCCCAGCGGCGACAAGCTTCTTTGGTGCGACAAGATAAGGGCCCGGCAAAGCGCTTGCAGCGGCAAAGTCGCCACTCGCACCCGAGCTCCAGCGCATCCAATGACGTGTCATCCGGGACTATCCCAGAGCACGTGGCGGTTGTTTGTGCATCCATGCGGTCGCGGTGGCAAGCAAAGTCGACAAGGAGGCCATCGTGGCGGACGATGGCGCCCTAACGATCGCTTCCTTGCCTTTGTTAGGGGCGACCGGACGGCATTAAACGCCTTGTCCCTGCCGTCGAGTTAGGTAAGGGCATCATTGGTAGTAGTTGTACCAACCTGCGTTTTTACTCTTTTAGCCCCTCTTTCTACGCTGCCACCTGTCGGTGACCCCCTTAGACTATAAAAGGGAGGCTCATGCGCACGTAGAAGGGGTTCGGTTCATTCGACGCATTCAGCACCACTACACGCTCACGCTCTCGAGCTAGAACAAATACATACACAAAGCAGCAGTAGGAGTTTTATCTCTCCGGACAGCTCCAAAGCTGGGTAAAAACCCCCCGCGTGCTCTCGCCTCGATCCGCTCTGCGTGCGCCCTCCGCTCCCTTGCCGGACAAGAAGGGGCCCCCTGCCCCATAGGTGCTCGTGCCCTCAGTTCCCCACGACATGCGCCTTGAGCAAACGGTCCCAACGAGTCCCAAAACCTTGACTGAAAATGCCACGTGCATTCAAATGGAGTTTGAATGGAGGCTTGTCGTGACGGGCATTTGCAGCCTACTCGTACTCAGATGTTCGTGTGGCACTTGGAACATGGAAGGGAAGAATGTGTTTCTAGTTGATCACAAGATAAAAGGTTCTCGAAAAATATTTGCTTGCAGTCATTGTTCGGGAAGGACTACCACCAGAGTTTCAAGGTGTTCATACCTCATACATGCTGTTGTTGCTCATTAAAAAAATTAAGAAGTTGATTCTGCTGCCACACGACACGAAACAGCCACAGCTCCAGTGCCGAGGAGGATAGATAGGTAGATAGATCTGTGTATTTGCACGCGGGCATGGCGTACCATGCACACAATGTTTGCTGCTCACTGCTCTTTGCTTGTGCCGAGAGCCAGGGATTTGAGTTCTGGCATCAGCCTCTCTTCCAGGTCTTCCTGCTTCTCCAGCATTCGGTCCGATGTGCAATCGTCTTCCTGCAGGGCAAAGACAAGACAACGCATCATTGCACGAATGAGCAACGAAGACAGCAGTCCAAGTTCTTTTCTAGTTTTTCCATACGGCAGATGATTGATACCGACAAAAGAAATGTTAATGCATGAATCCAATGTAGTTAATGTTTGACCATAGCAGATGATTTCGGGTAAATGTGGAGAGCTCGAAATAGAAATTAAGAGTACATGTGTAGAGTTCAGGGCAGAAACCGGATGAAAGTTATGCGAGGGTAACAAACTAATCCTTTTCTAATGCACACAGCAGTGAGCAGCGATGTATTCGAAATCGTTGGAGTGGACTTACATCACCCGTAGCAGCATCTTGTAGTGCGAGAAGTTTCACGGTGGTGGCGTGACATTCAGTTAAAACCTTGAAGGTTGAAGCTGGTAGCTTGTCCTGAAAAATAGAAGCAGATGATCACTCAGGTACAGATTTTGCTAAAGTTAACAGTATTATCTGAATATGTGAAATAAGCCAACATTACAGACAGGCGTAAACATCCTAATTATGTAAGCCTCTTATTAAACTAAAACCCAAGGGGCTAAGAAACTATGGCTAGAATGCAGAGGACTGTCGATCATCGATCCAAAAGCCGGCAGGAATTTGATGGTTAACACTAGTTTCTGGAGCTACGTACAGGAATTATAATATCTGTTATGCTGTTTCAACATATCAGACAAATATAGTATCAAAGATTCTGTGATCAGGATACTGTTACTAAAAGTTAAGATATTCTACTTGACTTGCGTTAAGTATATTTTAAAGAGAATGCAAATAAAAAATTACCTTCAGTAGTGTGATGACAGCACCAACAGCAGTTCCAGGTGCCTGAAGAGCCTTGTTGTATGCCTACAAAATATTCAAAAAGGATGTTTCTCAGGCCAGCCTATAAATACAGAGAGAAAGCAGGAGTGTTATTTCAGGAAAGATACAATCAAACAAACCTGGAGAAAAAGCAGAGCAACAACTTTTGGGAGGAAGGACACTGGATCAGTCTCTGAAGAAACTTGTGCTGTCAAATCCTTCAATTCATAGAAATTAAGATGTCAAATAATTCGCACTAGAATTCATCCATAAAGAAACTTAGCATGTATGAATTCACACCCTACCAATCTATAAGAGCGCCTACGAGTCTAACGAAAAGGGCAGCCCGGTGCATGTAGCTCCCGCTTGTGCAGGGTCCGGGGAAGGATCTGACCACTTTGGGTCTATTGTACGCAACCTTTCCCTGCATTTCTGTAAGAGTCTGTTTCCAGGACTTGAACCCATGACCTCATGGTCACAAGGCAGCAACTTTACCACTGCGCCAATGCTCGAGTCTAACAATCTTGGTAAATTTATATTATCATATCATGGTGATTTTGACTTGCATTCTGCTATTCTGTACTTGCACTACTTTGATGCTTAAAAACACAAGAAACAGCATTTTTTTAAGCGTGGAAAATACCATATTTTCATAGAAACAAAGATCGTACTGTAAGACAGGGTTTTAAAAAGTGCTACCAGAATGGTTCAGGTTATTTGAGCGGTTTGCTAAGTTTAGAATGTGAAAACACAAGAAACAATTAATGTTTGGGGCATATCAAATAAGTGTTGAACTGATAATACTCATTCCACCAGAACTGGGGATCAAAGGGGAACGTTTAGGGCATAAACCAGAAAAAACTAATAACCTGTTAGGCTCAGATCAATAAAGTCGGTTCTCACTGGTTTTCCATACTCTGGTATTACTATCAAGATAGAAGATACCAACATACCTTGTGGTAGGAAAGCAGCATTGATCGCTCTAGTCCTTCATCAAGCTTCTTAAATAACAAGCCACTGAAAAAGAGAGTAAGCACTCTGATAATCCAGCCAATGTGGAAAGCAAATACAAACGTAAAATGTTACCTTTCCTCTGCTGCTTCTCTTAAGGCGTCCATAAATGAATCAAACCGCTGTTGTGGATTTCAAGGAAAAGGTTAGAAAGAGCTACAAAGTCCAGTTATATTTGAAGTTGTGGATCTCAAAGACATAGCAACAGTCACTTATTCGTTTGTTATTTAGTACATGCGTTTAGACAAGAAAGAACTCACCCGTCATATGCTGAGGAACATGCACATTTTATCAACTAGCAATGAATAACAGATTGGTGAGGAAGATGCTTCTTACATGCTATCTTATATCTGAACTAGTTTGTCAGCCCTAGTATGAATTATTTACACTTTCTGAAAAAGGAATTGAAGACATAATAAATCAATAAGAAATTGAACCCATATCTTCACATCACAACATTTCTTTTCAGGGTATCTGCTGCATATTTAATTGACTACTCCCTCTGTGCCGAATTATAAGATGTTTTAGATATTTCAATATGGGCTACATACGGACTAAAATGAATAAACATACACACAAACGCGTCTAAATACATTCATTTTCAAAAATAGGTAAAACATCTTATAATTCGAAACAGAGGTAGTAGTAATTAAAGGATCAAATAATTGGTGTCGTAGAACACACAGAAAATGAACATCAAGTGGATTTCATTGTCAGTCTACAGAATGACAGGATGTTGTACACGGTATAGGCGTTGGGTGTTTACAACATAGCATCTTGGCAATCTGGTGATAAACATAATGCAGGATGATTCACGGAAGAACTTCATCTCTATATAGATCATCGCATCAAAAATGTTTAGTAAATGTCTGCCCTACCCTAGAGACCCAGACTAAAGTTTTTGTGGCGTGTTAGATTGTTAACTGTAGGTGCTAACATATTACCAGAATTTAAGCTGTTATGCATACTAGATTTCGAACAAGAAAAATACGAACTAAGGAGTTCAAGGCTTCAATCAATTCATCAAACAATATTTTTTGGTTACAGACAAACCTTTCCCTCCAGTGCTTCTACTAAAGCTTGAGCCTTCGATGACAATTGCCCTGGAAGATTCTTTGCCTGAATTTTTTTTAACATAGAGCAACCCACAAAGTTAAACAAAATGAAATTTTCATCCAGGATTGACACAGGCAAACATTACATAACATATGTAAAAATAAAATAAGTGAATTGTACCACAAAAGTACGCTCAGTACTGCTCAGCTGAACATCCTGTTCTTCGTTGTCTTCAAACTCCATCCCATTCTTCAATTTGTTGTCCTTGTCCTATCGGTAGTTCAGTGCAAAATACATGTGCCAGTCAGAGAATTAGGTTACAAAACCTTCTAAACGACTCAGATTATAATTCATAAGCTAGTCACAGTTTCTTAGTTCGTCGCGCAAGAAAGATCACGAGTAGGGAAATAACACAATCAGGGCTGCATGTTATTTGAAGGGTTCTGTTGCAAGGGTAAAATTAAAGCCAAAACGAATACATCACGAGATTATTTATGAATTATAATATTGCAGGCAACCCCACTGTGTGAGCTTATAGAAGTTACCAGACTAAATAAAATCTTGTTGACTATTGGAGTAGCCATAGTTGTCAGCAGATGATCGTGTAATATGCCCTGGAAACCAGAAAACAGGTGAAGAAAAGGACCGTAGTAAGTAAAGGCTGCTAACGTATTGAGTAGCAAGCGATGTTGTGAGAATGATGCCCATAGGCTGTAGCAGCTTACAGAGGTAGTAGGATCATCCTCAAACACATCTAGAGATTTCTCATAGAGTTGCATATCGAGGACAGCCTGACGGTGACAAAGAATAATATTGAAAAAAGTAAGATGATCTAGCACCAGAAGAGAAATGCAGGAAAGCAATTTAGCAATAGCGAACAATTTTAAGCTTATCCAGAAACTATATATTAGAAAGAAAGCAGAAAGAAATTGGGATGCAAAAGCAGATTACCTCATCTAGCTGCTTTTGCAGATTATCAAGCACACTTGGCCTCCTTTCAGCATTTTCTGACGGCGCGGTGTTCATTTTCTTCTTCCCTGCATCAATAAGCGTTTGCCTCAGGTGAGAGGACAGTAATTTAATTGGGCCATTTAAGTCGTCTGAGCCAAAGTTAGGGGCGATGCTCCAGCGGCAATGCTCGGATGCTAGACCTCTGGAACGAGCGAGAGGTCTACTTGCTCGTGTGAGTCTAACGACGCCACGCGCGTGACCTAGCAACTATCGGAACGACGCCGGCGACCAAACCGAACGGTGGCGCTCCCGGAGGTCGTGCTCCGAGGACGAAATCGAGGGGGAGACGTTGGGGCTTTTGGCGCGGCTGCTCACCTGGTGATGCTGGCGTAGCCGAAAAGGGCGGAGGAGGTCTGTCGGCGGCGAATCTGAACGGTGACGGCGATCAGCTGAAGAGGAGGAGGTCGAGCAATTCGACGGCGTGGAGGCGTCCGAGCTCGAGGTAGTCCGAGTAGAGGAATTAGTCGTGCAGGCGGGGCTCCTGGTCACGAAGAAAACGCCGGCGGAGGACGCTGGCCGCGGTGGCCTGCTCCGGCGATGCTCTGGTGCTCCTCGTTTTGCTTGGTGGAGAACGAAACGGAGGGGGACACCCACCTGGCAGCGGCGGAAGGGAGAGGGGGAGTAGGGTTAGGATTCGGGTGGCTGGGGAGGCTTCAAGGGGAGAGGAGAGCCGCGGTGGTTGCTCGCTGATGTCGGCCGGCACACGCGTCCCTCGATCTCTCTGGAGAAGACGACAGCGCGGAGTGGGCAGGTGGAGGTCCAGCGGGCTTGGGCCGGCTGTGTGGACTGCACACGCTCTACTTGTGCACTGTCATCCTGTTTGCTCAAAAAGAAAAGCTGAGACGAGAGGGAGGGCTGGCTAAATTCTTCTTTTTCTTTTAAAGAAAAATAACAACTGACGTGCACGACGTGGTTCACTAAAAAAGGAATCTCGTCTCACGTGCATTTATTTGTGGGTCCAAAAAGTAAAAAAAAACATGTAACTTTTGATTTAAGTGTCGAAATTCAATTTCGTTTTCATAGCTGGGTTTCTCGCGACGAGACCTTCAAAACTAAATCTCATATAGATAGATTTCGTCAAACTTTTTTTTAGGCAACTTTGGGTACGATTGTGGCAATTTTAGTGATATAGGGAAGCAACTTTATCATTTCTGTCTAGTAGGACTGCCTAATAGGTTGGTTTGTGTAAAAATAAGAAAATTACACAAAAACATGATGCACCTTTAGTGCTACAGATAAGTAACTTTATTGCACTATGTGTATCAATGAATTTTACTAACATTATCACAACTTGTCTACCATGGTTGCTTAGTTGCTTACCATGGATATTAAGTTGCCCATCATTGATGCTCAGTTGCCTATAATACTACGAAATTGGCCTACCATTGATCTCCAGTTAAATGCTATTGATAATTAGTTACCTATCATTGTTGCTTAGTTGTCCAACTTTGCAAATTGGTGGCCTACAATATTATGAAGTTGCTTATCATTGCTTTTTCTTAAGTTGCCTAAAACACTATGAAGTTGCCTATCAGTGATGCTCAGTTAACTGGGATTACTATTTCAGTTGCTTACAATACATTAATAAGTTGTCAATCAATGTTGCTAAGTTGCTATATATGAAACTAAGTTGCTTACCACACTGAAAAAGTATTGTATGCAACTTATGATAATGTTATCCTACTAACTAGTCATGACAGACAACTTAGGATGATGTTAGGATACCTTTTCCTATAGTACTGTCAACTTGGAGATGAAGCTAGTTATGGTAGAATACTTGTGTTATGCACTCGAGTGCACCACAAAAAAGGTTAGCAACTTTTGGGTCTACTTATACAACTCTAGTGCAGTCACATAACTCATGTGTACTCTGACTTGGTATCTAGAAAAAAAGAAACCACATATGGAAAAATCTAAGTTCACCATTGATGGGACTGTTGGAGGCATAACAAAGACAATAACTTTAAGATCGTTATGCACTTGAGTATCACATTAAAAAGTTAGCAACTTTGGGGTGTTTTTGTGCAACTCCAGTGCATTCAACAAGCAACTCATGTGTGTCTTCCATCATTATATCTGGAGATTTCAATGATTTTCAAGGGCAACTCATGCCAAAATTATGAACAACTTGTGTAGGTTTGCGGGCAACTGTCTAATCCACCCCCTATAAAACTTCTAATCACCCCTTATGCAAATTCTCATATGTCCCTACTTATGCAACCAGTCAACACCCGTGACTTGGCTAGCCAACATGCGCGCGCTCAGCGGGCAGACTCCCTAGAAAAGGAAAAAAATAAGGTTGTCACACTATCCATCCCCACATAGTTTCAAAATTTGGAATCATGATAGCCAACTTATATCCAACAAACACTCTTCGACATTGTAGGCAATTCAGGTCCCTTGATGGACAACTTCCATAGTATTTTAGGCAATAGGGGATGTAGGAAACTTCGTAGCAATATATGCAACTTGATTTTTGAGCAGACAACTTAGAAACCATGTTAGACAACTTTTCACTCTATTATAAACAACTTTCACAGTATCGTAGGCAACTAAACTATCTAAAACTTAGTTTTCGACATATGCAACTTAGCAACCAAGGTAGCCATCTATTAGACTACTGCACACAACTATTAATAGGCTAGTAGGTGAATTTACTAATACATGATGCAATTCATCTAGCATCAAACTTGCTCCTGTTTAGCACTAAAGTTGCCTCATTTAGTATCAAAGTTGCTTTATAAAAAAACATCAAAACATATTCATATGGGATCTAGTTTTGAAGAGTTTGTCATGAGGAATCCACTGGTGAAAGCGGATCATAATTCTGACACGTGGTTTGAACGTTATAGCTTTTTGAATTTTCTCGTACTGGAATTAATGCATGTTACGTCATCGTTGGGTTCATATGGTTGATCAAACGAGTTGGAGAAAAATCCACGTATTGTAGTAGAGGAATCTTTCCATATATGGGCAACTTAGAATGATGTTAAGCTACTCGCTAGTCATGGAAGGCAACTTACGATATTGTTAGCCTACCTCAAAAACTAATTTGCTTATAATTCTATCAACTTGGAGGCGAAGCTAGTTATGGTAGAATGCTTGCTAGTTGTGGTGAAAACTTAGAGGTGAAGCTAGTTAACCTGGTAGTATGGTAACCAACTTTGAAGGAATTTTTGAAAATAGACAGTCATACTACACAGACTAACAAGAAGTTTCTTCTCTATAGAACTAGAGTTGCTTCTGTAGTATCCAAAGTTGCTCAGGAAAAAAAGTTAGCTGAAACATACACATATGAGATCTAGTTTTGAAGAGCTCGTCACGGGGAACCTAGCGGTGAAAACAGATCTTAATTTCGATACTCCGTTCAAAAGTTATAATTTTTAAAAATTAAAAACACACATTAAATGCATGCACGTGGGATCTTGCTGAAAAAATTATGGGGTGGGAGGGTGCAAGGATACGATGGGGGACCAGATGCTTTTCTTGTGAGTTAATCCTCTCTGTGGGCCATGTGATTGGGTGGGTTTAAATGCACTGTGCATTAGTGATCATGTGGGGAAGGACATTGGGGAGACACGAGCGTGCGCTTGAGACAAAGCGCAGCTGCATTTTTAAGCAATTAGGAAAAAATTAAAGGAGGCTTGGGTGGACTAACTCACTTATGACAATTGTTGCAAATTATACCAATTCTGTTAGCCGTAACAAGGATGTGACTGCACAAATGGAAGAGACCGGGTTCGAAATTTATCAAACTGAACGTAGATGCTTCTTTTCATGCAGAGGAGGAATCGGGTGTGACGGGCATTGTCCTATGATACATCTCCAATGTATCTATAATTTTTTAATATTCCATGTTGTTATATTATCATTCTTGGATGTTTTACAATCATTTTATAGTCATTTTAGTAGCTAGATGGCTTCCTCTCTCTCTCTCTCTCTCTCTCTCTCTCTCTCTCTCTCTCTTGATTCTCAATACAATGGTCTCTTGGAGATCCATATGATGTAAGTATTTTTGCGGTGTGTTTGTTGGGATTCGATGAACTTTGAGTTTATGATCAGATCTATGTTTTTATCCATGAAAGTTATTTGAGTCTTCTTTGATCTCTTATATGCATGATTGATTATAGCCTCATATCTCTTCTTCGATATTTGGGTTTTGTTTGGCCAACTTGATCTATTTATCTTGCAATGGGAAGAGGTGCTTTGTGATGGGTTCGATCTTACGGTGCTTGATCCCAGTGACAGAAGGGGAAACGACACGTATGTATTGTTGCTATTAAGGATAACAAGATAGGGTCTATTTCTACATAAATAGATCTTGTCTACATCATGTCATCATTCTTATTACATTATTCCGTTTTTTCATGAACTTAATACACTAGATGTATGCTGGATAGCGGTTGATGTCTGGAGTAATAGTAGTAGATGTAGGCAGGAGTCGGTCTACTCATCTTGTATGTGATGCATATATAATGATCATTGCCTGGATATCGTCATGATTATTTGAAGTTCTATCAATTGCCCAACAGTAAAAAATTTCCCACCGTTTTCTATTTTTCTCGAGAGAAGCCACTAGTGAAACCTACGGCCCCCGGGTCTCTTCTTTATCATATTTGCCTTTGCGATCTATTCTCCTTTGCTTTTATTTTCAGTTCTATTAAACCAAAAGTAAAAAAATACCTTGTTGCACTTTATTTTATTTGTGATCTATTTATCCAATCTATTACAATTTTATCCCGTCTTCGTGCAAATTTTCGGCGCCGTTGCCTGAAAGGGAATGACAACCCCTTTAACACGTCGGGTTGCAAGTGTTTGTTGTTTGTGTGCAAGAGCTGTTTACGTTGTGTTGCGTGGTTCTCCTACTAGTTCGATAACCTTGATCTCATCACTGAGGGAAATACCTATCATTGTTGTGTTGCATCATCCCTTCCTCTTTGGGGAAATACCAATGTAGTGCAAGCAAACATCAAAAGGAATTTCTGGCGTCGTTGCCAGGGAGGATCATGTCAAGATAGTCTCCCGTCAACGTGCTCTCTGGCGCCGCTGCCGGGGAGACATCATCAACATCAATCAGGTTCCTAATCACAAATCTCATCTCCTTGCAATTTACATTATTTGCCATTTGCCTCTCATTTTCCTCTCCCCCACTTTAGAAAAAAATTCCTGTTTTATTCGCCCTTTTTTTGTTCGTCGTTTTCTCGTCAGATCTGTTTTGAGTGCAATCTTGCTGTGAAGTCACCATGAGTGATTATGGTATGGCAGAAACAGATGATGGCCTAACTCCTAAATGGGAGCGTAGGGGTAATATGGATGCCAAAACTTTTGTCTTGGGGCAAGGGAATTTTATGGGAAAAGAACATATCCAAGATTTTTTCAATTGTGTTGGGAAATTAAGTCTTGATGATATTCATATACTTAAAAGGACTAAATCTTATACGGAAGCTATTTCGGCACTAGTTCTGAAACTTGAAACTAAATTTATCCGTACTCATCCTACCTTGCAAAGATTGTTCTATGAGTTGCCCATTATAAAGAATCCTAAAGCTAAAAAGTTAGCCACTCTTGTTCTGATGAATGAATTTGACTACATAATACGGGAAGCTTGGGAAATCTTTGATTTTTATGGTATGAATCGTGAAAACCCCGTGATTGATGAAATTCTTTATAATAGTGATTATGCGTTGAGACATTTTCTTGGAGATAACCAAATCTTTGATGAGAATCTTAAAAAGCAAGTCCCTGTTTTAGACATGATCCAAAAAGTTTTCAATGATGTTAATCAACACTATTCTTGGGTTGCTGCCGGAAAATCAAAAGGGTTGTGATAAAAAGAAACTTGATAGTGCTAAGATTTCCATGTATAATGTGTTTTATGTTTTATTTGCAAAACCCCCCGACAAGAATACCTCCAAGGAAAACAAGGCTAAAGATGACAACACGTAGATCCTTCGCGTTATGCCTAGCTAGGGGCGTAAAACGATAGCGCTCGTTGGGAGGCAACCCAACTTGTATCTTTTTCCTCTTTGGTTTTCTTGATGTTTTCGATAAAATACACAATTATGCCTCTGATTAGATGTGTTTTTGTGGTTTAAATTAGTGTTTGTGCCAAGATGATTTGGGTGAGAGTTTATTTGATCTTGCTGAAAAACAAAAACTTTTGCACTCACTAAAATATTTTTAATTTTTACCAGAAGAGTGATTTTGAGTTGATTCTTTTTGAATAAGATTAATAAACAAATTATTCACGTCGTCCTTATTTTTCAGAGTTTTTGGAGTTACAGAATGATTCGAAGTAGTCAGATTGCTACAGATTGTTCTGTTTTTGACAGATTATGTTTTCTTTGTGTTATGTGCTTATTTTGATGATTCTATGGTTTTCTTTGAAGAGTTTTTGCCATAGAAAAGTTGGAATACAGTAGATATAATGCAAAAATATAATATGAATGGGTTTGCAACAGTACTTATAGTAGTGGTTTGCTTTCTTGTACTAACGGATCTCACGAAGGTTTTGTTGAGTTTTGTGTGATTGGAGTTTTCAAGTTTTGGGTGAGATTACGATGGATGAAGGAATAAGGATTAGCAAAAAGCTAAGCTTGGGGATGCCTGAGGCACTCCAAGATAATATTCAAGAAGTAGCAAGCAACTAAGCTTGGGGATGCCCCCGAGTGGCATCCCCTCTTTTTTCTAACAACCATCGGTATTTTACTTGGAGCTATACTTTTATTCGTCACATATTATGAGTTTTGTTTGGAGCGTCTTGTATGATATGAGTCTTTTCTTGTTTTGCTTTGTGTTTTAAGTCTTGAATCCTTGCTGGACACACCTTTTTGAGAGAGCCAAAAGTTATGCTTTGCTTGTTCCTATGCTTCACTTAAATTTTTGGAGCCATGGAATAGCTCTAGTGCTTCACTTATATCTTTTTGAGCACAATGTGCTTTGTTATTTTTGAAGAAATGCTCTCATGCTTCACTTAGATTTATTTGGGAGTTAGTAAAACTTTTAAGAAATTCTCTCTTGCTTCACTTAGATTATTTTGAGAGAAATAAATATTATGCTCATGTTCTTCACTTATATTTGTTTGAGCTTATTAAAAGCAACATATGAAATTAGTCCCAAAGTGATAGATATCCAAGGAGGATATAATAAAAACTTTCATGTAGATGATTGGACAAAATAAACTTGGTTCTTAGTAATGATTTTGAGATATGACGATATGATATGTGAGTCATGTTGATGAGTAATTATGCTTTAATAAGAATATTGGTGTTAAGGTTTGTGATTCCCTATGCAAGCATGAAAGTCAACAATTATGTAATGAAATTATATCCTACCCTACTTAAGGTGCATTATTCGGTGTTACTTATGCTAAATGCTTGGTACGAGATTTCTCGTTTCTTGGTTGGACGCTTCTCAATCTTTTTGCTAGCCTTCATTTTGCACTAAGTATGATCACTACATGTGCATCCAAACACTTTAAACCAGTTTTGTCATATGAGTCCATCATATCTACCTATATGCGGTATTACCATGTCATTCTAAGCAAATTTGTATGTGCCATCTCTAATATTCAAAATAAATTCCTCTTTTGTGTGCTCCTACTGCTCGCGAGGCGGTGAGGGGTGGCCGATATTTTCCATGCTAGATGTGTTATTCTCACGATGAGTGTTTATTCACTTGTCATTGCACGAGTACGGCAAAGGTATTAGGGATGCCCAGTCCCAAAATGAAAAAAAATGAATTTACTTTATGTTGTCAAATAATAAATTCATTGTAAAGTTTTGGTATGGAGGGCACCCGTAGCGCGTGTCAAAAACCCACGCTAGTGCTAAGTAGCAGTAACGCGTTGGCGTAAACTACGCTATAGATACAATTGTAGCAGTAGCACGTTGGCGTAAACCGCGCTACAGATACAATTGTAGTAGTAGCGCACCTGAAGATAAACACGCTACTACTAAAATTCCCACTGCTTAGCCGATAGGCTATACATAGTAGTAGCGATCTACGGCGAACAGCGCTACCGCTACATGCTTTGTAGCAGCGCGTTTACGCAGAAAGGCGCTAT